>CM061236.1:86333241-86933241 GCA_030848705.1 Heracleum sosnowskyi | reverse complement strand
GCTTCCAAGAGTTAAAGAAAAGACTAACTACGGCACCAGTATTGATGTTACCAGACGATCAAGGTCATTTCGTAATCTATAGTGATGCGTCGTATAAAGGATTAGGATGCGTACTTATGCAACATGACAAGGTGATTGCTTATGCGTCAAGACAGTTGAGACCCCACGAACAGAAGTACCCTACACACGATTTGGAGTTAGCAGCTATTGTGTTTGCTTTGAAGATATGGAGACACTACTTGTATGGAGAAAGATGTGAAATTTACACCGATCACAAAAGTTTGAAGTATATCTTTACTCAGAAAGAGCTGAACATGAGGCAATGAAGATGGTTAGAACTAATCAAGGACTACGACGTTTCTATTAACTATCATCCCGGCAAGGCAAATGTGGTAGCAGATGCATTGAGCAGAAAAGAGAGATTAAACACACTAATGATGACCAAAGAGTTATACAAGGAATTTGAGAAGTTAGAAATCGAAGTAATTAATCCGAAGAACGCGACGGAAATGATTTATACCATGACGTTTCAACCTGAATTGTTGGAGAAGATACGAAAATGCCAAGAGCAAGTTATGAACGACGATGTGAGTAAAATGACAGGTGAGGAAATATGTAGCCAACCGGACGACAAAGGGATCTTGAGATTTGCTTCTCGGATATGGATACCTAACGTAACGGAACTGAAAAGTGAGATTCTGCACGAAGCACATAACTCGAAGTATTCAATTCATCCAGGGAGTACGAAGATGTATCGAGATCTTAAGACGAACTTTTGGTGGCCAGATATGAAGAGAGAGATTGCGGAATGGGTAAGTAAATGCTTTACGTGTCAAAGAGTTAAGGCGGAACATCAGAGACCAAGTGGATTACTTCAACCATTGGAGATTCCCGAATGGAAGTGGGAACACATTGCGATGGACTTTGTAGTAGGATTGCCTAGAACAAAAGCTAACCATGATGCCATCTGGGTTGTCGTGGATCGATTGACGAAATCTGCGCATTTTCTTCCGATTAACGAGAGATTCTCGCTGGATAAGTTAGTTCATATTTACATAAAAGAAATCGTAGTACGACATGGAGTTCCAGTATCGATAGTGTCTGATAGAGACCCTCGATTCAATTCAAGATTTTGGAGGAGTTTTCAAGAGTGTTTGGGCACCGAGTTGAGAATGAGTACGGCTTATCATCCGCAGACGGACGGTCAAAGCGAAAGGACAATTCAGACTATTGAAGATATGCTTAGGACATGTGCACTTGATTTTGAAGGCAGTTGGGACGATCATCTACCCTTGGTGGAATTTTCATATAATAATAGTTTTCACGCGAGCATCGGAATGCCACCTTACGAAGCTTTGTATGGACGAAAGTGTCGATCTCCAGTATATTGGGAAGAAGTTGGTGAACGGAAAATGATAGGACCAGAACTAGTACAACGAACAAAAGAAGTGATTCAATTGATTCAGAGAAGATTGATAACAGCTCAAGACCGACAGAAAAGGTATGCGGATCTAGCCAGAAAGGATGTGGGATTCGAGGAAGGAGAGCAAGTGTTACTAAAAGTTTCCCCATGGAAAGGATTAGTTAGATTTGGAAAGAAAGGGAAGTTGAGTCCGAGATATGTTGGGCCGTTTGAGATTTTGAAGAAGGTAGGCGAGGTAGCTTACGAGTTGGCATTGCCACCGCATATGCAGCACGTTCATAATGTATTTCATGTATCTATGCTTAAGAAGTATCGACCAGATTCGAATCATGTAATAGAGTATGAACCAATAGAGGTCCAGGCAGATTTATCATATGTAGAACGACCAATTCAGATAGTGGATCGTAAGGAGAAAGTACTAAGGAATAAGACAGTAGCGTTAGTGAGAGTTTTGTGGAGGAATCCTAAAGTAGAAGAGTCTACCTGGGAGTTAGAGAGTGAGATGTTAGATAAGTATCCCCAGTTGTTTCCTTGATCTGATTCTGAGGACAGAATCCTATTAAGGGGGGAAGGATGTAATATCCGTGAATTTTATTATTTGATTAAATGATATATTTAATCTAAAATATTTATGTTAAAATATTGGAATATTATTATATGATATTTAGTGTGTGATTATGTGCTAAATGGTGAGTCGGAAGCCCCTTTCAAAAATTTCGTCATTTGGAATTTTCTTCAAATTTGAGCCGTTTTGATAATTCAAGAGCCCCGTTGAAATTTCGTACATTCATTTTTAATTCTTCGTCTTTCGTATTCGAATCGTTATCGAAAGGGTTATGGGATTCTATTTAACCCTACCTATTTGATTCTGCAAATTAATTTCAATTTTTGATCCGAAAAAGGAAAAATCGTTCCGAACCCTAATTGCTTAAGGGGACGGATTTATCGTTCTATATCAATATTGAAGTTGTTATAGCCCTAGTATTCTTGAGCATTAGTTATATAATGATATATATCAATTTGGATAATCATCAACCTTTTTAACCCCTTATTTTTAGTAAAACGTGTTTTTGACCTAATTAGGGTTTTTAAACGATCTAACGAATCAATATCGATCCAAAAATGTTATTTGGGGTATTATTTTTCCAGAAATATAAAAAGACCAATCAGACTTCATAACCCTAGCAATTCTTCAGAAATTACTCAAAAATATTCGAAATTCCCAAAAATTATTTTGTGTTCTTGATCTTCAATCAATTCGTTCTAAGGGTTATTGAAGTCCAAATTTGAAGTTCTTATACTCAAATCAAAGCCCCAAAAATCTAGTTTCAGAATCTTCCAACCTCATCATCATCTGGTAAGTATTCGATTTTATATTGATTTTACAAGTTTCGAATTAAAATTAGGGTTCTTAATTAATTTGGGGATTTTCATTCTGTTGATTCTCCGTTCAATTGGTTGCTTCTAACATGTTCCTAGGGTTCTAATTAGCAAGAATCCATGCTTTAATTTCATGTTTAAGTTCAATTTAGTCGGGTTTGATTTTCGGGTTTTGACCCGATTTCTTCTTTCGATTCGTACGTTCTTGATATTGATCTGACATTGTTTTTGATAAAGGGCTTTGATTGTATGAGTTATAAGCTTTATTTTGGTATATTAATCTTTGAGTTTCATGTAGGATTTAAGTAGATCGGATTTCCGGCCGAGGTCGTCGCCGACGAGTTCTTTGAATGAATTCTGGGCACGATTCCGGCATGGGACAGATGTGTGTGTATGTGGGTTGTGTTTGTCTTGCAAAAGCGAACAAAAGCCCTATGGTTTGGTTTTGTTTTGATCGGAAACGGCGAAGTCCGGCCACCGGACGCCGGCCGGATTCTGGAAAACCCAGATTCCGGCGGGTTGTTCTTGGTGACCCGGATTCGTTCTTCCCGACCCGTTTACCCGATTTTTCGACCCGGTTTCAATCTTCAAAACCCTAATTCATTTTCAGAAAACTGTTTTTGAATTTTATTTTTAAATTTAATTCGAAAATAGTTTAAAAACTTTAAAAATTCATATTTTTATTTTAAAAATATATTTTAATATCAGAAAAATTCTGATAAATTATATTTATTATTTTAAATCCGAAAATTGATTAAACTTAATTATTTTAATTATTTTTAATTAATAATTAATTTATTAATTAATTGGTTAATTCTTTTAATCAATTAATTCTTAAAAATTAATTATTAATTAGATTTAATTAATTAAAAATTCAGTTTAATTATTTTCAAGCCTATTTATTTATTTAAAAATAGTTTGAGCATTTAAAGAGTGTCAATTAATTTTATTAATTGATTTATTTTCATTTAAATGTTTATATTGGATTTAAAAATCCGATTTTTGATTTAAAAATTAGTAATGACTTATTAAAAATTCAAATGAGTTTCAGACGATGTTTTAAAAATATTTATAAGTGCAATATGGTTCATATTAATTGTGTGTTGTGTTTTATAGTCTGTATATGCCCGTGCTAGGGCAAATATCTGAGTTTTAAATATCGTAAATTATACCGGACGTCCGATACGTACCCGGTTACTTGTTTAAATGTGATTATTGATTGAATAAGTGTCGAGAGTAGAACGAGAATAGTTAGACTTATTGTAATGAGTTGTTTAATTATAGAATCGAGTTCCCGGAGCAAGGGAAAGGGGAAAGTAGAGTGAGCAGAGTCGATCCGACAGCAGCTTAGACCAGGCAAGTATCTGTGCCTTTACTTGTGATAAAAATTATTATTGTCTTGATTACTTGAATACCGTTATCCCCAGAACAATTCAAATTATCCATCTTTTAACCGCATTTGGACAACTGATTCCATTTCCTTAGAAATTCTTGATTCTTTGATTTGATCTGCATCGGAAACCCTTATTTCCAATTTACTTGATTATTGTTTACCACCTATTGTTGCTATTTATCATCCTTTGATTATCATTGACAACCTTTGATTACTTGACTTCCATCTTGACTACCAATTACGGTTATTGATTAACGATTACCAATATTGATTACCTTATTGAATGAGTACACTGTACCATTGAAACTACTCCATGAACCTTTCTCGATCTTCGTTGATACTGAACAGTTGAAGCTCTTTTGCAATTACTATACATTCAGTTTATCTTATTGAGCATGTTATTGTTTATACCCTATTATAGAATTGGCATGTGTTTTTAAAAATGGACCAGTAATTGGTCGGAATAACTTAAGGCCCAGATTGGCCTGGGATCCAGTAGAGGACTATGACATGAGCTAGTCCGGGGTTGATGCGTGGCTGGCCAGCAGCACAACCTTTGATTTGAATAAAATGTATAAGCCAAATTCTAATTCTTTACTTCAATCATTATTGATACAAAGCATGTGTTAGCTAAATATTGTTGATTCTGATATCTTAAATTCATATCCTTACAACTGTGATAGAAATGATTCGTTGATGTTTGCTGAGCAATTTTGGCTCACTCTTGCTTGTTGTTTTCTAACCCTATTCCAGTGAAGCGAGAGTATGAGTTGGCATAGCGTGACCGATAGTTCACCAGCAGTCAGGAGAGCCCCTCGAGTCACTGTTATTGGCAGGGTAGTTGTTGTTTTGCTTTTCTAGATTTAATGTCTAGATTTGAACTTTAGTTGTGATGTAATAACTCTGATAAAACTGGTTTGTAATAATAAAAGATTGTAGTAGCTTGTGTTCATTGCCATAATCTGGATGCGGTCTTGGTCAAGGGGTAATTGTGTCTTTATATATATTATGCATGTGTTAAATAGTATTCCGTTGGTCGGATGACTCCTCAAATCTGTACCCCGGGTTTGGAGGGCGTCACAATATTGTTTTCCAAAGTCATGCTTCATTCCTTAATCATGACTATAAATATCATATCTACATACAAGTAGAGTTAGCTTCTTTGATCATAGAAAAAACCTCTAGTAGACTCATCTCACCAGAATTACATTAATCAAAGTAATCAACATCTCCACCAACATAAGACTTGGGATTATCTATCATTTGACCTCCATGATATAATTTAATTGTAAAATTTTCAATTTCTGCACATTAAACACATATAATAATCAGATAAGTACACATTAACATAGAATATTCATAAAAGGTAACATTTCATACTATTTAAACGCAATTAGTGGTCCAATATTGGTTAAGTAAGTAAACAATCTATCCTAAATTTTGAAATCAGTAAAAGCCCTAATTTTAAAAGCAAAAAAAAACAAGTTCGTGCAGATAAACAACAATATTCAATTAAAGCACAATATATACAATATACATGCTAAGATTGGTCAAACCCCCATCAAACAATCACAAATACATACACTTATGCATGCAAGTACTAAAATGAACAATACCTCTATAATCGGGGCATTGTCGAGGACTATACACACATCAACATCTTCTTTAAGTCTTTTATACCAACCCATCTTCACGAATTTCTCTCGATTTTACAACCAATTAGGGTTTCATAGTTCAGTGTGTAAAGTGGGGGGAAGGGGGAAGTGTCGATCGAGTTTTTGGAGGGAATATGTGTAATAAAGTGGGTATATACCCTTGTCTCTATGTTATTACCAATATACCCTCGGAAATATAACGTCGTTTGACATTTTTTAACGTCAAACATGCGGAGCCCTTTTTCTACTTAAAAAACATTTACTTAGCTATGCAATTGGTGAGTTTTAAATGTTAGCCATCAACGTGCAATTTTAAAATAGTATAAGCCATCAAACTGCAATTTAGTCTTTTTATTATAAATCTGAGAGAGAATACTTAAATTATTAATTATGTGAAAAATAAAACCCAATAATTCAACCACTAAATTAATAGGACTAGACTTTGGTATACAAAAGGGAAAATAGATTTTTTTATCACTCAACTATTGGCTCTTTTAGAAACTAACCACTGAACTAACAAATAATTAAGTTTAACCATTAACGTTACATTTATTTTTGTTTTTAATTATTCCGTTAATTGTGTCGTTAATATGCCGTTAAACTAATATTAATGTGTTGAATAGACCCATGATATTGCATAATTATTAGGGTGATGGCCAAAATTATCAAAATTTTTAGATTTGGTGACCAGAATATCACATTTTGAAAATTTGGCCAAATATACCAGTGAAATATGCTTTCTCAGACTGAGTATCTCGAGATACGCTTTTTCAGACTGGGTATCTCGAGATATGCTTTCTCATACGGGATATTCTGCTCAATTTTTCTATGAAATACGCTTTTTCAGACAGGGTATTCTGAAATACGCTTTCCCAGACTGGGTATCTGTCCATATACCCATTCTAGGACTGGGTATTTCACCCAAAATTTTGATTTTTTTTTATAAAAAATACATATTTCATCAAAAACTATTGAATTAACATTTTTTGAGATACCTAGTCTATGAATGGGTATTTGGTCCGTAAAAAAGGCTAAAAACTAAAAAAATGGGTATTTTGGTTAGTTAACCTAAAAATATGTGGTATTTTTGTCATTATTTCAGAATTTAACCACCAAACATTATACCACATATAAATATATCACCATTATAATTTTTACCTAAATTTTAATAATCTTTTCATAAACTAAATCATTATTATTGAAATCATTTATTTGGTTAACAATGGTTGTTTAAATGTAATCATAATAAATAAAAGATTAATGAAATTATATATTTCTATCAAAAAAATAATGTTATTATATATATTTATAAATGTTTTAGATTTGTATGGTTCTTGCTCACATGGTGTGTATTTATATCTTTATAATTAACCTAATCGTTCCATATAATAATGAGTTATTATTCAAATTGAGGAGAAATTAGAATTAGGGATTGAATATTTTTTTCCAAATCAATTACTTTTAAAAAAATTTCATCCTCAATCAATTTCAAAAATAAAAAGATGCGGAAGTTATACACTTATTTTGTTGGAGTTGAAACATCAATTTAGAAGGACTTGAATTTTTTTTCTTTCTCAAATCATAATAATTAAAATATACGAGATACACATTTGAGGTTATATATATGTTTGAAGTTATTGAGCTCATTGTATTAGCAAAACAATCTATGACGATGACCTTTTGTAACGGAAAATTATCAAATTTAACGGAATATCGAAAACAAAAAACAAATGTACCGTTAGTGCTTATTTTAATTAAAGTTATTGTTTGGTGGTATATTTCTAAAAGAGACAATAGTTTAGTGAGGAAAAAATATATTTCTAAAAGCCCTAATTTTATAAGAAAAAAACAAGTTCGTGCAGATAAACAACAATATTCAATTAAAGCACAATATATACAATATACATGCTAAGATTGGTCAAACCCCCATCAAACAATCACAAATACATACACTTATGCATGCAAGTACTAAAATGAACAATACCTCTATAATCGGGGCATTGTCGAGGACTATACACATCAACATCTTCTTTAAGTCTTTTATACCAACCCATCTTCACGAATTTCTCTCGATTGTACAACCAATTAGGGTTTCATAGTTCAGTGTGTAAAGTGGGGGAAGGGGGAAGTGTCGATCGAGTTTTTGGAGGGAATATGTGTAATAAAGTGGGTATATACCCTTGTCTCTATGTTATTACCAATATACCCTCGAAAATCTAACGTCGTTTGACATTTTTTAACGTCGAACATGCGGAGTCCTTTTTCTGCTTAAAAAACATGTACTTAGCTATGCAATTGGTGAGTTTTAAATGTTGGCCATCAACGTGCAATTTGAAAATAGTATAAGCCATCAAACTGCAATTTAGTCTTTTTATTATAAATTTGAGAGAGAATACTTAAATTATTTTTGAAGAAAACTTAAATTATTAATTATGTGAAAAATAAAATCCAATAATTCAACCACTAAATTAATAGGACTAGACTTTGGTATACAAAATGATTATGTATTTAGGCGCATTAGAGCATCTCCAATGCTATAAAACCCTTAGCTAAAATGATTATGTGGCATCTATGTGTCACTTTTTAGATATTATGTAAAAGTGTGAGCACTCCAACCATATACCCCTTAGCAAAAAAATATAGCCAATCATATTTGATTGGCTATATTTGTTGAACCACCAAACCCCTTGTGTATAATTTTACCTAACAAAAATTTAGATAACACCATTGGAGTACATGTCTTTACCTTTAGCAAAAAAATTATATAATCATTATAGCCAACCACAATAGCCAATCATTTTAGCTATTGCCCTTGGAGATCTCTTATAATGTATCAAAATGTAAAATTTGTCGGACCTCAACAATTTGGACTTTGGAGGCTGGGGAGAAGATAAGAAAACAATGATACTGAAGTGATGAACTAGAACCAGCTGGTTGTAATAATAACGAGATGGAACTGCTGCTGCTTCCTTACCAATCCTCAAGAAGCCCTCTCCTCATTCCAAACAACAACTACACTTCCTTGTCTTCACCACCAACACCCCCCTTGTGTTTGTTTTTATTCCCCAACCAAAAAAATAAAAACAGAAATAATCAAAAGCTATCACGGTTTCCTCGCGTACGCGCTTCCGTTAACAATGCCCCAACTCCTCTACTACCTCACTCCGCTATCCAAAGAATCGCTGACAAGCTTCGAACTCTCGGTTTCGATAATGATGATAAAGAAACTAGTCCACCTCTTTCTCCTCCGTTAGCTGATGATGATAAGAGTAATAAAATTAATAATGGAGTTTCTCCGGGCCAAATTTTCGTTCCTTTACCTACTGATATACCTAAGTACCGTGTTGGTCATACGTTCGATTCCAGCTGGAGCACACCAGAGAATCCTGTGCCTGAACCGGGGACGGGGACAGCTATTAGGCGGTACCATGAATTGAGGAGTGAGGTGCTTGTAGAGAAGGGTAAGAGGAGGAAAGTGGTGGAGAATAATGTGCCTAGTTTGGCTGAATTGAAGTTGTCGTCGAATGAGTTGAAGCGGTTAAGGACTATTGGTATCAAGTTGAAGCAGAAATTGAAGGTTGGGAAGGCCGGGGTTACGGAAGGGATTGTCAATGGAATTCATGAAAGGTGGAGGCACACTGAACTTGTCAAAATTAAATGTGATGATATTTGTAGGTTGAACATGAAGCGGACTCATGACTTGATAGAGGTACAGATTCCCCCTTTCTTCTGTCTGGCTTTTATTATCATAACTCGATTATGCCTCGTTTGCTTTTGTAGAATAGGAACTTGTATTTTTTTGGTGTACGGAATTGATTGTATTTGGGACCTTGGGAAGTCAATTCACTAACATATATAATTCGGTCAGCTAGCACACGTATATTCTTTGGCAAGGACGTTTTCATTCGTTGGTTCAGCTTAAATAAATTAGAGGCATTGTCAAATGCTTTTTCTGTCCTTTAGTTCCACCCCACCACCCCCAAAAAAAAAAAAAAAAAATTAGGGAACGGTAGTGAGCTCAAAGGTTGAAATGGACGATATAGGAGGCGTTTGGATGCATCATGGGAATCGGAACCGGGAATGGGAATGGGAATGGAGGGTATGTGAATGGGGGTTAACGGGAATGAGAATGAAATAAAAACCCAGGGGGTAGGATGGGTTTGATTTACCCACCTAGAGGGATTGGGGTTCCATTCCACACAACTAAATTGCTAATCCAAACACTATCACTTGGGTTTAAGGTTCCGATTCCCGTTAACCGGGCTCATTAACCATGTACCAAACACCCCCATAGATGTTAGGTTTGAATATGATAGCTTCCAAAGAAATATGAACCTTGTGTGGGTAGTTTATGTACTTTAGAATCTGGTTCACTTCTAACAGAGAATCGATGTTTTTTATTATGCAAGTGCCTGTTGCATCTTCGAAATTTCTAAGTTAATTGTTATTTAGATTTTAATTGCAATTCAGGCTTTAAGTGTGTGGTTGGCTCTCCTTAAAGTCCACTTACATAGGTCATAAGTTTACTTTGAGATTATGCCGCCTGTTTGGGTAATCTGTAAAACTCTCTTATTTACAACTTATATAATTTACATATTATAATTTATTTTTTTGAAAACTTAACTTCTGCAATACTTCAATATTTTTTTAAAAGATTTTTAAATTATAATTTACCAAACACTTTACTAAACTTATAAGTAAATTCTCCCAACACACATTGATAACTTATAAGTACAATTTACTTATCACTTATAGTTATATATCACTTGTATCATTTAAGTTAAAAGTAACTTATTATAAGATTTACCCAAACGGGCAATACTTTTCCAGCATGCTTCTAGTGCAAAATGATTAAAAGCAAGAGTTTAAATAATTTTATATGATGCTTCTATTGTAAATTAATTCACACTTATATTTATACACACACATTAAATTATATATCTATGTATAATTGGTATAAGGCGGTTAAGATGGTTTGGTCGTCAGGGTTAAGATAGTCTTTTCCAAACTATTACTACTAAGAAATGACCAAGGTTCGTAGGGAGGATACAAAAGTTAACTTAATAATATTATTAGAACAAAATAAATTAAAGATTGATATTAAGATTGAGCAAATATAAATTAAAAATGAAGTAAAAATAAAAATCTTTAATGAAATATATACAATTATATCTGTGGATTGCACGGGTCATGAGCTAATATATATTTATAAATAATGCTAAGGTTTTGTCAAAATGGTTGTGCCATCCACCTACATTGGAAACTGTGAGGCATACTTAATTGATATTTACGTTGTTGGTTGACTTTCTCAGAGAAAAACAGGAGGATTGGTGATTTGGAGGTCTGGGAGTAATATGATAGTGTACAGAGGAGCAGAGTACAAGTATCCATACTTCCTTAATGAAGATGATGGAACAAATAAAACCTTACAGTTTGATGACCGGATAGATGGTGAAAATGAGAAATGCTCATCACTTATGGATGGTGTCAGATCTGCAGGAAGTCCCTTGTCAAACAAAACTGTGAAACCACCACTGATACAGGGTGTTGGTTCCCCTAATAGAGTACGATTTCAGCTGCCTGGGGAGTTGCAGCTTGCAGAAGAATCTGACCATCTGTTGGATGGACTTGGCCCACGCTTTACAGATTGGTGGGGTTATGATCCTTTACCTGTTGATGCAGATCTTCTGCCAGCAGTTGTTTCAGGATACAGAAAACCTTTTCGCCTTCTTCCATATGGAGTTAAACCTATACTAACAAATGATGAAATGACCACATTAAAAAGACTGGGCCGTCCTTTACCATGCCATTTTGCGCTAGGGAGGAATAGGAATCTTCAAGGTTTGGCGGCTGCTATTATAAAGCTCTGGGAAAGATGTGAGATAGCAAAAATTGCAATCAAGAGAGGAGTCCAGAATACAAACAGTGAACTAATTGCTAAAGAGTTAAAGTGGTTAACCGGGGGTGTTCTACTTTCCCGAGATAGGGAATATATTGTACTCTATAGAGGAAAAGATTTTCTTCCAGCTAAAGTTTCTGTGGCAATAGAACAGCAAAGAAACAGACTTCACGGAGAGAAAAATAGGCGGGATTTTAATTCATCAGCTATGGATGTGCAAAATCACAAACCTGGGACAGTGGATGTAGATTTGAAAACTGAGAACAGAGGGATTGGAAATAATCCAGTAGTCCCTGCTATTGAAGCTGAGAATTATGTTATTGACCACAAAAATGAAGTTTTGGCTGAACAAAGGAAGCTAAGGTCCATTGAAGAAGCTGTTACTAGAACTAACTCAAAGTTATCGCTGGCTTTAGCAAAAAAAGCCAGGGCAGAGACTCTTCTAACAGAGCTGGAAAAAGAAGAGATCCTACAACCAAGTGAAATAGATAAAGAAGGCATCACTGAAGAAGAAAGATATATGCTGAGGAAGGTTGGCTTAAGAATGAAGCCGTTTCTCTTATTAGGTAGGCGTGGAGTGTTTGATGGAACAGTTGAAAACATGCATCTTCATTGGAAATACAGGGAACTTGTGAAAATAATTTGTGGCGAGAGAAGCATTGAAGAGGTACATGCAAGAGCGCGAACATTAGAGGCAGAAAGTGGAGGAATTCTAGTCGCTGTGGAGAGAATTAGCAAGGGTTATGCAATCATTGTATACCGTGGAAAGAACTACAAGCGCCCTTCTTCGTTAAGGCCTCAGACACTCTTAAGTAAAAGAGAGGCAATGAAACGCTCTATTGAGGCTCAGCGTCGTGAGTCTTTGAAGCTACATGTTTTGAAGCTTGACAGAGATGTAGATGAATTGCAGAATAAGTTAGCTCGAGACCAAGAGAGGGTTAATATGCAGTTGGCCAAAGATTTGATACTTCAGACCGGAAAAAAGGATGAATCGGACAAGGGGCACTCAAAAATAATTGAAAAGTCTTATGATGTCCTTCCAAATTCTTCAGAAAATGCTTTCTCTCACCAGGAAAATGTAGAGGGAATAGATACTGATAAAGCTAAATATACTTTTACCAACACAAATAATTGTGTTGACAGCGCAAGGGAAGATCTACAAACCACTCCAGAAGACATGTGGACTGGATTATCCACAGAGGATGATGTGAAGGATAGAGACAAGCTCCGTATTAGTGACTCCGTATTAGTGACTGAAGACACCGATGGATTCAAGAACATGAATGGTGAAGTTGTACATGCTGAGTCTATGGTTCCAATCAGTGGTAATACTGATAGATCACAGGATCACTTTTCAGACATCGGAAATACTGGGTCTCTGGAAGAATCCTCTCTTAATTCATCAAAAAGTGAAGTATTAGTTCATAAAGATTTGGAAGTTTGTTCAGGAGATGTACCTATTAAAGCTGCACGCCTGTCTAACAAAGAAAGGCTTCTTCTGCGTAAGCAAGCCCTTGGAGTTAAAAAACGCCCAGTTCTTGCAGTAGGAAAGAACAATATCGTCTCTGGGGTTGCTAAAACAATTAAGACTCACTTTCAGAAGCATCCTCTTGCAATAGTTAATATTAAAGGAAGAGCGAAAGGGACTTCAATCCAGGAGGTGGTGCAGGAATTGGAGCGAGCCACAGGTGCGGTTCTAGTGTCTCAGGAACCCAGTAAAGTCATACTCCATAGGGGTTGGGGAGCTGGAGATGAACCTGGGCCTGGCCAGAGCATGGGAAATAAAACTATAGAGTCTGGGAACACTCCAAGAGGCCAAGACAAGAAATTAAATACTGTAATCTCTCCTGAGCTCATCTCAGCAATCAAACTTGAATGTGGATTAGAGTTCAGCAGAGGTGAAAACACTGTTGGATATCAGGAATCCAGCTCTGAAATGAAACAACTTCCAGCAAGTCATGAGATCGAAGTTACAGGTTGAAGAAAATGACTTTAAAATCAGCAGTGTGTCAACTCTGTAAAGCTACTTTAGCTATGGGAACTTGTCATATGGTGTGATGTATAAAATCTTTGCAAAGCAAAAAATAAATCTAAATATAATCTATAAGATGAGAATTATATTCGAAGTAATAAAAAAGCACATAAAATGGACTCAAATATTAAATTGTATAAACTAAAAATTAAATGATCATACAAATAACTGTACAAATTCAAATATCTGTAAATAAGATACTTAAATCATTTATGTGCACCACTGATTAAAAGCTATCAAATAATATTAAAAAAAATTATGCATAAATTGTGGTTGATTTTTCGAAAAAACAGTTTTAGTTATTTAGCTGAAAATGAGTGATCCTTGAGATTCCAAAACTTTTTCCAAAAAATTTCTCAAATGACATGTAACAACATCAAATTTGTGAAGAATTTTGGACCTATTTGCCTTTCTTATAATCATTACTTAATAATTTGTTGCTATTTATGTATATCCGTAAATTTCTGTAAATGTGATGCAGTGTTCTATATATACGTAGATATCTGTAAGTGTGAATGTGTGATGTTCTTTCTTCAAAGGTGGGGACTTCTTCCACGACTAATGATGAAAGCCTGGCTGCATTGGAATGGGAATAAAAGGAGATGAAAGCAAAAAATTACAAATCTTTCCACCAGTATTTAACCTCTTAACAACTTCTCAGACTGATATCAAGTCACTCTTGGATGGCATATTTCTTGCCATTGTGGACAAGGGAGAGAAAAGGAAGAGAACTAATGGCGACCATTCTTGGAGGGGTAATAAGGGCCGAAATAGAAAAGAAGATATTGAGGACAAGGATGATGATCCTAAGGTTTCAGGTGGAAATAAAAGAACGACGATGAGGACAATTTTGCTTGCATTCTAGTGTGTAAGACATGCTACATTTCTACTACTATCAATTGAAAAGTATCATTTCGGAAACTAGTATTCTATATTCGTTTTATACTATATGTATCTACTCTTAGATTTGACTGGATATACGAGCAACACTGCATAACGCATACTGTCTTTAGGCTGATGCCTGCAACTTGGTAAACTTAGCTTGCAATAAACACTCGGAAGAAGTAGTAACTCTTCGGGTTGAGCTCTCCCTTCGGGTACAATTTTCTTTATTGTCCAATGTAAATCTTCGCAGCAGCAGCAACTCCAGCTATGAGAACATAGCTGGTGCACAACCAGCAAAACGTGTGGTGGCACAAGGAATGCAGACTGTTAGAGTAGTTTAACAACCTCCCTGTAAAACTTTCTACAACAATTCATACAAACCAAAGAGACACTAAATTACAGTCGGACTGCAACTGCTATGATCTATTACATGGGTTAATGCGCCTTTGTACTATTCCCCCGTTTGGCTACCGCTTAAAGTCATTTTTGATTTTAAGATGCAAAATATTTGTTTGTGTAATAAGTCATAAAATGACTTAAAGTAAAAAAAACAGCTTAAAATCAAAAGTTGGTCCGAAATACTTTTTTGAACAACTTATTTTATTTTAGTAATTCTATTTGATAATAGTTAAGATTATCATTCAAAAATATTTATTTTTCAATTTTATTTTATTTTATTTTATATTTTTAATAACTCATAAATGACTTGTAATACAAAAATACCCAAACAGATATTAACTTAAAATTTTCAGTTTTAACTTATCACTTTAAATAACTTTAAGTTATAAGTAATAATTTTAAGTTTACCCAAACAACAAACTTTGAACATATTTGTATTATGTTATGTATTTTGGATTATACATATTATATTTGAAGACGGTTCATGTATGGATTATCTTGCTGTCTCTCGCTCATGAGTTCTTTTTTCTCCAAGTTTGTTTGATGTTATATGTTAGATTAAGATATAATGACTAATTATATATATATATATAGACCATTGCTCCATGAAGAACACTCTTATATAAATAAAGAACAATAAAAAACACCATAGAATCAACATAAATTGCATGTTGATTCTAATTTTCTCACCAAAAAATGTTTATTACGAATAAAAATAGAATCTAACAAAAAATTAGAATCAAATAAAACATGATTACATGTAATTTCATTGTGATAAATATATATACAAGATTCTGTACTGGATTCTTGAAAGGCATATGCAATAGCCTATTTGTAATTCGAGGATTCTACCCAACTTAAACAAGAATATAATAAGTAAATATTAGATTAAAGGTCACAGGAATCTCAGAGAGTTTTATCTGTCAAGAGAATGGAGTATTAAAGTCATCTACAGACTTGAAGTTATTCTACATTGAAAGAAGTTCAATTTATTGTTCAAGCCTCAGTGAAGTATTCAAGAAAGTGGATTTACTACAGTGACAGAGATTTCCAGTTGGTGACAGAAGAAGTACAGGATACAGAGTTTAATCAGAGCTAAAGAAAAGAAGCCACAACTTTAAATGTTTTAAAGATGAAGAATTATCATTGAAGTCAGTTATTCATGAACCAAACAGTGCATCGAATGACGACATCAATCAGTGGAATTAAATAATCTATATTCAGTGGTTTTCAGAAGATAGAGGAATGCAAGGATTTTAAGTTATCTTCTTTTAATTAATTAAATTATTAATCAATTTAATTAATAAATTAATTCTTTCAGAATTAATTTATTTATTAAATTAATTAATTTGGTTGTTTAAATTATTTATTAAATTAATTCCAGAAAAGAATTAATTTAATTCAGAATTTAAATTAACTAATTTAATTAAAGGAAATTAACTTAATGGTATAATGACAGGTCATACCGAATCATTTTAAGGTCATACCGAATAATTTGAGATCATACCGAGTCATTTATAAGGTCATACCGAATCATTGCTCATCACTTTGGTAGGTCATACAGAATGATTTCTCAGGTCATACTGGTTCTTTTCTAAGGTCATACCGAAAGTTGGTAGAAGTATGCTAGGTCATACCGAGCACTTTCTGAAGGTTCTTTTGCTGAAGCAGGTTCTACTGAGCTTTATACCTCAGGTCATACAAGTGTTTTGATTGTTTGATTAAATCATTTTGATTTAATTAAAAGGTCATACAGGCTTAATTAAATTGTATATGACCCGAGGCAGTGCAGAAAGAAAAAAAGACTGAACATTATATCATCAGAATTATCAAACACACAGAACTTTCTCTCCAGCAAAAGAAGAAAAGCCATTTGATCTCATTTCTTCTCAAGCAATTAATTCTAGTTTGTATTGTTAAATCCAAACCACTAGAAGTTGATTACTTGTATTGCTTTGATTAACTAGCAGATTTTTATCTCTAGAATTTATCTCGAACATTGCTTTTAGCATTCGATCTTTTTATTACAAATATTAGAAAAGTTCATGTCGAATTTATTCTAAATTTGTATTAATTAGTTTGAGATAAATACTTTGTAATCCGTACTGTATTTTCAACACCCTTCAAGTTTAATATAGTTTATATTTAACTTGAATATTGTTTCATTTATATTCCGCATTAATTTGTTCTTAATTGTTAAATTATTCAAAGGACAAATTTCGATAAAACGGTATAGTTTGTATTCAACCCCCCTTCTACAAACTTATCAGGACCTAACAATTGGCATCAGAGCCTTTTGATTGATATACAAATCAAAGATCCAATTGTTTTGAGATTTTTCTTAAACTCTGAATTTTTTATTATTCTAAAAATCTCAAAAGATGTCTACTACACAGAAAGTGGGTACAGTAAAAATCCCAATGTTCAGCAAGGAGCACTATCCTATGTGGAAGAAGAAGATGCTCATGTTTCTTCAAGTGGTTAATGTTGAATATCTTGATGTGCTGAAGAATGGACCAAGAATTCCTATGTTTGTTGAGGAAGAGCTAATAGAGAATGATGTTGTTACTAGGGCTGCTAGGATATACCCTAAGGATCCCAAGGACTACACTCCTGAAGAAAAAGAAGATGTTTCCTTGGATGTCTGTCTACAGTTGATACTGGTTGATTGTCTTGATCCAATCATGCGTAATCATATTTTAAAATGTGTTTTTGCCAAACACATTTGGGATACGATTGAAATTAAACAATGAAGGGACAAAGGAAGTCAGAGAGAATAAGATGGAAATTCTCACCTCTTCATATGAGCACTTCAGATCAAATCCAAGGGAAGGAAGAGTGGTTAGTATGTCTACTTCACTGGTAGCTGGAGTCCCACAGAAACAGGAAGTGAAGGTTGTTCTACCTTCCAGTCCTAACAAGGATGTAATTGTAGCTGAATATGGTGTTACATCTACAAGTCAATATGGTGGTGATTTTTATTCTATGGAGGAGCTTGAACAGTTGGAAGATGAGTCTATGGCCTGGGTAGTGAAGAAGTTTGGAAACTTCAGGTTCAGGAGAAATCCTAGTTTCAAGTTCAAGACATATGCTGACGAATACCAGACAGGTGGTTCTTCATCCTCAAATAGCACAAGGGGTGGCTATAAAACAGGGATGATTGAGAAGAACAAGTCTAAAGAAAAGAGCTGGGATGATACAGACAGTGAAGATGAAGAAGTTGGAAATCTTGCACTCATGGCAATAGGAGACAAACTCTTTGATTCCATGTTATCTTCACCCAACATGTCTGAGGTAAAGTTCACTGACACTGAAATGATTCGTAATCTTGGTGATACTTTAAGTTGTGCACGCACTGAAAATGATAGAATAATTCTTTTAAACACAAATCTTGAAAAGGAAATAAAAGAATTAAAACTAGTGCATGTTAATCAGGATGAACTTATTGAGAAAATTTCATTTCTTGAGAATAGGGTTAAATGTTATATTCAACTGGAAACCATTCTTAAAGAAAAGAATAATGTGCTTAATACAAAAGCAAATGCCTATTACAACTCTTGTAAGACGGCTAAAGAGATTCTCAATAAACAAGCTATGGGTAATCATGTCAGTATAGGTTATGATTATAATGAGGCCATTGGATTGCTTGGAATTAATTCCCCTTGTAGAGTCAGAACTGAAGGAAGGGGTGTTCCATATGTGCTTAAGGGTATTGAAACACCCTTCTGTAAGGAGTCCGAGGCAGATCCTCTAAATGAATACTCTATCATTATTGCTGAGGAGATTCGTGAAGAAGATATTGCTTTGGAAGTTGAACAGTCCAAAAAGTGTATATCTGATATTCCAGTCAAAGTTGCTACAACTGAAAAGACTAAATCAGATATCCATAAGTTGGATCAAAACAACTGTAGAACTAACATGCCTGTTGTTAATTCTTCTCATAAAGCATGTGGTGTGATTAATTGCATGTCTTGTGCTTTCAATGTTATGTATGCTTATTTTAATAAAAAGCATGTATCTAAAGATAAGACTGCTCCACGTCAACATGTTAATAATAAGAAGCATGTTAGAGATAAAACTACTAGTCCTCCTAAGACTAGAGAGGATTCATTTATTCCTAAGCCTACTCAGAAATGTGTTAAGGCTGGTTATAAATGGAAACGTTCTTTTGTGAAAGAGGTTGAGGTAGTTGTAGTTAAAAATGTTGTTTTGCCTGACAAAGGCCAGTTCTTTAAGTATGCCGGACCCAATCAAGTTTGGGCTTCGAAGAAGGTCTAATCAATTTGGTATTGCAGGGAGTTAAACAGGTAAACCGTGTTATGTGGATTCTTGACAGTGGCTGTTCAAGGCATATGACCGGAGATAGAGCCCTGCTATCAGATTTGGTTGAGAAAGCTGGCCCAGTAGTTACCTTTGGAGATAACAGCAAGGGTATTACGAAAGGATATGGCTGTTTGAAGTATGGAAATGTTATCATTGAAGATGTATCATTTGTGGAAGGTCTGAGATTCAATCTTCTCAGCATCAGTCATTTCTGTGACAGAGGATATGCTGTTTCCTTTGAAAGAGAGAAGTGTCAGATCCTTCACAAGAAGAATGGAAAGCCTGCTCTTCAAGGAGTAAGGAAAGGTGACTTGTTCATAGCTGATCTGAACTCGGGATTCAAAGATGAAGTTAATTGTTTTTATGCTAAAGCTTCATCAGATGATAGTTGGCTATGGCACAAGAAGATGTCTCACCTTAACTTCAAAACCATGAACTCTTTAGTCAAGAGGGAATTGGTTAGAGGTTTGCCTCAGATGGAATTTACACAGGAAGGACTGTGTGAGGCATGTCAGAAAGGAAAGTCAAAGAAAGCTTCTCACAAGGGCACTGACACATCATCAATAACTGAACCACTTCAGCTACTGCACATGGATTTGTTTGGTCCAGTTAATGTGATGTCCATGTCAAAGAAACAATATGCACTTGTGATTGTTGATGACTATTCAAAATATACATGGGTTTTATTCCTACATTCCAAGGATGAGACCCCATACCTGGTGATTGGCCATATAAAGTTGGTTGAGCTGGATTCTAGATTCCCTGTTAGAGCCATAAGGTCAGATAATGGTACTGAATTCAAGAATGCAATCCTAAATGACTTTTGTGCTGATAAAGGAATAACAAGACAGTATTCTGCCCCTAGAACTCCTCAACAAAATGGAGTAGTGGAAAGAAAGAATCGTACATTGATTGAAGCTGCAAGGACTATGTTAAGTGAGTCTAAACTTCCAATGTACTTTTGGGCTGAAGCAGCTAATACAGCTTGTTATACTCAGAATCGAACTTTAATCAACAAAGACTTAATGAAGACTCCGTATGAGATCATGAACAACAAGAAACCAACTGTCAAGTACTTTCATGTATTTGGAGCAAAATGCTTTGTGCTTATAGATGACAATGTTAAACGTGGCAAATTTGATGCCAAGGCACAAGAAGCTATTTTTGTTGGTTAGTCCAGAAGATCTTACAGGGTCTACTTGGTTGGAAGTCACACAGTAAAGGAAAGTGTCAATGTTACTTTTGATGACACTAAGTTCCCTAATATCCAAAAAGAAGATTAATCTGAAAAGCTGAAGTTTGATAACTTGCCAGACTAAGAATCAGATGATGAATCCCCACCTGAAGTTATTGCTGGTACTGATAATAATAATTATGATAATAATCCTGGTGGTGGTGATGGAAACATTGGTAACAATGGAGATACCACAAACACTGGAGAAGAATCATCAAGGAAATCAAGCAACAACTCAGGGGGAGCAAATGAAGGATCATCTAGTCACTCACAACATCAAAGTGAATTTCAAGGCGAATCATCAAGATCAAATCTTCCAAGACAGACAGTATGGAATAGAGCTCATCCCTTTGAGCTGATCATTGGTGATCCAGATGTTGGAGTTAAAACTAGAAGTGCTACTCAAAATGAATGTCATTATTCAGCATTTCTATCTGAAATGGAGCCAAAGAAAATTGAGGAAGCACTGACTGATCCAGATTGGGTGATTGCTATGCAAGATGAACTCAATCAGTTTGAACAACAGCAAGTCTGGAAGCTGGTACCCAGGCCAAAGAACAAGAAAGTAGTTGGTACTAGATGGGTATACAGGAACAAGCTAGATGAGGATGACATTGTTACAAGGAACAAGGCAAGACTGGTTGCACAAGGGTATTCACAAGCTGAAGGCATTGATTATGATGAAACCTATGCACCAGTGGCTAGACTTGAGGGCATCAGGATGTTCTTAGCATTTGCGGCTTATTCCAATTTTAAAGTCTATCAAATGGATGTTAAGAGTGCATTCCTGAATGGTGAGCTTGATGAAGAAGTTTATGTGGAACAGCCCCCTGGCTTTGAAAATCAGGAGCTGCTGGACTTTGTGTACTTTCTCTTCAAGGCTATCTTTGGTCTCAAACAAGCCCCAAGAAAATGGTATGACACTCTCTCTGGTTTTCTTTTAGAAAATGGTTTTGTTAGAGGTATCATAGACAAAACTCTTTTTTCAAAGAAACACAAAAGTGATATGATATTAGTCCAAGTCTATGTGGATGACATCATATTTGGGTCTACTAATGATAATCTCTGTAAGAGATTTGCTGAGCTTATGCAGAGTAAGTTTGAAATAAGTATGATGGGGGAGCTGAAGTTCTTTCTTGGATTGCAAGTAATGTCAAAGGTCAAATGGTATATTTATTTGTCAATCCAAGTATCTCAAAGAACTCCTCAAGAAATATCACATGGAGGATTCAACATCAGCAAGGACTCCATCTTCAACAGCAGTCAAACTTGGAGCTTCTGACAATTCTATCAAGGTAGATGTTACAAGCTACAGAGGTATGATTGGCTCATTACTCTATCTTACTGCAAGTAGACCAGATATTATGTATGCTACATGCTTGTGTGCAAGGTTCCAAACGGACCCTAGAGATTTACATCTCGTTGTTGTGAAAAGAATCTTGAGATATCTTAAGGGTACACCTAATCTAGGTATCTGGTACCCTAAAGATTCTGGTTTTAACCTTGTTGGATATACAGATTCTGATTATGCAGGTAGTGTTGTTGATAGAAAGAGTACCTCTGGGAGTTGTCAATTCCTAGGAGGTAGATTGATTTCCTGGTATAGCAAGAAACATCAAACAGTTTCCAATTCAACAGCAAAAGCTGAATATATTGCTGCTGGAAGCTGCTGTGCTCAGATCCTATGGATAAGGAATCAATTGAGGGACTATGGCTTTGTATTAGACAAAATTCCTATTTTATGTGATAATACAAGTGCCATAGCAATCTCCAACAACCCTGTGCAACACTCGAGAACGAAGCACATTGACATCAGGTATCATTTTATCAGAGAGCATGTCATGAATGGAACTGTGGAGTTACATTTTGTACCCACAGAAGAACAAACTGCAGATATATTCACTAAGTCTCTTGACGAATCCACATTTACTAAGTTAGTTAGTAAGTTGGGTATGTTGAACAGTCTTAGTGATGCATAATGTCTCTGTCCTGTTTGTTCTTTTCTAAAAATCAATTTTCTCTTGTGGTTGTTAAGTGATATTACTGTCAATTCTTGTTTAGAGTATAAAGCTTGTTAATTTAAATATTCTGAATAATTTATTTTCTTTAAAAATACTTTTCTCATATTTTTTAAGTGGAGAAACTTATTTTTATTGAAAATTTATTTATTTAGAATCATTTAAGTTAGTTTCAGATTGTAAATATTGTTGTTTAAATATTTCTGCAAGCTTATATTATTTTTATGCACTTCTATAATATTATGCAGTTTTCTAATGTTTGTGCATAAATTCCTGTAAATATTTTTTTTATTTTGTATATATTATTTTATATTATTTTATATATATATATTATTTATTATCTTTTATTATCTATTTGTCTTAGTTGTTTTTGTAAATATATTGTTTATATTATTTCTGATCTAGCTCTTGCTTAGCTGGAACTTCAGTGCCAAATCCAATTCAGGTATTACTTTCTATCTCTCAATCGACTTCTATTACTGTTGCTGAACCCAAGTGGTTGTTAGGGCTGACCAAGGTATTGTAGATCCACAATTTCTATCCCAGGTCTTAGAGCCAAACAATGAGTCTACAACTTAATTACTTGACCTCTCAGCCTAAACAGAAATCAAATGTTAAATAAAGAAGTATTTTGATTGAAACAGTGAGTGATCCCACAGATCTGCCTCCTCTAAATAAATTCAACATATACTGAGGCATCTGTCAGCCCATCTGTATCCTCTCAATAGGATATGGACTTTGAAATGGCCAATGAA
This sequence comes from Heracleum sosnowskyi, assembly GCA_030848705.1. Taxonomy (NCBI): domain Eukaryota; kingdom Viridiplantae; phylum Streptophyta; class Magnoliopsida; order Apiales; family Apiaceae; genus Heracleum; species Heracleum sosnowskyi. The sequence continues at coordinate 86,909,845 of CM061236.1, read as the reverse complement.
CTGTTTCTAGAGACATTCTCTCAACAGGATGAATCTATTGAAATTTGCCATAGGGCCATGGCACTTTGTACTGAGTCAAGCACACTCTCATTACTCACAATGGGAGTAAACAATTCTATTAGATGAAACTCAAGACACAGTGAAAGTAGAGCACCTGCAACTGGTTACAGTGCCTACCATTGTTACGGTAGAAGTGCCTTCACAGGCATCAGAGGGAAAATCTAATTCTTGCCACATTTAATAGAATCATTTTCTCCCCTCCCAGAGTGAACATCTCTGGCTCCCAAAGGGATTTTCCACTCGCAGATTTATCTGGAGAAAGTGGAAGGCAACTTGGTTAGTCTATCATTGAAGCAATTCAGATTTCAAATCCAAGTGATTTGATAGACATGATTGAGGATCAGGATTTGCGAACTCCCATTGCACCACCACTGACCTCTCTTGAAGAGGCTAGGGTGAGTTTCAATGCAGGTACTGATCAAAAAGGAGCAAACAGACAGCTAATGTTGAGTGATAAGAGTCAAACACTGAGTGAAACACATGCACGTGAGATGAGTGATACACTTACAAGAGAAATTCAAGTGAGTGCACACACAGACACATACACTACAATGTAGTTAGCTCACATAGCTGATCTACAGGAACATCTATTCAAAACCCAGGCTGATAAAGATTTTTCAAGTACAAGTGGTTGAACGGTCTTCTTCTTCCACCTCTGTCAACAATCAGCTGGGACTACTCAAGGAAATTTTGAAGACACATTTACTTCCCAAGATCAACTCCATCAACTATCTCAACTCCTACTAGCTTCAGAGACTCATAAAGTTAAATCTGTAGAGAATTCCTCAACTAATGGGGAGAAATTTGGAGAATCTAGGAAGAGGGAGCTGAAAAAGATATAAAAGGAAAAGGAGGAGTTTCAGGGGAGTAAAGGAAAGTTAGCTCTGTTTTGTAAATGTTATATGTATAGAGCTTAGGTAAATCAAGACAGGTTCAATGTCATCATATATTCAGTCTAGAGGAACATCTGTCTTGTATTTATCTTTACTGGTGAAATCTGGAAATGTCATATTTGATCCAGAACTTTCTAGTATTTACTTAGGCTTAAGAGTCCTATCTTTTTCTTGGTTTTAGTTGAGTGATCCTCTAGGTATTTGGTTGTTATTCTCTAACAAACAAATAGGGGGAGATTGAAAGGCATATGCAATAGCCTATTTGTAATTCGAGGATTCTACTCAACTTAAACAAGAATGTAATAAGTAAATATTAGATTAAAGGTCACATGAATCTCAGAGAGTTTTATCTATCAAGAGAATGGAGTATTAAAGTCATCTACAGACTTGAAGTTATTCTACATTGAAAGAAGTTCAATTTATTGTTCAAGCCTTAGTGAAGTATTCAAGAAAGTGGATTTACTACAGTGACAGAGATTTCCAGTTGGTGACAGAAGAAGTACAGGATACAGAGTTTAATCAGAGCTAAAGAAAAGAAGCCACAACTTTAAATGTTTTAAAGATGAAGAATTATCATTGAAGTCAGTTATTCATGAACCAGACAGTGCATCGAATGACGACATCAATCAGTGGAATTAAATCATCTATATTCAGTGGTTTTCAGAAGATAGAGGAATGCAAGGATTTTAAGTTATCTTCTTTTAATTAATTAAATTATTAATCAATTTAATTAATAAATTAATTCTTTCAGAATTAATTTATTTATTAAATTAATTAATTTGGTTGTTTAAATTATTTATTAAATTAATTCCAGAAAAGAATTAATTTAATTCAGAATTTAAATTAACTAATTTAATTAAAGGAAATTAACTTAATGGTATAATGACAGGTCATACCGAATCATTTTAAGGTCATACCGAATAATTTGAGGTCATACCGAGTCATTTATAAGGTCATACCGAATCATTGCTCAGCACTTTGGTAGGTCATACAGAATGATTTCTCAGGTCATACTGGTTCTTTTCTAAGGTCATACCGAAAGTTGGTAGAAGTATGCTAGGTCATACCGAGCACTTTCTGAAGGTTCTTTTGCTGAAGCAGGTTCTACTGAGCTTTATACCTCAGGTCATACAAGTGTTTTGATTGTTTGATTAAATCATTTTGATTTAATTAAAAGGTCATACAGGCTTAATTAAATTGTATATGACCCGAGGCAGTGCAGAAAGAAAAAAAGACTGAACATTATATCATCAGAATTATCAAGCACACAGAACTTTCTCTCCAGCAAAAGAAGAAAAGCCATTTGATCTCATTTCTTCTCAAGCAATTAATTCTAGTTTGTATTGTTAAATCCAAACCACTAGAAGTTGATTACTTGTATTTCTTTGATTAACTAGCGGATTTTTATCCCTAGAATTTATCTCGAACATTGCTTTTAGCATTCGATCTTTTTATTATAAATATTAGAAAAGTTCATGTCGAATTTATTCTAAATTTGTATTAATTAGTTTGAGATAAATACTTTGTAATCCGTACTGTATTTGCAACACCCTTCAAGTTTAATATAGTTTATATTTAACTTGAATATTGTTTCATTTATATTCCGCATTAATTTGTTCTTAATTGTTAAATTATTCAAAGGACAAATTTCGATAAAACTGTATAGTTTGTATTCAACCCCCTTCAACAAACTTATCAGGACCTAACAATTCTATACTGAATTATATGTAATGTTTAATTTTTAAATTTAGATGAGATTCTACGTTAAATTCGATATGTTAGGCTTAATTGTTGTTCAATTTTATGATTCTAATTTTAAAAAATCAATTTTTATGAAAAATAAAGTGTTTATGATAGTGTTCTTTATTGTTCTTTATATAAGGTGTTCTTTCTAGAGTGCAACTCTCTCTCTCTCTCTCTCTCTCTCTCTCTCTCTCTCTCTATATATATATATATATATATATATATATATATATATATATATATATATATATATATATATATATATATATATATGAGATTGTATTAGTTGTAAATTTTTAACAAAAGGATTATTTATTTACTGTTAGTAAGTTAAATTTTTAACTGGATTGCGACAGAGATTAGAACTTGAATTATGTTGTTATTAGGCACGTTTGGATAGTCAATGGGAATCGGAATTCGGAATGGAATGAGGGTATGAGAATGGGGGTTAATGAGAAGAGAATGCGAATGATATGGTATCGCAAAAGGGAAGGAGGACATGATTTACCCATCTAATGGGAATGAAAGTTCCCATTTTCAACCATCAAATTTCCAATACAAACAACAACACATAGGTTTGAGGTTTCAATTTACGGTAACCAGCCTCATTAATCATGAAGTAAACGTCCCAAGTGGTGTTTTTGTTATTTAAAATTTTAAAAAGGTTTTAATACCATAAATTAAGGGTTTGAATTTTGAAATCGCACAAGGCCTATTTTAGTGCTAGAATGATTGATTTGATTTGAGGAAAAGAACTATCCATGAAGTGTCGGCTGATGTAGTCTTTTGCAGGAGGTTGATAGCTGATTTTGTTTTTGCAGGAGGTTGATATCAACAGTAATGTAATCTTCTCAGCTTCTAGTTTTCTTACAAAGATATTCTCAGAGATTATACTTTTTAAAAACCTTGACAACTAAAGAAGTGGGTTGTGCACTTATATTGTTGTGAACAGCTCACTGTTACACATTTAAAATAAGACAAATTCTAATTTGTACAAAACTGTATTCTAAAGAAACACAGATCCACTTCTGTAGCTGTCTTTTCCTTGAATTTTTCCTCAAACTTCTCTGTAAACTTGTCATGTGTATATTGCAGCAAATGAACCACTACAGGAACACAAAGTTTGTTGATTCCTTGTCTTCAAAAACTCTGTGAAGTTTGTTTATAATCATCTTGATATTTTGGTTAAGTCCCCAATTCAAATTCTCTATATATACAATTCATTCGATATCTGACTTGTCAAATGAATATTTTTGAACTTCTCGAATCAGTATATTTTGACTTCTCTAATCCTAAACATCTCCAATTAGTGTATTTTGACTTCTCTAATTCCAGACATCTCGAATTAGTACACTTGACTTTTCAAATCCCAAACATCTCGCATCAATATATTTTGACTTCTCGAATCTTCACAAAATACTTCTCCAATGGTGACTTCTTGGATAGACCTTTCTTCACTTCTCGAATATTCACGGATTACTTCTCAAATCCCGACTTAACAAATTTGCATATCCATTTCTACAACTCCATTATTTGATAAACTTATTTGAGTCTTGAGGGGCATGATCAAATGATCTTCTTCCAAGCATTATTTCAATGACATATTTACAGAAGGTTACAAAAACTTTGTTAAAAACAAACTAAGTACAAATCGCATAACCTTTGAGAGACAAAGAGTTTCCCCAATTAAGCGACCAAGTAAGTAATGCAAAGTATTACAATACTATAGGTTTGTTATTAGATTTACTCAGGCATGCCTATGTGCCTAACAATATAAATATTTTTAACATATTAGAGTTTATAAATAAAAATAATTACAAATTCATAGAAAAAATGTATGATTAAAAGTTATCTTAGCATATTTGAAATAGAACAGACAATCAAATTTATAAAGAAATAAATTCGAAGATCGAGCTTATAAAAAATAAAATTCGAACACGTGGGTGCCTCTAAGATCGTCTTAATTTATTTTCATAATTTTATAAGTGTTCTAGAAGTGTAAATATTAATAATTAAAATGCTTTTTAACATATTAGGAGCAAAAAAGATATTCGAATTTATAATGTAAAAAAGTTCGAATTTACAGAAAAAATATATGATTAGAAGTCCTTTCAAAATATTTGAAATATAGTAGACAATCAAATTTATAAAGGAAATAAATTTGAATGTTCTACACAAGTTAGGAGCTAGTGAAAAATGGCACCCAATGTGAAATGCAGTAGGAGCTAGTCCACCACATCCACAATTACTTATGCAAGATATATGATTTACTTTGACCTTTTATGGCAACATGTTAGCCCCTATTATGATAGCAGGGTCAATCTAGGTTGCTTAGAAAGGAAGGAGGCTCCAAATTACTCAAACCAATAATTTGACTCCTTGAATCAAAGTAGACCTCGACAACAAAGAAATGGGTAAATTACTAAATGACACTTACTTTTTAGTTCAACTTACAACTGCAAAGGAAGAAACATGTCCATGTCCTCAACTCCAAAAAGTCCATGTCCTCAACTCCAAATCCCATTCAACCTCTCATTTTTGAGTTTGAGCAAATATTTGATAAGTCAAATGGGCTACCCACTCCATGAGCCCAAGACCATCTTATTTCTCTCATTGTAGATTTCAAACCTATCAATCTAAACCCGTACATGTGTTCTTATATGTAGAAGGCAAAAATTGAAAAGTGAGAACGATAAATGCTCGAAAATGGAATCGTTAAGCATAATACCCTTCTTAACGCTTCTCCCGTTCTTTTGGTGAAAAACAAATTAGATGACACATGACATATATGTGTCTATTATCGGACATGCTATCACAATTAAGAATAGGTTCTGATTAGTGGTATTTTTGTACCATTTATATACTATTTTATGGCTTAAATCTAGCGCTTGGAATCAAGTTCCTATTGGTTTTTACATGTTTCTTGTTTCATTTCAGATAGTTAGTCAAACTTTCCAAAAAAATGTGCTTTGTGGCATTTTGGTGCTTGTTTGGAGTTAAAAATGAAAATATTTTGTGCATAAAAATAAGTGGAAAAAACAAGCTGAAAATCAAAGAAATATGGCTTAGGCAAACACAAGTCGGATAAGCTTGTTAGAGCATCTTCGGACTCCAATGGGACAAGCCCTTAGCAAAAAATTCATATGTGACACATTTTATACATAATTTGTATAAATAATGGAGCTCCAACCATGCAAAACCCTTAGCTATAATTATAGCCAACCTCCTCATGTTGGCCAAATTTGTTGAATCTCTCAAAACATGTAACAAAGCTAATTGAAGCACGTTACCTTACAGATTCAGTAAATTTTAGCCATTCATTATTTTATATAATTTTAGTCAACCATTTTAGCTATCCCTGTTGGAGATGCTCTTATCTAAACATATTATTCTCTGTCCATAAGCTCGATCCACTATTTCATAGATATTTATATAAAGATCACAGGGTATCGCGGAAGCTTTAGTCCAAGTCCATCACAGAAGCCCCATTCATTTCCCCGTTCCAACACTGAGCGCGTGGAGGATTTTTAGAGATATTCAGATATACTTGATCCCGGAAAAGTAAATTTTAATTTTAAAAATAGAATGACCGCGAAGGAAAACTAGATAATGTCGTTTAAGAAAAACTTAAGAAATTAGGGTTACGTTTGTTATTTATCTGTTATATCGCTATGTTGTTATGGTATCACCTGACTGTACTGATACATGAAATGAAACAATCGTATTTAGTATTTATCTTTCTTTTCTTGATATTCTTCTTCTCCAAGAAAATGCATGCAAAAACAATAAAAACTTAAACATACGAAATAGTTCCAAATATCTAAAATATTTCTATTAATGACATATAAATATAAATTTTTTTGTCATGGATATAAACATGATTTAGATTCATTGAAATATAACTAACTAAAATATAACATTTTGTTGCGTAAAATACAGATTTCCAAGTGTACACAATCGCAAGCAAGTAATATAGTAGTGAATACCAGATATCGTTCATCAAGGACTGTCTTGGTCTATAAATTGCAATAAATATCAAACAATTCGGTTATGGAAGACAAGAAATGAGTTTTGGTTTTTATACTAACACTAATTAATTAACGTCTAATTTGAATAACTAAACTAACAAAGAGAGTTGGATGGGATTTAGTTACGAGAAGATAAGTCAAGATAATTACTTCCCCCTAATATGTTCATGTTGATAATAAAGTAGTGTAATACTATAACAAATTCACAGTTCACTAACCTGAAATTTAACAGTCATAGGTTTCTCTCGAAATCACTATGGTATAGATTCTATAAACTAAACCAACATATGTCTATGCTAATTTAATCTCAAGAATATGATTAAGCACCAATTTCACACGACTATGCAAGGTAACAATATATGTCTATACCGTCACAAAATTAATATCAACAGATATAATCATGCACCATTCAAATTCTGTGTCAGTTAACTATAACCCTCTCAGTATTATAACTAACTCAACTATCTACTAGAGTTTGGCCAAACAATAGCAAATAATGTATCATGAGATTCACTTGAACGAATAAACTGCAAACAACATATAATACTTCTTATTAAACCACCAACAATCCCATACTAGGGTTCCATAAAAATCCTAAATCATATAAGTTTAGTTCATAATAAACATATCAAAACAATCTCAGGACAACCAACACATGTTCACAAGAAGAGATAAATAAAAGATAAGAGAAAACAAAGTCAATTGAATGTCTTCAATGACTGAATCCTTCTCCGTTGATGGTTTCTCCTCCTCCCTTGTGTGGCTCTTGTCTCTTTCCTTCTCTCTCCTCTATTAGGTCCGATCTAAATCTAATAATCTCTATAATAAAAGTCTTTTTAATTAATTAATACAAATACAAGGAGTTTCCTAATCATAATTGAATTCCAGTAATAGAAATTCGTAGCTAACTGTTAGGCTCTGTTTCTGGACTGACTCGGCTGGATTTCAATATCAAGGCCACTTTCAAAATAAAGCTCTTCTCATAAGATCTCCGTGGGCTGTTGAATCGTCTGAATCAGACTTTTAGAACTCCTGTTATGGCCCAAACAATGTGAACTGCGCAAGCTACCCATAAAATCCGAATTTCAATAAAATTGATCTCCAAGTCTTGCCATTTAAGCTTCAATCCATATTTAATTAGAACTCCTTGATTCCTACAGTAAAACATCACAATTTATTCAATAAAAATCCAAATCAATACAAAATAACTTAAATATAGGGACAATATTATGATAAAGCTCACGCTTATCACACCCCACACTTAGTATTTTACACGTCCTCGGGCAAAGAAGAAAAAAACTCTAAGTTCTAATTAACTAATACCACTTCAGTAGGTGATCACGGTTGCATTTGGCATATGCCACAAGCCCTTTAAAACCCTAGGCAGCCCTAGTGGACGAGTAAGGTCTCGTGAGGGTTTATAGTAAATCGACCCACAAAATCTTATTTGGTTTGACTGCCAAGTCTCAAACATGAAATATTGATAGAGTATATATTTATATATATTTTATAGGATTTTATTCTCATATTTATAGTGTTTTATTAATAATTGGTTATTACTAATTAGAGTTTAATGTTTTATGACAGGAAATAAAGAATTCCCAAATTTGGAAGGAATTGGAGTTATTTGGACATTAAATTACAAGAAAATTCGGATTTACGGGTCTACACGCGTATACATCACTGTTTGGGCCATAACCGGAGTTATAGACATCAGAATTGGACGATCTTACAGCCCGTGTGAAGATAACAGAATTATCTAAAACCCAATAGTGGTCCAACATCAAGATTATAACTGGAGCAGACCCGAAACAGGCCTGAAAGACAGATTACGAATTTGACATTCAGAATCCAATTTATTTTGGGAAATTACTTATATTTTCCTAGATAGCATTAAAAACTCTTTTATATTAGGTTTATATATATCTTGTAAACATAACATCAGAATAGAACATATTGTAATATAGAATTAGAGATAGTCGTACTTTTAGAGAGAGAAGGGAGAGAAACAATTTGAGAGGGAGATTGGAAGAAGGAGTGAAGGGATTCATCCGGATTTCAAAGGAACTTGTAAAGTTGTATTCTTTGTGCTTAAACTCTTATGCTCATGTTTGTGGTATTAATTTATATATGTTTTATTCAATCATGAGTAGCTAATCCCTATCCAAGGGTTGGGTAGTATTCGTTGGCTTATTATGTTTGTTTGATAATATTGTGATTTTCTTGTGATTGCTAATTTGTCATTGAGGGCTTAACACAATTAGAGGAGTCGCGAACCTTTGATTGTATCTATAGGAATTATAACAAATCGGGAGATGAGTTATTATTCTAGTACATGACATGATAGACACAATTTAAGTATTAGATCGGGAGATTGATATGCAAATTGTGAAACTGATAATCCTTGGTTTTTAATAGTCTATAGTTGTGCTTTGATCGACCATGGGAGTGGCGTTTAAGGGATAATTGTAGGCACTATAATTTACCTTGGGAGAGGATTTTATAAACATTAGAAGGATTGTTTTTAGCAAATAAGAGACACAAATTAGACATTCATGATAGCCAATTGAAGAACCCTGATTCTTGGATTATTTTCTCTCTTAGTAGTTATATAGTTTTATTTGTCTACTAGATTAATTTAGTTGATACACACAACCACAAATTATTCTTCACACTTCTGAATTGTAAGAGGCAAAAGACTTGGAATTGGTATTGATATCAGTCCTTCCCTGTGAACGAAACTCTAAAAATACACATCAACAAATTGGCGCCGCTGCCGGGGAAGGCAGCAATATCGATTTTGAGATAATTGTTTCTTGTAGTTTGGATTTTATCTTTGTACATAGTTTTTTTTCCTCCTTTTGTTCTTATTGGCGTGTCTACAGGTTTCTTTGAAGTAGACACCATAAAAATTTTGAGTTGAAGAGACATGGATAATAATTTCGACTGGAATAATGCTCAAGAAATCTTTTGCAGTCAAGAACGATATCAAGATTTTAATTCTTATCAGAATTTCAATGCATATCAGGTGAACTCGTTCGATTTCTATGACTCATATTATGCCCCATGTCCTAGCAGTGATTTTTCATATTCTTTTGAAAATCAATACCATGATTCTTACGTATGCAATGGTGTTGATAAGAGTTTAAATCATTCTAATCCTTCTTTACTTTCTTTGGGACTTTTTAAACACTTTGATGACCCATCTTTTGAGATTGCTAATAAGAGTGATATGTCATGTGAAGTAGAATCAATAGGTTGGTATGAGGAGAATGTTAAAAGAAATAGTTTTATTATGGAAGTTCAACTTGTGATGCATAACGGTTGTCTTCAAGTTCCTCCTTGTGTCAATTTTCCAACGATCCATGATTCTTATTTAGCAGTTGATGAAAAATTTGTGTTTGAGGAGCCTGTTTGTTTATTTGATGATTGTCCCATGCGTGCTAATGATAATTTGGATGCAATTGAAATTTTACCAAATTTAGAAAATATTGTTGAGCTTAATGAATTGGTAGACGAGATAAAAATTGATGAGTGTCCAATTATAAATGAAGAGGAGTTTAAGATTGTTGAAATTGAAAATCTTGCTTTGAGATATAAGGATCCAATTTGGGAGGAGTTTATGAGCCGTACTTATGATGATTATTCTGACAACTTTTCTAGCTACTTTGATTTTTCCAAGTCTCTTGAACAGGTGAGGATCATAAAAAGTTTCTTAAATTTTTATGGATCAAAGGTATATATGCACATCATGATTTTAATACTCACCTCATTAATAATGCTACTTGAATGTACAAGTCGAGCTAACGACATTAAAGAAGCGCTTCTTGGGAGGCAACCCATGAAAATTGTATATATAGATTTATTCCCACTTGTTACGGTGATGTGCTTGCTAATTATTACAGGAGTTGAGGTTGATTTAGAAAAGGTGAGAGTTTGGAGATTCGTGATCTCCTGCTACTATGTTACATGATCAAGCAGTCACAATTCTCATATACTGGTGGATGTCAACATTTTTAGCATGTTCATGAAAAACTCTGGCATGTTTATGCATATCAAAGTCTCACCAAAATCTGCTACTGTGGCGTTTTACCATTCTTGCATGATCACACAAGCTCTTGGCATGATCATGCACTATCAGATTGGCCTTCTCGAAGCTACTGTTGCAATTTGGTGGTTTAGCATGACCAGGTTGACTTCATGCATGATCATGCATTGTTGATTTATTGTGAGCATGCCCATGCTCGGAAGTAGCACACTCATGCTGCCCAACTTTGCAGCTACTGGCATCTTTTAGCGTTTTGGCATGAGCAAGAGATACTCTGGCATGTTCATGCACATCGGGAACAAAAGCAAGACCCAAGCCAACATGATCACGTGGATTAACATCTTCACGCTACCCGCCTGCTCCACTACTGTTGCAATTCAGTGTTTTGGCATGACCACGCAACCCTAAGGCGTGATCATGCTCTCCTTATGCTGTTCCAGACATGCGACTGCTATTTTTTTGGCACTTTGGCATGTCCATGCCAACCCTGGCATGTTCATGCGCAAGATGTGCAACCCAATTCTAAAACCTTCTGTCATGTTTTGCCTATTTCGCATGACCATGCTTAACGCAATCTTGGTCATGCTCTGCTGCGGTCATGGACACCGAAATATGACTCCAGGTCGTGCGCAGACAACAACAACCACCACCGCAGTAGTCATGGATCGTGGCACTTCATGCGTATGCATAGGGGAGTACTTCTTCCTTTCTTTTATATTGTAGGATTATTTGTTTAGTGTGTCAATGAGGACATGGACCCATTTAAGTGTGGGGATGTGTTTTCAATAGTTGTATATAGAGTCATAAAATTAAAAAGTAAAAAAAAATTAAAAAAATTTTAAAAAACCAAAAAGAATTCTAGCCTTGTGAAGATTGCTTGTTGTAAGTTGGCTTGATGCACCCTTACATGCTATAGTAATCTTGTGTTTTGGATGCTTTTGATTGAGAAGTGATATGCTAAGTTCTTGTGCACACACATACACCAGCAAGTTGAAGCTAGTAGACTTATTGAATGTGATAAGTAGTTAAAAGGACATGAATATGTGCAAGATGATTTGGTTTGCATGCTTTGAGTACAAGTTGGTGCATTAGAGAGACATGTTACTTGGGATTGATTGTGTTTGACCACCGAGTGAGAATTTGAGCTTATATGCATATCTTTTGCATTTTACATTCGTTTGTTTGAGTGTCCACATGTTGTTTGCATTGCTAGCACTTGTTTGAGACCTTTCTTGAGATACATGACATTATTTGGTGATAAAATGATAAAGGCATTTAGGGATAACCTCATATTTCCTATATTACCACACCATCTATACATGATCAATTAGTTACCCCATTGAGCTTAATCTTATTTTTTCGGTGACACACCACATTACTTGCCTAGACCTTTTTCTTTTATTGGACTTACTTTAACTTGAACCCAAATTGTCAAAGGCTAGTAGAGTACTTGAGGGAGTAATAAGGTGTGCAAAAGGGGGTGGGGGTTTATTGATGATCATTACTTTGGAAAAATATCGGGTTTGGTTGTTTACTTGTTAGTCGAGTTTCATAAGAATATTGGGGGGGTCATTGTACTTGTTTATCTATTAGTTCCTTAGCTCTCGAAAAAAAAAATACAAAAAGAGAAAAAAAAAAAAAAAAGAGAAAACAAAAATCGATTATCTATATGAGAGCATAGCTATGTCTGTGACCCTTCTTTGTTCGACTACTCAAGTTTTGTGTTTGAAGAAAATTTGAAAATTCATGTTTGGGGAGGATGTATGGTGTTGTGTATGATTTATTATGGTGCCTACTAACTTTTGACACTTCACCTTATTTGGCTTTACTTGACATACATTGTCCCTAGCCCCGTTACAACCCGAATGAAGACCTTTTGATTATCATCATTGATGTATGTTGTGTTAAAGTTAGATTGATACCAAGTATGAATGCATGCTTATGACTTTGTTGGAATTGAGTGATACACTTACCCTTGTTCTGGAGTGAAAGGTGAGTTATTACTTGTTTTTGCTTATGAGATCCCAAGTTTTGACTCAATGGTGTATTCTTGTGGGCTTAGCATGATTACTAAATTATTCTTGCACTTGACATGGACTTTTGAGGACTTATGCATATTTATTTGAGTAGACTATGTGAATACTTGCACTTTCGACACTAAGATATTGCATATTCACTTTGATTCTTGAGTTGATGGAACATGAGAGGACTTGTATGTGTGGCGTTGCATTTCCATGCAATCTTTTACATAAGCTAGATGGATTTTGTGGGTTATCTTCTATAAATCCTCACGAGACCTCACTCGTCCACTAGGGCTACCTAGGGGTTTAAAGGGCTTGTTGCATATGCCAAATGCAACCGTGATCACCTACGGAAGTGGTATTAGTTAGTAGTTAATAGTTATGTTATATTAGTTTGCACGAGGACGTGCAAAGTACTAAGTGTGGGGATATTTGATAGAGTATATATTTATATATATTTTATAGGATTTTATTCTCATATTTATAGTGTTTTATTAATAATTGGTTATTACTAATTAGAGTTTAATGTTTTATGACAGGAAATAAAGAATTCCCAAATTTGGAAGGAATTGGAGTTATTTGGACATTAAATTACAAGAAAATTCGGATTTACGGGTCTACACGCGTATACATCACTGTTTGGGCCATAACCGGAGTTATAGACATCAGAATTGGACGATCTTACAGCCCGTGCGAAGATAACAGAATTATCTAAAACCCAATAGTGGTCCAACATCAAGATTATAACTGGAGCAGACCCGAAACAGGCCTGAAAGACAGATTACGAATTTGACATTCAGAATCCAATTTATTTTGGGAAATTACTTATATTTTCCTAGATAGCATTAAAAACTCTTTTATATTAGGTTTATATATATCTTGTAAACATAACATCAGAATAGAACATATTGTAATATAGAATTAGAGATAGTCGTACTTTTAGAGAGAGAAGGGAGAGAAACAATTTGAGAGGGAGATTGGAAGAAGGAGTGAAGGGATTCATCCGGATTTCAAAGGAACTTGTAAAGTTGTATTCTTTGTGCTTAAACTCTTATGCTCATGTTTGTGGTATTAATTTATATATGTTTTATTCAATCATGAGTAGCTAATCCCTATCCAAGGGTTGGGTAGTATTCGTTGGCTTATTATGCTTGTTTGATAATATTGTGATTTTCTTGTGATTGCTAATTTGTCATTGAGGGCTTAACACAATTAGAGGAGTCGCGAACCTTTGATTGTATCTATAGGAATTATAACAAATCGGGAGATGAGTTATTATTCTAGTACATGACATGATAGACACAATTTAAGTATTAGATCGGGAGATTGATATGCAAATTGTGAAACTAATAATCCTTGGTTTTTAATAGTCTATAGTTGTGCTTTGATCGACCATGGGAGTGGCGTTTAAGGGATAATTGTAGGCACTATAATTTACCTTGGGAGAGGATTTTATAAACATTAGAAGGATTGTTTTTAGCAAATAAGAGACACAAATTAGACATTCATGATAGCCAATTGAAGAACCCTGATTCTTGGATTATTTTCTCTCTTAGTAGTTATATAGTTTTATTTGTCTACTAGATTAATTTAGTTGATACACACAACCACAAATTATTCTTCACACTTCTGAATTGTAAGAGGCAAAAGACTTGGAATTGGTATTGATATCAGTCCTTCCCTGTGAACGAAACTCTAAAAATACACATCAACAAATATATCATAGCACCCCATGCATGCAAACTTAACCATGTAATAGCTCTTAGAAGTCATATAATGCGATTCCTCAACTTTACACACCAACACAACTATTCAAGTACGTGCACATAGTCTCAAAAGACTAATATCATGAACAACATCAAAGTCTCAATCAACAAGATAATAGCATGCTTTTGATAGAAAATAACCTCACAAACACTCAAATCACACAAGTGTTTAGGTGCAACTGTATCACTTAAGTTCAATCAAATGCACATGTTCTAACATAAGCTTGCTTGTCCACCAAAATCTCTAGACTTTGTGCTCGTATATATAAATCAAAAGGTCTTTGTCAATGGTTGTAACAAGGCTCAGCTGAGGGGTAGGAAAATGAAAAGGCTGCAGTTGGCTAAACCTGACAACTAATAGAGCATAATGTTCATATACATTTGAGTCACTCAACATGAAACTAACCTTGAGATATCATCTCACATACAAATGTAAACTCATAAATTTCACATTACAAGAACCATTGAACATACACTCTCTTTTCCTTTTTTCATAGAGAGATTTTCCTTTTTTTCCTTTTTTTCTTTTTTCTCTCTCTATCTCTCTATCTCTCTGTATTGTTTCTAGTTGATTCCTCGTTTTTTTACATTTGTAACTCTGTTTGATGTGTCACGGAGAGGAAGTAGCCAAACCAATTCAATTCCCACCAAAATTCGCACATTAGCAAAGATATCCCCGCAATTAATATTTTACCAATCTCAAGTATATATCACAATTCTCTACTAGTCAATCAAGACAAGAACAAATAAATAAACTCCATATTTAGATGGTGATATACAAAGAAAAAGGATATAGGCTCAAGGGGGCTCACTACGGATTATTTTTCAGGGTACTGTTTGGGACGATACGGTTAATCCTAGTGCCTTTATCATTTTTACACAATATCAATATGCGCACGACATGGTTTAAAGCAAGTTCTAGAGCAACATGCACAATGACGAATAGCTCACCACAAAAAAAAAATAGATTGATATAAAAGTGCAACAATCCTGAATTAAGGCCCAAGATCTCACAGGTGATAACATGCTAAACTCGTCAAAATTGACAATGAAGTACATTCAAGTTTTGAAATTTCGCAAGCACATACAAGACATCATCATGTATAAGGTATTTTATGCCAAGGAGAAAAATATATGACACTCGCAAAACACTACGTCAAATTTTGGCTTCTGTCACATCAAATACGTGTGGCTAAGCACTTTACGTCACATTTTAATTTTTCAGCAAAGTGTCACCTAAGGTCGGATCATTTTACGCCCCCTACGGCCACACCCCAGCTGTGTGGCTGTAACTCAAAACAGAGTGACTAAAGCATACCACCCCTTGGGTCTGACAGCCCCTGTTTTAAGCTCAAAAGTGTGACTAAATACCAGCTTTCAGCCACAGGATGGGTCGTGGCTAAAGAGAATTAATAACGTGGCTAAATACCAACATTCATCAAAGGCTTAGTTTTGATCGCACTATTTATTGGTAAATCGTGGCAAAAAACTTGGGTATGGCCACATTTTATAATTTTTCTGTGGTCGTTTGTATGTTTTATATACTATTAAACAACTGCTTTTAGTCACTAATAATTGTAGTAACTATCACCCAATATAATATAATAGGTAGTGTGGCTGAAGTGTGGTACTAGCCACACATACTTAACCACATCACAAACAGGTTTCATTTGTAATATAAATGACCACGGCCGTACCAAAAAGCCGATACAAATCACAATACCAAAAGGTCACAATCCAATTCAAAAAGGCCACAATATGCAAACAAGTAAAATGCCAAAATACAAGTAAAAAAAAATGCCAAATTCCAAACTAGTCCATATTAATCCATAAAATCCATACTAAATCCATGATCCATAACAACGATATGGAGTATAACTCCACAATCCATAAAAACCACATAACCATAACCTGAGTACAGAAAATTAACAACTTATCGAAAAGTTCACAACCAGAAAACCACATTAACATGAGTCAAATTCAGTTTACAATTACACCACCAGCTTCCGCTTCTTCCTCAGCTTGTCTGCCTTGTTCGCCTTAGCCTTTGAACGTGTTACTGGGGAACCAGTAATGGTATTACATCTCTTCTTCTCCTTCTTAACTTGATCTGCGCTATGTTCTTCCTTAGCTTGAGCTGCGCTATGTTCTTCCCCTTTCCCATTGGCCGTTGGATTTGGTACCTAGAGTAAAACATGAAAACAAATACGATGATCATTCCAACAGCCCTCAAGTTAAGACCATTCTAACACAAGTAATGTAATTCTATAGATAAGCAAGTTAAGACCGTTGGACAAGTAATGTTATTTAATTAAAGCTCCATCATTTTAAACAAAATTATAAAGCAGGATAATAAATGCACACAACCAAAATGGAATGCAAAGTAAGAAACGTACTTGATGATCAATTATCTTGATAAGGTTTTTGGGCCAAGCCACAAAAGAACCCAAAGCATCCTCAACTGTCCGCATATCACCGGCTTCATAAGGTAAGAATGCTGCCCCCTTCACAACTTCATCAACAGAAACTCTATAGCAATCATCTTGTAGGGGGACTCCATGAATGGTTTGTCCTTTCTGGTCTGAAAGGATAGCCGTACCACGTGCAACCGGGTTGTTCAAATTCAACATATATAGAGTACACTTCATTGGCTACAAAAGTTAGTGGCATAATTAACATCATAAAGGTAAAGTGAACTAATATACATACGCATTTAGAAATATAATGCATACCGATTGGACAACTGTTGAGGTTTGATTTGACTGAGATGGCGACTGAGATGGAATTTGACCAGAGATAGTGCTAGGCTGAGATAAATTAATCTTCTTCCTGGTTCCGGATCTAATTACCTTTTCCTACAAAAGTAGAAGCATAATTGACAACATATTAAAGTTAAAGTTAATCTCAATATACATGTGCATTTAGCAATGTTGTAATACCTGTTGCACAATTGTTGGATCTTCTTGTGATTTAGTGGTACGCGGAGATATATAAACTTTCCTCCTGGTGGTGATGACCTTTTACGCCATTATGGATGTGTCGGCAGTGATCACCTTTTGCACCATTATGGATGTGTCGGCAGTAGGAGTCACTTGCTTCTCCACAGATTTAACCTACAATTTAAGAAATTTGGACAAGAAATCAGCAACTACTTGGAAAAAATTAAAAAGAAATTAAAGTAGCCATTACTTACAGGTGTTAAAAACTCTTTCGATGCTGGGATGGTAACATTAATGCAGCTGTCCCTCGAACCATTCCCACTTATCGGTGTTCCCTACAGAATGTAACGTGAAATGGTAAAGTCAAGTGATAACACAAGTTTTGTAAACTATGTTTTGGAATATAGACACAAGATAACTAAATTCCAACACAAAAAACTCCAACAATTTACGTAGTGCTTACATCTTGTTTTGTTGTTGAAAGCAGTCCTTGCGAATCCAATTGAGCCATGACTTTATTCAGTTTATTGTTCGTTGCCTCCATCTGCAACGACAGGTTCTTCAGCTCTTCATCCTTCTTCTCACACAGCAGTTTCTCATTTTCCAATTGAAGCTCCAGAATCTTGATTTTATCTTTTCCTATTGTCCTTTGCCGAGGACAATGCCAGTACGCACTGGGAGTGACTCCACAACCAACACCTCTCAAGTATGAACCCTGCTCCCTGCCAAAAACCACTGTAAGGGCATCCTCGTCCGGCCCAATCTTGATTAGTCCGTCCTTTATCTGTGCTTCAATATCCATCTGTAAAGAAAAAAGTGAAGAAAATTAGTAACAAGGACATGTTCTTCACTTTAGGATATACTAACTCTCATATTTAAACTTACTAAATAATCTGCCATGCTCTTCACTTTTGGATCTACCAACTCTCCATCTTTGTTTTCCCTCCCCTTCCTCCACATAAAAGCACGGGTGGGGACATCATCAACCTTTATTTCATTTTTTGAAACCTTGCATAATGCAACGATGACACAATCAGACATTTAATATCCAAAATAATCACTAGTAACACAATAAAAACACATCTGAATTACCAATTTTTCTTTGAGACGAGGGTATCCTCCTCGTCCCAAGCGATGATCAAAAACGGACCGTGATCGCGCAATTTTCGTAGTTTTGGAGACATCCTTCCAATAGTCAAAAGAATTATTTCAGCAAAGTGCATTGGAAAAATACGTTAATTCAAACGATGATCCGTATATTAAAGTATTACAACCTTGAATTTATCCGTTTGCGTGTGGGCTACGAACCTATCCCAATCAGCTTGCTCTACCAGTGTACGATACTGCCTAGGAACTTTTGCAAGTTTTGCTGGTTTATTCAGGTTAGGTTGTATGAATCTTGCATACATCTTTCTTCTGAAATTGCGAAGCAGCCCACCAAGCCGAGTCATTGTAAACTTTCGATGACAAAGTTCTATATCAAAAAAATGCTGCAATATATAATACATGGTGTTAATACACATAAAAGGCAAGCAGATAAGTTCAACAATAGTGTTTCATATTAAAAATGTAACATATATTTAGAGTACTTAATGCGAAGTAGCTGATTTACCGTTACTTGATCCCACAGCTTAGCCTTCACTTCTTTTGGCACCTCCTTCCATGTTAACCATCTTAAGCCAACATGCTCCCTGACCGTGTCTCCCAAAAAGCTCGTAAATTCTGATCTGTATTCCCCCATTAACCTACCAAGTGAGTCAAATTCAACCTCATGTCTTTTTCCACCAGAGTTTGTAAACCTGGTACGCAGCTTCGGCAACCTGGTTAGCCCCCTCTTAGCTTTGACATCATTCTTTTGTTGCACCTTTTTGCACTCTTCTACTTCTTCTTCTGCGTTTTCTCCTTCGTCTTCTACTTCTGTGCTTTCTTCTTCTTCGCTACACTCTTCCGTTGAATATTGTTCCTCAAATTCCTCATTGTCCTCACCTACAACCAGTATAAGAACCCTTAGCAATTACAGGATTTATCGGTTCAATATACATACACATGCATAAATATGAGAAGTCAAAAATTAGTCTACCTAGGTATTCTTCTTCAACGCAAACTGGTGCAGTAGCTGTGGACCAGGAATGGAAGACATGAATTTAACAGCCCCATATCCGGGGTCAGGGATTTAGGGTTGTCACAATCCATGTACTCCTTGCCTTACCTGTATTACTCACACCATTCATAATTCACCTGTTCATGACCCCACAATATACGTCTCACACACACACACACAGGTTAGAGTCTCAGAAACGACACCATACAATAACTGCGGAATAAATAATTTTTATTACAATACCCAAATGTCTTTGAATCTGTTACTGATACAATTTCTACGTAGTGGTACATTACCAGCTTAGCCTTCTTATGCTCACAATCCTCTAATACCATTCATGTCTATACATAAGTTGAATACCAAAGCCGTAGCCTGATTCGATTGGTTCGTACTACTCCCGGGACCACTGCTGAAACTGTTTATGGAAACGCCTTGCGAGGTACGTGTCATCCCATAGGCATCCTGCTTCGCTGCTATAAAATATATATAAAATAATAGCAAGAGTGAGCGATAGCTCAGCAAGGTAATGAAAGTATGGCATAATTCTGCCTTTAATTCAACCCAGAAATAAAGCTGGTATAAGACAATAACTTGTCAAAATATCTTGATACTGAAATCATTTTCTTATCGGAATGTATTCCAAAAATAGTACCATTGTGGTATTTCAATATCATTTCATAATACTCTGCAACTTTCAATGTTTATACTATGAACAAAGTTCTAGTATAGTATAAAAGATGAAATAACAAGATACTCAGTATATCCTTTCTGTAAAATATCTGCTATATAAAATATAAGCAGACTATCAACATATACTTGAAAGATGAAGTTATAAGGAAAATATAAGGTTTCAGTAACCCAAAATCCACTTGTGCATATATATCCTTAATCAGGTTTTTATCAGAGTCATAACTCATAAGATAAAAGATGAAGTTGTAGGAATTTCCAAATATCATCTTTCATATCAAACATTTATCTCATATCATATTCTGGAAATAAAGACAAGGCAAAATATTTCCAATCCGCTTTCTGAACTTGAATAACTTTTCTTTTCTGGAAACTTGCTTAGAACATGTTCTCTGATAACTTGCATAAAACTGAATAACTTGAATAAACTTTCTATCATGGATGATGAACTGTAGACGGAGATTCTGGGCGACAGGGATACCCCTACGATGATCAGTCGTCAGGCAATCCCCACTGCTGTTTTT
This sequence comes from Heracleum sosnowskyi, assembly GCA_030848705.1. Taxonomy (NCBI): domain Eukaryota; kingdom Viridiplantae; phylum Streptophyta; class Magnoliopsida; order Apiales; family Apiaceae; genus Heracleum; species Heracleum sosnowskyi. The sequence goes on along the minus strand of CM061236.1, from coordinate 86,889,035 downwards.
CTACGTAGAAGGGAAAATAGGGTAGACGCTAACTGACCACTACCTCCCCGCCAATCGGTTGTAGGGGGAAGAGCATACCCATTCCTTAGGGGTACCCATTCCTTAGGGGCCTCCGATGCTCTTCTCTCATCCTACGGTCGGGCACTATCTGATAATCTAAGGGAAGTACAGACCAGTTCATAGACTGTCAGTCTCCTCGTAATTCCCTTAGGGGACAGGTCGCCACTCAGTCCCTACATATTCTCCGAGTTCGAGAAAATCCATAACTTTGAAACATAAAGTTCCTTTCCCTTTTTCCCAAGTATACGACTCCACAAAGTAGTCATATCTGGGTGGAAAGGAAAATTCACCCATATTTCCCAAGCTGATGCTTGTTCATGGATACAACTAATTTCACTGCTTTTACTCCTCGAGTCTTGAAAGAGTAATCAAAATCATTTTGATAGTTGGATACAAAGCTGTTAAATGAATAGTTTCGAAAAGATTTAGGACCGGGCAGTCCACTTGAAACAAACATTAAAATCTTGAGAAAGGTTCCATGTATCTTTGAAGTTTGAGCGAACATTTAAGTCTTTCTGAATATAGACTTAAACGGGAAATAGATTTTGGGAACCTTCTCTATTTATAATAAAAATTGACTGAAATATACTTTATTAGCTATCTAGGGTTTAAAGTAGTTTTCACAAAATACTTCCTTAAGAAGTAGGGCTTTAAATAATTAATGCAAACTATATTTAATAAAGAATATTTATTTAGAAATAATTTCTAAATGCTTTCTTAACAAAAGTGTAGATAATACTATTCATCATATATTTAAAATATACCCTTAATAGATTAAACTCCAAATGACCTTTAATTTGTAAACCACTTATTGAGATTAATTGTAATAACACAATAAAATAACCCTAGATAGCAACTGATACCATTCTTAGTATGTAAAATAAATATAGAGAATATATAATATATCTCTAGATAACAACTGATACCATTCCCGGTCCGTAGAATAAATATAGAGTATATACCCCCTACTGAGGGATTTTCTTAACATATTGGCTTATGAATATTGCCATAACCATAGCTTATAAGTCCAACTTAAATCCTCATATGCATCAATTTGAACTCATGAAAACGTACATATATCTCATACTCCAAATCCAATTACATCTGGAAATCATACCATATGTAGTTGTTCAACAACATACATGCATCGTATATATATATATCATAAAATTGTTTATAGCATTTCATGCCTTTTACTTTAAGCATGCTTCCAAAACATGTGTTATATCATCACCAAATCTTTTATTTATCACAACAACAGTTTATAGAGGCATAGGTTTGAAAACGTGCATGCATCTATCATATGCATATATTACGCCTCAATATTTTTAATACCATTACATCTATATACGATGTAAGGTTTGAAAACATGCATAACATCATATCGTATGCATCATTAGTATAATTAATGGAAAACATAGCATGGAATAAGCAAACTGCATCTAGTGTATGCATACTTCAAAATATGGTTTTAGAAACTTGCACGATACTTGGAACAAAGAATATATATATAGATATATTTTTGAATCAACAAGTATTAAACATTCGAAAATATGCCCACTCTAATAATAGAGTAAGGTTTAGTAAACTTGCCTGATGCTCGAGAGGTGATAGGGCTCCTGACCATGTCGAACAATCTAGACAAAGTCAAACGAAAGCACACGGTTAATCCCCTCGATAAACCACTTATAACTCAATGCTTAAACACGTAAGCGAAACACAACCAAGGCATTACTAACTCGTTATAGGCTCATACTAAGTCCATGTTATCCGTTAAATACTTATATCATAAGTTTGGTTCGAAATCCATCCTCAAATCCAAGTTATACATAACCATTTGGAACCTTGGTTTTTAAGTCTCGCTCTTAGTGGTGTTCACTTGCGCGACCTCGACTAAAACATTTTTATAAAATCGAAAAATAATATTTTTAATCCGAATATTTTTCGTGAGCCTTCCTAACTGTCTCTAGAATTATTCCTCAAAGTTTCAAATTTTAATATGGCTCCGAAGTGGTCCAAATATAGACTCAAAATTGCTGACCAGAGATGGGTCGTTCTTCCGAACGGCGTTTACTAAAACTCACTTTTCTCTTAAACCGTTCGGCCAAATTAGGCGAACCACATATCATTACGAAGCTTATAACATAAACTACACCATCATGGGCAGTAGGACTCAAGGGTCGAGCTCTAACAGAGGAAAAACAGGGAACCAATCAGTAGGTAAAAATTTGGGCATTACGACGGCTATAAATCGGACGTTCCAAAAATCATAATCATCAAACCAAGCCACACCGGGCATACATACTTCTTATACACATGACTCTAATCTCAATCAGTCCAGGGATATCATACTTTAACATCTTAATCAACATAGGGCTTAATCAACTACAAGATCATGCTAACATGCTTATACTTAACACCATAATCTTAACTAAGCTAACAATCATCAAGAACATCCATAAAACTCAAAGTCAACTAAGGGTTCATGAGGTTTATACCTTTCTTGATGTGTGTAAAGACCTTGATCAACCTTGGTTAGTCCTTGTATAGCCTTAATACAACTTAGATCATCCAAAGAAAACAAGAAATTAAAGTTAGTTCCTTGAAAGTACTATTCATCCGTTCAAGGAACTGCAAACACGAGGTCCTTACCATGCTTTTCTGGACGAGGTTCCTAAAGAAGAGTTGTAGAGCTTCTCAATACCTTTCCAACAAGCTATAGAACGAAAAATTCCATTGAGAAATGAGGGAGATATGGTCGTTTTACAGAGCTGCTGTGTGTTTTGGCCCAATGGAGTGTCCTTGGAGAGAAAATAAAGTGCTTGCTTGGTTGCTTCTTGTTTTATGATCTCATCTTGCATTATTAGGATAATATCTAGTGTCTTATGTCATCTTCCACTAATTAGCTTGTAGTTAGTGGATTCTTATGTCATTTTCCACTACCAAACTTGTGTTTAGTGGAAATCTAGTCATGCTCCACTACTAGCTCTTTGTTGATGTAATCTTGTATCGTTTTAATACGATTAATATGTTACGACTTATACGTTGCACCTTATTACTCCACTGTGGTACAATACCTTAACTCGATCTTAATTCCAATATTCCTCGTTTATTCTCTTTTTATTACTTGTTCTCAGAAACGGTTATCACGCTTTTCCGAATATTCTTAATCTCCTTGTTATAAAGTTTCAGCGGTTTCTAGAATCTTCGTTTCACTATCTCAGTGGTTTTCGTTCTAAATTCTCAAATCAAATATAATAAAATTCCAAAATATTAAATCCTCAATCCTTAATTTAATATCTCATTTCTTGAATATAATAATATATAATTCACTGCCCGGTCAAATACTTCACCAAAATAAAATTTGGAATTTCTGAATTCCGATCGTCTTTGCATTCACTTATTTACTCCGTAGATCACTAATATGACTTTGAAATATCCACACTACGTCTCGTACATAGGTGGCATGAAAAATTTTCTTAACCCTCAAAATCACTATTCATCCACCAATATCACTATTCACTGTTGCACTTAATTATAATAAGAAAAGTTTTAAATTATTCCAAAAATTCGGGTTATTACATTCTCCCCTCCTTAAAAGGATTCCGTCCCGGAATCAACTTAGGAGTAACTGGGGGTACTTCTCTTCCATTGCACTTTCTAACTCCCAGGTGGATTCTTCCACCTCTTGATTTTCCACAAACCTCTCACTAGCTTGGCAACCTCGTCTCTTAGCACTTGTTCTTTTCTATCCGTGATTTCCACAGGTTGCTCTTTGTAAGTCAGACCAGGTTGTATGTCTACCTGCTCGTACTCTACATATGCCGGACATCTATAGTATACTGACGTAGCATTGACACATGAACTCCGTTATGACCATTCTACAAGTTTGGGGGGCAAGGCTGGCTCGTAGGCCACCTTCCTGACGCGTTTTAAAATCTCAGATGGCCCAATGAATCTCGGGCTCAATTTCCCTTTCTTTCCAAATCTCATTAACTCCTTCCACGAGGATATCTCTTAGCATCACGAATCTCTAACCTCATATTTTCCATCTTGTTTGTACAGAAAATACACCAACATAAACTTGCTTGTCATTCATCAACTTGCCATTTAGCTTATCAATAGCAGTACTATCTCTATGCTCGCAGGCTTAGTCCGTATACTTTCTCTGTCTGTCTTGGTTGTCACTAGCCGCTTGTTGGTGAAATCTTTTGTCTTTCTAGTTTGTTGGACTAACTTGGTTTTGTGTAAAATCTCATCCTTTAATTCCCGATTATTCGGAATCCATCTCTGTCTCATTTTAATCAAGGGCATCGGCCACCACATTGGCCTTCCCCGGATGGCAGTGTATCTCACAGTCATAATTCTAGGTCAATTCTAGTCATTTCTCCATCTCATGCTATCTACTATCACGGGTAACTGAAAGCCAATTCATTACATTCCATAAAATTTGTGGGTGCATTAGTCAACCCAAAATAACCTCGCTGAAAACTCGAAGTGTCCATTCCTAGTATGAATCGCAATCTTGGGTATATCCTCGGATTTAACTTCCAACTGCTGATATCCAGTTCTTAAATAAATTTGGAAATACACAGCGTTCTTCCGCTGATCAAACAATCATTTACAAGGGTACCTACTCTCCATGTCGAACTCATACAACTCTCGAGGTTCGATACATAATTTTGTGCTAACATCTTTCTCTCTTACAACAACACCGGGCTCTCCACGGTGGTACACTGGGTCTTATCATATCCTTGTACAACAACTCTTGTAAATGAGTCACTAACTCTTTCATTCCCACTATACCCTGAATACTCGGTATTCATTCTCATGTCATCCAAATCGATATCTGGTAGCTCATTAAAACCTTGTACAATCTCCCAAAACCATTGTAGTTCCCTTTTTACTTGGTATCTCTTTTCTTGGCGTCCATCATAAGAGCTAATTAAGCCTCAGATCTCTGGCGTAATAGCTTCTTAGTCTAAACTATATTCAAGAATCTCTGAATCTGTTTCCATCCTTTATTTATTACTCTCTCTCTCTTACAATCAGTCCGGGCTCCATTGGGTGTCAACCAACCCGTCCTTATTATAATGTCAACTTCTCCCAAGTCACAATACCAGCTCCCTCTGACTCTATCGCCAGTACTTATCTTGCTAACCCAGAGGTAGTGTCCATTCGTAAACAACTCCTCCAAAATCTCAATTCCACTATATGGCATCTATCTAACACCGTTGTCACTGGAGTACACGACACATCACTATTCCTTTCACATATATCACTTGATCCCCTTTCCATTATCATAATATCCTTGGGAGAATAAACCAATTCATTGATATGTCATTAACATTCTATTCGTCTTAGGGATTCGCTCCTGTCATAGGCGATTTCGTTGCGAATCTAATTCCTATCAGCGAATTTTGACTTATTTGACCTGGTTCGCCTCCCCTTAGAATTCAATGAGGATAACCAAAATTCATGGGGCCTTGAAAAGACAGCTCCCATATCAAGGAAAACGTCACACACTGGTGATCATAAGGTTATGAGTTTTAAGGTAACCTTATTGGAGGTAAGAGAATTTACCGAGAGATCAACATGATCATAAGAACTCAACGTTGTGTGCCTCGATTGAGACATTACTAAAGGTAATTAGCCTTCTTGTATTTCACAACTTACAAGTGATGGCGTCCCATCCGACTTCTATCACATAGACAGATAGTCCTTGTAGCCCCTATAAGTATAGGGTTGTTCGTCTCAGTGGAAGTTGAAAAGTACGAAAGCAATTCGAGATCAATTTAATGATTATCGTCTTTTGACAATATTTCTTAAAGGAACACCTTGGATTAAAATTTAACAGATTCCAAAGGTGCGGTTTCCAAAGAAAATACAAAGAAAAGAATAACCAAAAAGATACTGGTACTTAACAAACAAGTGGTGAGGTATCACCATAGGGTCATTCATTATCTGAAGAAAAGTGAAAGCTTAAGTAACATCATTTGAAAGGGCTTCGAAAGCCTGAAATTAGGCATTGTGACAGTCTCTGGCACAAGTGAAACTGAATATGGTTTAGCACAAGTGTTATAAAACAACTTCGAAGAGGGAATATACCCTTTATCAGAATTCTTTCCTGGAGAGAGGTCAAGATAGATCATAGATTGGGGAGGTTTGCCAAGGTCTCAACGGATGCCTTTTATGTCGGCTCCTCTAACGGATAATCGTTCAATTCCAAAGCTTTTCTTCTCCATGCACACCCTAAGGTGCTCGATACTTACGTTATTGCCGACTCATAATAGTCGCTAAGGATTCAACCATCGACCTTTGCGATCGCAGGGAATTCTATTCGACTAGGCGCAAACATCCCAAGTAAGCGTTCTGTTCCATAAGAAGACTTCGATACCGTTGTCGCCCATAGCAATGACAATTCCTCATGTCGACTGGGTAGTACTCCGGAAGATCGTTAGAAACTACAAGATTAAATCTGGTCTCTATTTCAATCATCCCTATATCCAATATTCCTTCTCCCATATCCATCCTGGGCGCTACATAAGCTTAACACTTTTGGCACAATAGCCTTTTCATTTAAGCCAACCCCGGAACTTCTCAGTCCGTCTTGGTTCTTAAATATATTTCGCCTTTACCGTCCAATCTCAACTTCATCATTTTATCTCTACAATCAATTATAGCAATCAGGGTCTGTCCACCAGCCCATATAACGGCTATCTTACCCAATCCACAGGGTTCACTCCAATTTCCACTCTCTTTGGTGACATTCTCTGGTAATCAGAAAGACAAGGTTTGCCAAAAATTTACTGAATTCCCTTCCAAAATCAGGGAAACTTGATCAATCTATTTACCTACTAGTAATGCTCGGATCTGATTTTCGACCTTTCTGTTCTATCCTCATAATTCCTTCCTGGTTTCCTGAGGGTGGTAAATCTCGTTCTCGATTTCACCTTAGCGTGCTTGCCTTACAATAACATTTGCATGGTACATATACCCAAAATTCTCCTTGAGATAATAAAATCCCTCAATGACGTAATAGACACTCTTTCCAGTGGACTCGCTGGTCGTGGGGGATTGAAACCTTGTAGCCAAAGCAATTCCTTTCACTATCCTTAGGCAACTAAGTACCCTCAATCGTTCGCAAAAATCTGAACACCTTGGTTCTCACGTATGCCGTCTCCTTATGGGCAACTGTAACCAACTACGAGTAATAAGTTTCGTTCAAGTCGAATCAATCCACTAATACTGACTGTACTGCCTCTACCTCTTCTGCTTGGAGACTCTACTCCACTTTCCTTGTCATACTCTTGATGAGTCATGAACGATCCTTAAACTCTCGTCTCGTCACTTATTCATCCCTTGAAGGTTTATCCTGTCTTATTATTAAGCCTCAAGTAACACACCACATCTTTATCAATCGGCACATTTTCTACAAGATTCTTCCTTTGACCCACCATGGGGTCTTCCTTTAGATCCTCCTATGGATTTTCCTTTATCGGGTCTCCGTCCATTTTTAAGAAGCACATCATCCAATGCCTACTCGAAGGCCTCGGAATCTGGTATCTCGGAGTCCCATCAATCTATAACTCATACTAATCGAGGTGACTAGCCATGAAGTCTTAAGTCTGGTTTTCCAGAAGAAGTCCCCTCTCGGCCTTCATCTTAAACAGTCAGGGTCATGTCCTCTAACCCGACTACGAACTTAATTTGAGCTCTATACGTTCTTATCATTATTAAGGGTATTGTAAGACTCAATCTCCTGTCGTTTCTGAGGACTGTAACCTAACGCTCTGATACCATCTCTTTAACAGCCCCATATCCGGGGTCAGGGATTTAGGGTTGTCACAATCCATGTACTCCTTGCCTTACCTGTATTACTCACACCATTCATAATTCACCTGTTCATGACCCCACAATATACGTCTCACACACACACACACAGGTTAGAGTCTCAGAAACGACACCATACAATAACTGCGGAATAAATAATTTTTATTACAATACCCAAATGTCTTTGAATCTGTTACTGATACAATTTCTACGTAGTGGTACATTACCAGCTTAGCCTTCTTATGCTCACAATCCTCTAATACCATTCATGTCTATACATAAGTTGAATACCAAAGCCGTAGCCTGATTCGATTGGTTCGTACTACTCCCGGGACCACTGCTGAAACTGTTTATGGAAACGCCTTGCGAGGTACGTGTCATCCCATAGGCATCCTGCTTCGCTGCTATAAAATATATATAAAATAATAGCAAGAGTGAGCGATAGCTCAGCAAGGTAATGAAAGTATGGCATAATTCTGCCTTTAATTCAACCCAGAAATAAAGCTGGTATAAGACAATAACTTGTCAAAATATCTTGATACTGAAATCATTTTCTTATCGGAATGTATTCCAAAAATAGTACCATTGTGGTATTTCAATATCATTTCATAATACTCTGCAACTTTCAATGTTTATACTATGAACAAAGTTCTAGTATAGTATAAAAGATGAAATAACAAGATACTCAGTATATCCTTTCTGTAAAATATCTGCTATATAAAATATAAGCAGACTATCAACATATACTTGAAAGATGAAGTTATAAGGAAAATATAAGGTTTCAGTAACCCAAAATCCACTTGTGCATATATATCCTTAATCAGGTTTTTATCAGAGTCATAACTCATAAGATAAAAGATGAAGTTGTAGGAATTTCCAAATATCATCTTTCATATCAAACATTTATCTCATATCATATTCTGGAAATAAAGACAAGGCAAAATATTTCCAATCCGCTTTCTGAACTTGAATAACTTTTCTTTTCTGGAAACTTGCTTAGAACATGTTCTCTGATAACTTGCATAAAACTGAATAACTTGAATAAACTTTCTATCATGGATGATGAACTGTAGACGGAGATTCTGGGCGACAGGGATACCCCTACGATGATCAGTCGTCAGGCAATCCCCACTGCTGTTTTTCTACGTAGAAGGGAAAATAGGGTAGACGCTAACTGACCACTACCTCCCCGCCAATCGGTTGTAGGGGGAAGAGCATACCCATTCCTTAGGGGTACCCATTCCTTAGGGGCCTCCGATGCTCTTCTCTCATCCTACGGTCGGGCACTATCTGATAATCTAAGGGAAGTACAGACCAGTTCATAGACTGTCAGTCTCCTCGTAATTCCCTTAGGGGACAGGTCGCCACTCAGTCCCTACATATTCTCCGAGTTCGAGAAAATCCATAACTTTGAAACATAAAGTTCCTTTCCCTTTTTCCCAAGTATACGACTCCACAAAGTAGTCATATCTGGGTGGAAAGGAAAATTCACCCATATTTCCCAAGCTGATGCTTGTTCATGGATACAACTAATTTCACTGCTTTTACTCCTCGAGTCTTGAAAGAGTAATCAAAATCATTTTGATAGTTGGATACAAAGCTGTTAAATGAATAGTTTCGAAAAGATTTAGGACCGGGCAGTCCACTTGAAACAAACATTAAAATCTTGAGAAAGGTTCCATGTATCTTTGAAGTTTGAGCGAACATTTAAGTCTTTCTGAATATAGACTTAAACGGGAAATAGATTTTGGGAACCTTCTCTATTTATAATAAAAATTGACTGAAATATACTTTATTAGCTATCTAGGGTTTAAAGTAGTTTTCACAAAATACTTCCTTAAGAAGTAGGGCTTTAAATAATTAATGCAAACTATATTTAATAAAGAATATTTATTTAGAAATAATTTCTAAATGCTTTCTTAACAAAAGTGTAGATAATACTATTCATCATATATTTAAAATATACCCTTAATAGATTAAACTCCAAATGACCTTTAATTTGTAAACCACTTATTGAGATTAATTGTAATAACACAATAAAATAACCCTAGATAGCAACTGATACCATTCTTAGTATGTAAAATAAATATAGAGAATATATAATATATCTCTAGATAACAACTGATACCATTCCCGGTCCGTAGAATAAATATAGAGTATATACCCCCTACTGAGGGATTTTCTTAACATATTGGCTTATGAATATTGCCATAACCATAGCTTATAAGTCCAACTTAAATCCTCATATGCATCAATTTGAACTCATGAAAACGTACATATATCTCATACTCCAAATCCAATTACATCTGGAAATCATACCATATGTAGTTGTTCAACAACATACATGCATCGTATATATATATATCATAAAATTGTTTATAGCATTTCATGCCTTTTACTTTAAGCATGCTTCCAAAACATGTGTTATATCATCACCAAATCTTTTATTTATCACAACAACAGTTTATAGAGGCATAGGTTTGAAAACGTGCATGCATCTATCATATGCATATATTACGCCTCAATATTTTTAATACCATTACATCTATATACGATGTAAGGTTTGAAAACATGCATAACATCATATCGTATGCATCATTAGTATAATTAATGGAAAACATAGCATGGAATAAGCAAACTGCATCTAGTGTATGCATACTTCAAAATATGGTTTTAGAAACTTGCACGATACTTGGAACAAAGAATATATATATAGATATATTTTTGAATCAACAAGTATTAAACATTCGAAAATATGCCCACTCTAATAATAGAGTAAGGTTTAGTAAACTTGCCTGATGCTCGAGAGGTGATAGGGCTCCTGACCATGTCGAACAATCTAGACAAAGTCAAACGAAAGCACACGGTTAATCCCCTCGATAAACCACTTATAACTCAATGCTTAAACACGTAAGCGAAACACAACCAAGGCATTACTAACTCGTTATAGGCTCATACTAAGTCCATGTTATCCGTTAAATACTTATATCATAAGTTTGGTTCGAAATCCATCCTCAAATCCAAGTTATACATAACCATTTGGAACCTTGGTTTTTAAGTCTCGCTCTTAGTGGTGTTCACTTGCGCGACCTCGACTAAAACATTTTTATAAAATCGAAAAATAATATTTTTAATCCGAATATTTTTCGTGAGCCTTCCTAACTGTCTCTAGAATTATTCCTCAAAGTTTCAAATTTTAATATGGCTCCGAAGTGGTCCAAATATAGACTCAAAATTGCTGACCAGAGATGGGTCGTTCTTCCGAACGGCGTTTACTAAAACTCACTTTTCTCTTAAACCGTTCGGCCAAATTAGGCGAACCACATATCATTACGAAGCTTATAACATAAACTACACCATCATGGGCAGTAGGACTCAAGGGTCGAGCTCTAACAGAGGAAAAACAGGGAACCAATCAGTAGGTAAAAATTTGGGCATTACGACGGCTATAAATCGGACGTTCCAAAAATCATAATCATCAAACCAAGCCACACCGGGCATACATACTTCTTATACACATGACTCTAATCTCAATCAGTCCAGGGATATCATACTTTAACATCTTAATCAACATAGGGCTTAATCAACTACAAGATCATGCTAACATGCTTATACTTAACACCATAATCTTAACTAAGCTAACAATCATCAAGAACATCCATAAAACTCAAAGTCAACTAAGGGTTCATGAGGTTTATACCTTTCTTGATGTGTGTAAAGACCTTGATCAACCTTGGTTAGTCCTTGTATAGCCTTAATACAACTTAGATCATCCAAAGAAAACAAGAAATTAAAGTTAGTTCCTTGAAAGTACTATTCATCCGTTCAAGGAACTGCAAACACGAGGTCCTTACCATGCTTTTCTGGACGAGGTTCCTAAAGAAGAGTTGTAGAGCTTCTCAATACCTTTCCAACAAGCTATAGAACGAAAAATTCCATTGAGAAATGAGGGAGATATGGTCGTTTTACAGAGCTGCTGTGTGTTTTGGCCCAATGGAGTGTCCTTGGAGAGAAAATAAAGTGCTTGCTTGGTTGCTTCTTGTTTTATGATCTCATCTTGCATTATTAGGATAATATCTAGTGTCTTATGTCATCTTCCACTAATTAGCTTGTAGTTAGTGGATTCTTATGTCATTTTCCACTACCAAACTTGTGTTTAGTGGAAATCTAGTCATGCTCCACTACTAGCTCTTTGTTGATGTAATCTTGTATCGTTTTAATACGATTAATATGTTACGACTTATACGTTGCACCTTATTACTCCACTGTGGTACAATACCTTAACTCGATCTTAATTCCAATATTCCTCGTTTATTCTCTTTTTATTACTTGTTCTCAGAAACGGTTATCACGCTTTTCCGAATATTCTTAATCTCCTTGTTATAAAGTTTCAGCGGTTTCTAGAATCTTCGTTTCACTATCTCAGTGGTTTTCGTTCTAAATTCTCAAATCAAATATAATAAAATTCCAAAATATTAAATCCTCAATCCTTAATTTAATATCTCATTTCTTGAATATAATAATATATAATTCACTGCCCGGTCAAATACTTCACCAAAATAAAATTTGGAATTTCTGAATTCCGATCGTCTTTGCATTCACTTATTTACTCCGTAGATCACTAATATGACTTTGAAATATCCACACTACGTCTCGTACATAGGTGGCATGAAAAATTTTCTTAACCCTCAAAATCACTATTCATCCACCAATATCACTATTCACTGTTGCACTTAATTATAATAAGAAAAGTTTTAAATTATTCCAAAAATTCGGGTTATTACAATGAATCTTGCAGACTCCAGTCATGGTAGAAGCAACAGCCAACTCTTTTAAGTCACTGTCTCCAAGGATCAAACCATATCCATGATCCGGGGTCACCCCATCTTTCATGAAATAAAGCTTATCATCATCCGAAACTACATCCGCTACCAAATCCCTAACTTGTTTAACAGTCATGTTGTAGACTTCCATTCCGTCGAACACCTTTGCCTTAGGACCGGTGTATTGCCACTTAACCTTTGTCATGAACTGACCCCCATAGTAAACAACTAACCTGTACTTCTTTCCCATGGTACTCAAATTAGCTGTAGATAACAAGCACAACAATGTCAGATATTAATACATCAACATTAAAGCATAAGTAGTATTATTCATATAATTGGAACTCAATTCATCTCAATCTCTCAAATACAACTCAAATATGCAATCTCTCCAACCATATATCTCAAACATATATCTCTCAAACATGCAATAACTGAAATAGTCTGTGGAAGAATGGTTTACCTGCGACAAGCAAGGTGATTTAAACGCCGGTGGAAAAAACCCTATGTTAGATCAGAATTCAATGATCGTCAGAAGCTAGACTCAATTGATCAGGATTGCTGACGTCATCAGTATTGCATGGTCATCAGTATTTGATCAAGCGTCAGTATCTTATTGATCATCAGGATTCCTACTCAGACTATGATCAGGATTGATCATCAGAACTTGAAGCTGATCAGGATTCCTACTTCGAGTTATATTTGGAGTCTAGATAAACATGGAAGTTTATTCTATTTGTTCCTGGTTTGTAGAATGCAGCTATCGATTAAAGATATGTTTCTATCTTTGTTATGATTAGGACTTATCTTGTTATTGATAGAGAAGCTGTGTGCACTATATAAACACAGTCTTGGTTTCGATTTATGTATTCATTCGAGAGAGAACATAATCGAGGGAATCAAGAGAGAAGCTCTTAAGAACAGAATTTCTTGAGAGAGTTTTTGTAAGCTAGCAGCTCTTAAGAACATCAGAATTTCTTAAGAGAGTTTGTAACAGTTTTATATCAAAGTTAATAAAGCTGTTATTGTTATTATTATTGATCTTTCATATTTGTGTTATATAAAGTCGAGAATCTTATACAATTGTATTCAACCCCCTTCTACAATTGTTATTTACTGGGCAACAATTGGTATCAGAGCAAACTGATTTAATTCTGAATCAGATACGATCTAAAGATGTCGACAACCAAGTATGAAAGCATGAAGATTCCCATCTTGAAGATATCAGAATATCCTACATGGAGGGTAAAGATGCTGATGTACCTGGAGGCTATGGATCCTGACTACTTGGACAGGATTCGTGATGGACCATATATACCAACAAAGTTCGTAGAACGAACAGATACAGTACCAGAACATTATGTGGTCAAAGCTAAAGCTGAATGGACTCCAGAAGAAAAAGCTCATGTACTCAGGGAACCAAAGATAAAGAATATCTTGCATAATAGCCTTGATGCTGTTATGTCAAACAGAGTGATTGCATGCAAGTCTTCAAAAGAAATCTGGGATACTTTGGAAACTCAGTGCCAGGGATCTGCATCTGTTAAGAAAAACAGAAGGGCTCTATTGATTCAAGAATATGAGCAATTCGATGCAAGACCTGAAGAGAGCCTGACTGATCTATATGATAGATTTCTGACACTATTGAACAGCTTATCCTTAGTTGACAAAGTATATGAAACTGAAGATTCAAACACCAAATTTCTTAGAGCTTTACCTGAAGAATGGGATACTCAGACCTCAATCATTAGACACCGGTATGATCTGAACATTGTGTCTCTTGATGAGATCTATGGGATGCTAAGAACTCATGATCTTGAAGTTCAACAGAGAAAGAACAAGAAAAGCAGCAAGGCAAAGTCGATTGCTTTGAAAGTAGAAGCAAAATCAAAAGGGAAAGCTATGGAGGTCTCTAGAAGGAAAGCAAGAGAAGCTGAGTCAGATCCTGACGACTCTTCATCAGATACTGATGGCAATCCTGATGCCAATACTGGTGATGAATCTTCTGATTCAGACATGGAAGAGATGGTTGCTATGATTGTCAGAAACTTCAGAAGGATGAAGTTTAGGAAGAATAGAAGACAAGGCAACTTTCAGAAAAAGACCTTCAAAGCAGACAAAGACAAGTATATCAAAAAGGACAGTAAGGGTAGCAAATTTGACAAGTCCAAGGTTAGATGCTACAAGTGTAATGGTATGGGTCACTTTGCTTCTGAATGCAACAAGACAAAGGCACTCATCACATCAAGCAAGGATTGGATGGACTCTTCCTCAGAATCTGATACTGAGGTAGTCAACTATGCGTTAATGGCCAATGCTGATGTAACTGCTGCTCCTGATGATAAGGTACCAAATACTATCTTTGATTTTGATACTGATAATGCTTCTGAGTTAAGACGTTTTCTAAAGTCATTACATATTAGCTTTAGAAGTCAAACTGCTGAGAATACTAGAATCTTATCTGAGATGTCTGACCTTAGAAAGAGGAATGAGATATTAGAAGCTGAATTTTCTCGTATGCAAGAAGTACAAAAAGAATGTGATAATGCTAAACACATGCACCTAGAGATGACATCTAAATGTACTTCCCTTGAAAAAGAACTTGAATTTGCTAATGAGAAAATCAGAACCTGGACAGACTCTGGTAGGAAATTTCATGAGATTAATACCTCTAAGAATTGGAAAGAGTGTCTAGGATATAAGTCAGATGAAGATAAGAAATTAGCAGAGAAAATTGTCATTGATGAGACAGTCAGTCCAAAGACCTATAGACATGTTATAGACTCAACCAAATCTAAGATTACTCCTGTTAATTTTGTTTTTGGTAAGGATTCCAATTCTACTTTTGAAAAGGGATCTTCTTCTACTCAAGGAATTAAAATTATAAAGTCTAAACCTGTCATGAACAAAGTCACTAAGAATGTAGGTCTATTGTCTCAGAAACAGCTTAAGGATAAAATCTGTGAGGTTACAGATAAGAAAAAGGAAGCTACTGTTAAGAGAAACAGGAATGGTAAAGTTGGGATCAATAAAGAGAATGGTTATAAATATATCCCAAATGCACCTAGAAAGTGTTGCTTTAACTGTGGTAACTCTAATCATCTTGCTATTGATTGTAAAAAGAGTAAGAAGAAAATTGCTGAAATTCCTAAATCTGATGTGAGGAATAGATCAGTACTCTATAAACCGCAGAAGTCCTGTTTTCATTGTGGTAGTCTATGGCATTCTATTTATACATGTAAAGAGTATCATGATTTGTACTATAACTTTTATGATCCATTGCCTAAGTTTGAAAGTAGTACAAAGTCTGATAGAACTGAAAATGTCATGAAGAAGCATGCTTTTGTTAATACTGATACTGACAAAGCAAATCCTGATGGAGTAAATCCTGTCAGGACTGCTAAAGTCAAAAAGTCTTCTGCTGTTAAAATTAATAAATTGCATGAGAAAGGAACCCAACATGTATGGGTTCCTAAGTGTTCTAACTAGTGTGTTTCTATTCTGATGCAGGGTAAAAGGAAAAATGTGTTAGTCATGGATAGTGGATGTTCTGTGCACATGACTGGAAACAAAGCCCTGTTATCAGAATATGAGGAAAAAGCTGGCCCAACTGTGTCTTATGGAGATGGCAACATTGGACAAACCTTGGGATATGGCAATATAATCATTGGAAATGTCATCATTGAAAAAGTAGCTCTAGTGAAGGGACTAAAACACAACTTGTTAAGTATTAGTCAAATCACTGACAGAGGTTATCATGTCAATTTCTACTCCACACATTGTGAAGTAGTCAGTAAAGCAACAGGGAAGATAGCACTAACTGGCTATAGGCATGGTAACATATATGAAGCCAACATTCTCTCAGATACTGATGGCTCCCCTACATGTTTCATCAGTAAAGCTTCAGTAGATGAAAGTTGGAATTGGCACAAGAAGCTTTCTCATCTCAACTTCAGCAACATCAATGAGTTGGTTAAGAAAGAGTCAGTAAGAGGATTACCTAATGTCTTATATACACCTGATGGACTCTGTGATGCATGCCAAAAAGCAAAACAAAGAAGGACATCATTCCAGAGTAAATCAGAATCCTCTATTGAAGAACCATATCACATGCTACATCTTGATCTGTTTGGTCCAGTCAACATCATTTCCATCAGTAAGAAAAGGTACACTCTTGTAATTGTTGATGAATATTCTAGATTCACCTGGGTGTATTTTCTGCATAGAAAAGATGAAACTCCTGAAGTTCTGTTGGATCATGTGAGGATGATTGAGACAACCACAAAGTACAAAGTCAAGATTCTGAGAAGTGATAATGGTACTGAATTTAAGAATTCAAAGATGGAAGAGTTCTGTAAATACAAAGGAATCCTTCAACAATTCTCTGCTCCTGGCACACCTCAGCAAAATGGAGTAGTAGAAAGGAAGAATAGAACTCTTATTGAAGCTGGCAGAACTATGTTGGAAGAAGCTAAATTACCTACATATTTTTGGGCAGAAGCAGTCAACACAGCATGCTATACACAAAATCTCACATTAATAAACAGGCATGGTGTCACTCCTTATCAGTCACTCAAAGAGAAGAAACCAAGTCTGAAGCATTTGCATGTGTTTGGCTGTAAATGTTTTGTTCTCAGAACTCATCCTGAACAGCTAGGGAAATTTGAAACAAAGGCTGATGAAGGAATATTCATAGGTTATCCTACATCCAGAGCCTTCAGAGTTTTTAATTTGAGAACAAGAACTGTCATGGAGTCAATACATGTATCTTTTGATGATAAGAAGATAACTGGAATCATTGAAGACTCGCATGATAGATTGTTATTTGAAAATGAAGCTTCCAAGGAACCTGAAGAAAGTGAATCAGAAGCTGTCCATTCATCCAGTACTGACGGGTCACCAAATCCTGATGACTCACCAGGTACTGATGGTGCTAATACTGATGATGCAAACAACAGTGATACAACTAGTAGTGCTAATGTTGAGGGGGAGCAACGGCATTCAACTACAAGTTCAGAGTCAACTCAATCATCAGGACATAATTCTTCAGATACTGATTCAAGTGAAAATCCTGATAACACATCAGGAGGGCATAGCAATAATTCAGGGAGAGCTTCAAATCAATCAAATTCTTTCAATCAAGATAACACCAATCCAGGGGGAGCATCTACTTCAAGCAACAATTTGACACCAGCAAGGAAATGGACAAAAGATCATACTCCTGATTTGATAATTGGAGATCCTGATGCAGGTGTTCAAACAAGAAGTGCAACTCAGAATGAATGTTTATATAATAACTTTCTATCCAAGGAGGAGCCTAAGAAAGTTGAAGATGCACTTAAAGATGCTGATTGGGTTACTGCAATGCAAGAAGAACTGAATGAATTTGAAAGGAATGAAGTCTGGAAACTGGTACCAAGACCAAAGAATAGATCAATTGTTGGTACAAAGTGGATTTTCAAGAACAAGACTGATTCTGATGGAGTCATTATCAGAAATAAAGCTAGACTAGTTGCAAAGGGGTATTCCCAACAAGAGGGAATTGACTATGATGAAACTTTTGCTCCTGTTGCAAGACTAGAAGCCATCAGGATATTTCTTGCTTATGCAGCACATAAGAAATTCAAGGTTTTCCAGATGGATGTTAAAAGTGCTTTCTTAAATGGTGAACTGGAGGAAGAAGTTTATGTTGAACAACCTCCTGGTTTCATTGATCCTAAATATCCAGATCATGTCTACAGACTGGATAAGGCACTTTATGGACTAAAGCAAGCTCCAAGAGCATGGTATGAAACCTTAGCTCAATTCTTACTGGAAAGTGGATTCAAAAGAGGTGCAATTGATAAAACTCTATTTTATTTGAATCATGGTAAGGAGTTGCTGTTAGTTCAGATTTATGTTGATGATATCATTTTTGGGTCAACAAACAATAAGCTGTGTGAAAAGTTTTCCAAGCTTATGCAGTCAAGATATCAAATGAGCATGATGGGAGAAATGAGTTACTTTCTGGGTCTTCAAGTTAAACAGACTGATGAAGGGATTTTTATTAATCAGTCTAAATACACAAGGAATTTACTGACAAGGTTTAACATGCAAGACAGTACTCCTGCTTCAACTCCCATAGCTACAGCTACCAAACTTGATCCTGATCAAGGTGAAGAGGTAGATGTAACTCACTACAGAGGAATGATTGGCTCTTTATTGTATCTCACTGCCAGTAGACCAGATATCATGTTTGCAACCTGTCTATGTGCAAGATTTCAAGCAAAACCTAGAGAACCACATCTGATTGCAGTCAAAAGAATTTTCAGATATCTCAAAGGCACTCCTTCACTTGGACTTTGGTATGCAAGGGAATCAGATTTTGGGTTGTGTGGTTATTCAGATGCTGATTTTGCAGGATGCAAAATAGACAGGAAAAGTACTTCAGGAAGTTGTCAGTTTTTGGGTGGAAGACTAGTTTCATGGTTCAGTAAAAAGCAGAAATCTATTTCCACTTCAACTGCAGAAGCTGAGTACATTGCTGCAGGAAGTTGTTGTGCTCAGATAATGTGGATGAGAAATCAGTTGTTAGATTATGGCCTGTCATACTCAAAAATCCCTATTTATTGTGATAACCAAAGTGCTATTGCAATGACAGGAAATCCAGTTCAGCATTCTCTTACTAAACACATAAGTATCAGATATCACTTTATAAGAGAACAGGTTCTGGAAGGAACAATTGAACTTCACTTTGTTCCTACTGATCAACAACTAGCTGATATATTCACCAAGCCACTACCTGAAGCTACTTTCAATAAGTTGGTGAATGAACTTGGAATGATGAATTTTGAGAATTTCTGAGGAAAAGCTACAGAGAGGAAATCCTGATAACTGTCAAATCCTGATGGTTATTCAGAAAGGTATGTATCTTTGATCAAATCCTGATAGGACTCAATCCTGACAGGAAGTCCACTGGTCAAATCCTGATGCTCAGATGTTTGAAGCTGGTATGAAAACCAGAGGTTCTATGCTAATTTGTCATCAACACTCCTGGTAAACTCTGGACAATTAGATTATTACTTAGTCTTTGATTAAGTTTTCAGTCTTAATTATCAATCTCAATTTCATTATTATCAGAGTTTATTATTTATCATCTCTATATCACTATGAGTGTTACTAACAAATTTTGCAGGCAAGTACAGGAAGAAAACAATTGAGAAAATGGACAAAATTCATTAATACTTGAAGATTCATTACACATGAAAAATGGAAATTACATATTTGTTTTCCTAGTCTATTTTCTACTCAGGAACTCGTGCTTTACAGATAAGCATGAACACGTGCCCTGCAAATTAGCATGAATGCTCCTGAGCAGCTTCACAGTCCATCAGGATTGGAAGATTTCTATGTCCTTAAAGGACAAGAAGAGGAACTGATGCACTTGAAGGCGGATCGTCATCGTGATCACCGGGATGCTTCCTTGCCTCCACCGTGCATGAAGCACTTGCATCAAGCACTTTCCTTCTTCTCCTCTCTCGCTCTTCAACGAGGTCCTCATCCTCTTCATCATCCTCATCGTCTTCATCCTCTTCATAGATGAGATTCTCAAGAGGATTCCAGCCAGGATTGGCTTGCACAAAGTCGTGCCACACCACATCAACCATAGCGTTTATAAACGCTTCATGTTCCTGAGGGTCAGGAACTGGTTGTGGCTCCATCTCAGCAAGAGCCTCATCCATTTGTTGCCAAATTATATCAAGTTCTTCATCAGGTATGTTGTTTTGATTGTTGGCAGCCATTGAAAAACAAAGAAGGTGAAAGGTTTTCGTAAGTTTTTCTCTGGAGAGGGTTTGTGTTTTAATAGATATATGATGATTATGCTTAACAGTTCTCTTTTATAGAGAATGTGTATTAAGGGTGCAGGTCATTTCTACAATCTCGATGAGACGGTTCGGTTTTCCATAAATATTTTTGCCTCGTTTGCTGGTAAGTGTGTTTTAATTCTATGACCATTAATTTGGTTATTTTTCTTAAACCAAAACGCTATTCAGGATTGTTAAAATAAATTTTGTTTTCTTAAATAAAATTTTATTTTAATCTTATTGAATATTTTTTTTCAATCCTGATATGGCAAAATATTTTGTGCAGAAATGCTTTTATTCCTGATGAGGTTAGGTTTTTCTTACATCAGAAAATACCTACTCGTTATGGACTACTTTCTAATGCTATGGTACAAGGACCAACCCACCTTGTTCCTGACACAAGCATGCAACCTAAACAGTCTAAACAGTTAACAACCACCTCTACTGTCTCTCAAAAGACTTTAGTTGTAAAATCAAAGAAATCAGCTAGAACTGATGTGTCTGGAAGGCAATCAGGTTCAAAGGATTTTTCCTCTACACCACTCACTAAAAAGAAGATACAAGGGGGTGTACAAGGGGTCCTGGTCAAGAAAGCTGATACGGTTGTTAAGGATGTTCCTGTGAAAAGGAAGTTAAGGTTGATTGATGAAAGTGATTCAGAGGATGACTTACCTATATCCTCTGTGATGAATATGAACAAGGAAGTTGCTGATACTGCTACTAAAGCTGTGGTACATTCATCAAAACCACAAAAGACAAGGAAATTATCAAAGAGCAGGTATCATATTCCTTTGACAGTGCAAATGAAGGATACTGATATTCAGACATCAAATCCTGATGTTAGTATTCCTGATGCAACAACAAAAGTTGTCTCTATATCAGACTCTCCAGCCTCTCCATCTCAGATTCGAGGACATTCTTGGGAGAAGGTTTCTACAACTGCTTCCTTGGTTGGTCTTACACCTACATCAAAGAAAAAGAGGAATGCAGAAGAGTTAGTCTATCAGAGACAGAAGAAGCTGAAAGGATCAAGCCCACAAGAACCTGAATTTCAGAGTAATTCAGCAGCTACTGTTGATCCTGCCACACAAGAACCACTCAATCAAAGTTTGGGTGAAGGCTTAGCTAGTGGAATGGTCACACAAGAACCATTTTCTCAAAGGGAGAATGAAGACATCAACATTCCAGCTACACAAGAACCATCTTCTCAAAGTGAAGATGCAGGCAAAGCTACAGCTTCTGTTGAAAGATTGGTCGAGAACATTGTCAATGAGGGAAGCACACAAGAACCTTTAGCTCAAAGTGTTGAAGCAGCTTCTAAACCTCAAGCTCCACAAGAACCATTGGTAGCAAATACTGATGCAAGCATATCAAATCCTGACGATGTTCATCCTGACGCTAGTGGTGCTCCTGATAATGAACCTATTTTGATTCAGCCACTTCGTTCAAGACCAATGGATCATCCTATCTCAGAATCACAGGATAAACTGAAAGGTATTGCAATTCCTGATCCTGATATATCTCATGGTTCTGATGATGATAATTCTGATGATGATAGTGATGATGATGATGAGAATCGAAAAGAGAAGGAACAGCTTGCTACAGCACTCAAAATTAGTCTTGGAACTAATTTTGGTTCATCAAGTACATATATGGCTAGCAATGCTTCCACTGGGAAAGATCAGAGACAAGATTTTTCTATTCCTTCCTTTGATCCTGCAGAGGCATTTAGACAGAATGAATGGAACAATTCATGGCACCAATCTGATGAATCTATCAGTTTTTCTTCTGCTATTGAACATGCCTATAATGCAGTGAAATCTATAGAGAATCAAGACTTGAAGAATCATCTGAAGGCTACTACTCTGTTATCCAAAAGCCTGAAAAGTGAGATTGATTCTATCAAGGGTTCAACTGAAAAAGTGAGGACTGATATCTTTAATAATTTTACAAAGGTGCCTACTACTTTACAACTAAGGGTAGTGGAATCCCAAGTGAAATCTGTTGTTTCAGAACAAACCTCAATCAATCAAAGAATTGATTCTCTGGATACTAAGGTAACTGAAATTCAAGCCTCTCTTTCCTTAATTTTGCAATTATTGTCAAATCCTGATGTCAAAAAGGGGGAGAAGGTTATTCAGACAAAATGTACACCTGATCTAGTATTAAGAAATAATGATGATGATACTGGAGATGATGGTGGTAACAAAGTGATACAAGGAGAAACCTCTGATGCTGCGGTTTTGAAGTCTACAATTCAAACTTCTCAAAGTCAGACTACGCAGTCAACTCATGTTTCTGATTCTGGAGTTAAGACAGTAAGAACATTGGTGCAATCTCAGATCCTGACGGAAGATCAAATCCTGACACCTGGTCATGGACACATTCTTGCTACAATTCCTGAAGGTGATGAAGATGTGATTATTGATAATCCTGAAGATGCATCAAATTTATTCCAGAAGTTTTCTACAAAAGACGGCAGAATTGTTACTCTATATCACACTGATAAAAGAGTTCAACAATTATTTGCAAGAAAAGCACTCTCTACAGCAAGTGAAGAATATCCAGATCTCTCACATGAAGAATTCTTGAGACTACAAAGAGAGACAATGGAAAGCTATACTGCTCCTTCTAGAGGTAGAGGAAGCAGAGGTAGAAGAGGTGCTAGAAGAAGTAAAAGAGGTTCTTCAACTCAAACAGTACCTAGACAGACAAGGTCTAGAGGGTTAAGAATTGAAGAAATTCCTGAACCTATTCAAACTCTAGTAGTTCCTGACAGATCTACTTTTGGTGATGATGGAATTGTTGAAGAAGAACCTGAATTGAGAAGAAAGTCAAGTAAATCAACTCTCAGCAATACAAATCAAATTGAAGATTCTAATCCTGACAATATTCAAGATCCTGATGAATCTGAAATTCTGCAAGAGGTTGATTTGATAATCTTATCTACTGTTGTTGATTGTCACAACAAAGAAGTAGATGAAGAAGAAGAAGCCAGAAAAAGAGATATTACAAAAAGAACAAATGAAGATTTCAATCTCTATCTACAAAGGCTTAAAGTTTCAAATGAAAGAAAATGGAGAAATTCAAGCAGACAAGAATCTTTACTTGAAAGAAGCTACGCTCATGAAAAGGAGAAATACAAGAAGTGGAAACATATAAGTACACTAAGGTGTGATAAACTTATCAATTTTCAGTCTGGTGGAATTATAACAAGTGCTTCAAGTGTTGTTGATTTGTCTGATATGGCTAGATCAAAAACACTCTGGTTAAAGATGTTTTCAAATCTGAAGCAAATGTCAAGTTACACAAGAGGAGGTATTGGACACAGGGATGCTGAATTTCTAAACATGACTTATGTTGATCCTTACTCCTTAACTGAAATTGGAGGTACTTTAACTTCTGAAAATCTGAACAATTTATTAGCTGTTGATATAGTTATAGATTGTCATGATGGTTTTGAAAAGAAAGAAAAGCTTATGTACTTCATGAAAGATGGTAGTGTGAAGATTCTATCTATTCAAGATCTGCTAATTAAAACTACACAGGAACTGAAATATGTTCACTATCTGTTAAGATGGAAGAACCAAGTGTACAAAGTATGGGCTGACATGATTTTGTCAACTATAAGAAGAAGACTGGATGGAAACAGTAATTTCGATGGTAATTATATTCCCATGTACTTAAATCAAAGAGGTCAGGATGTGGAAATGCAAAGAGGTACTGCTGTTAAAGAAGTAACTTTTGGTATGACCCAACTTACTCTCAATCCTGATGGGAAGGAAATTGCTTATCTTTTGCTTGAAGAGCACAGTCTACAGAAAAGCTCCATACAGAATCTCAGAGCAGCTATCTACCAGATTAATGAGGAAGATGAAGAACTCAGAAATCTTAAGGAAAGACTGATTTAAATTCTTGAAGAAAAAGAAGAAAGTTTATTATCCAATTTCTTGAAGATGAATTTGTTCTATCAAAAAGCTTAAACAGATAAGTTGTTTCTGAAGATACTCGTACATTTTGATACATGTTTTTGACATCATTGAATATTTGGAATCTATACTTTATTTCACAAAGTATGAGATTGGGGGAGATTGTTAGATCAGAATTCAATGATCGTCAGAAGCTAGACTCAACTGATCAGGATTGCTGACGTCATCAGTATTGCATGGTCATCAGTATTTGATCAAGCGTCAGTATCTTATTGATCATCAGGATTCCTACTCAGACTATGATCAGGATTGATCATCAGAACTTGAAGCTGATCAGGATTCCTACTTCGAGTTATATTTGGAGTCTAGATAAACATGGAAGTTTATTCTATTTGTTCCTGGTTTGTAGAATGCAGCTATCGATTAAAGATATGTTTCTATCTTTGTTATGATTAGGACTTATCTTGTTATTGATAGAGAAGCTGTGTACACTATATAAACACAGTCTTGGTTTCGATTTATGTATTCATTCGAGAGAGAACATAATCGAGGGAATCAAGAGAGAAGCTCTTAAGAACAGAATTTCTTGAGAGAGTTTTTGTAAGCTAGCAGCTCTTAAGAACATCAGAATTTCTTAAGAGAGTTTGTAACAGTTTTATATCAAAGTTAATAAAGCTGTTATTGTTATTATTATTGATCTTTCATATTTGTGTTATATAAAGTCGAGAATCTTATACAATTGTATTCAACCCCCTTCTACAATTGTTATTTACTGGGCAACACCCTAATTTCAAGAACATAAACCAGATTGGGTCACCAGATCTGACCGACGGTGTAACCTAATTTCACCGACTGAAAGTTGTGGAGAGATTATGGTGCACAGAGAGGGAGAGTTTGAATGTGAGTTGGGTAAAGTGATGTTGAAAGTGAATTGGGGGGAAGTTTGATATTTTGGGAAAGTCTAGCCGCCTGTGTAGTGGGGGGAAGTGAATTGGTAAAGTGATGTTGCCGGTTTTTAGACGACCTGTAAATGTAAAATATATATTTTTATGTTATATTATTTATATTAATTATTTTTTATATATCAATATATTGTAAAAAATGTCGTACAAGATAAATTCCCGATTTTTCGATTATTTTTCCCCAACATCACAATGCGTATCCATTAACATTCGTACGGTTGGATCGTCGAAAAATGCATTAAAAAAAATTATTTCCACTTTCGGGGTCGAATCTCGTTCTTTCGAGTAGTACTTTGGCCAGATCCCTCTAAAAATGTCGTACAAGATAAATTCCCGATTTTTCGATTATTTTTCCCCAACATCACAATGAGTATCTATTAACATCCGTACGGTTGGATCGTCTAAAAATGCATTAAAAAAAATTATTTCCACTTTCAGGGTCGAATCTCGTTCTTTCGAGTAGTACTTTGGCTAGATCCCTCTAAAAATGTCGTACAAGATAAATTCCCGATTTTTCGATTATTTTTCCCCAATATCACAATGCGTATCCATTAACATTCGTACGGTTGGATCGTCGAAAAATGCATTAAAAAAAATTATTTCCACTTTCGGGGTAGAATCTCGTTCTTTCGAGTAGTACTTTGGCCAGATCCCTCTAAAAATGTCGTACAAGATAAATTCCCGATTTTTCGATTATTTTTCCCCAACATCACAATGCGTATCTATTAACATCTGTACGGTTGGATCGTCTAAAAATGCATTAAAAAAATTATTTCCACTTTCGGGGTCGAATCTCGTTCTTTCGAGTAGTACTTTGGCCAGATCCCTCTAAAAATGTCGTACAAGATAAATTCCCGATTTTTCGATTATTTTTCCCCAACATCACAATGCGTATCCATTAACATTCGTACGGTTGGATCGTCGAAAAATGCATTAAAAAAAATTATTTCCACTTTCGGGGTCGAATCTCGTTCTTTCGAGTAGTACTTTGGCCAGATTCCTCTAAAAATGTCGTACAAGATAAATTCCCGATTTTTCGATTATTTTTCCCCAACATCACAATGCGTATCTATTAACATCCGTACGGTTGGATCGTCGAAAAATGCATTAAAAAAAATTATTTCCACTTTCGGGGTCGAATCTCGTTATTTTATTTGGGCCAACACTATTCTAATTGGGCCTTGAACAGGTTCAGTCCAGAGGGAGTAGCGCGCGGCTATAGGGGTCAAATACCTAAGTGGAAAGTTTATTCTCTCAATTGGAAACCACACTAGCTGCCGCTTCTAATCGGATTCAAACAAGTAGCTTCAAACAAGCAGCCGACAGAAACCACTCATACTTTCATCCACAACGATTTCATCCCTAATTTCAGTAAGTCATGTGTTAAATATATGCTAATTTTTGAATTTTATGCTTTGATATATGCTCGTAATTGCTGTAGTTATGCTCTAATATGCTCGTAATTGGTTTAGTTATGCTGTAATATGCTCGTAATTGCTTTAGTTGATATGTATTAAAGCTTCAAAGTATAGGCTGTAGTTATGGATAAGTCTTGGATGGTAACCGATAGAAACAGTGAACCATATATGGATGGAGTTGTAGCATTTATCGATTTTGCGGTTTCTCATCTGAATATGTCAACGAAGACTATTCCATGTCCATGTGTAAGCTGTTTAAACCACTTCTCTCTTTCGGTGGATGAGGTCCATTACCACTTACTCGTTAAGGGATTCGATCGGAATTATACAAGGTGGATTAAACATGGAGAGGAAGACAAGCCAACAACTTTCAACCAGTTTGATGCAGTAGAATTTCCAACAGATGCTGCAGAAACAATAGAAATGGTAAAAGCTACGGAAGACAATTTCATAGCTGACATTGACAAGTTTTAAGAACTACTTGCAGATGCGGAGAAGCCCTTGTATAAATATTGTCCTAACTTCACAAAGTTGTCTGCAACAGTTGAACTGCTAAACTTGAAGAGTAAGCATGGAATGACAAATAATTGCTTTACTGAAATGCTACTTCTGTTGAAAAGGATGCTGCCTGCAGAAGGTAACGAGATGGTGAACAACACATATGAGGCCAAAAAGATAATGACAACAATGGGGTCAGGATACGAAAAGATACATGCTTGCATTAACAACTGCATTCTTTACAGGAAGGATTACAAGGACATGGTGGTATGTCCAACTTGTGGCATGTCACGGTGGAAGGTGGATGAGAAGACTAAAGTCATATACGAAAATGTTCCTACAAAGGTATTATGGTACTTCCCCCTTATTCCACGACTGAAACGACTTTATAAAGTGAAAAGCATATCAAAAGATTTGATATGGCTTTCCACAAGACGGGGTTGATGTAAACAGAGGGAATAGGAATCACAGTGTGTGGCCAGTATTAACTGTCATTTACAACCTTCCACCTTGGTTGTGTATGAAAAGAAAGTTCATCATGCTTTCGTTATTAATATCGGGAACGCCTGGAAACGATATCGATGTGTTTTTGGATCCTTTGATCGATGATCTGGAGCTCTTGTTTGAAGAAGGTGTTGAAACATATGATTCCTATGCACAGGAACAATTCACTTTACGTGTTGTTGTCTTATGGACGATTAATGATTACCCTGCTCTTGGTGCATTATGTGGCTGTCCTTATAGTGGATTCCATGGTTGTGTGGTGTGCAGGAAAGAAACTCATTGTGTAAGACTTCCGTTCTCTGCCAAGCAGAGTTATGGTGGTCACCGAAGATATCTACCATATAGTCATCCCTTCAGAAAGCAAACTAAGGCATTCAATGGAAAAGAAGAGTGGGGAACTGCTGCAGATCCTATGACAGGGGAAGAAATATTCAACGAGGTTAAATTTATTCAGAATATGTGGGGGAAGGGATTTAAGGATAAAGATTCAGAACTGATGGAGACTTCGACTGGAAGAGGGGGGAAAACAAAAAAGAGAAAATCAGAAGGGGGTGGTAGCACAAATTCCGGACAGAAACAACAGACCTATTGGAAGAAATTCAACATATGGAATCGACGACTTAGGTATTGGCGGTATAATTTGGTCCAACATTGTATTGATTTCATGCACACTGAGAAGAATGTGGCTGAGAGTATTATCGGAACATTACTAAATGTTCCGGGCAAGACGAAAGATGGGTTGCAAGCTCGAAAGGATCTGGCACATTTTGGGATAAGACAAGAGTTGCAGGCTAAAAGTCAAGGCGAGAAGACATTACTTCCTGCAGCCTGCTACACATTAACTAAAGATGAAAAAGACATGTTCTGTGGCACATTACACAACTTAAGGGCTCCGCAAGGTTATTGTTCCAACTTTTCTAGTTTGGTGAATGAAAAGGATAGGAAGCTTATGGGACTTAAATCACATGATTACCATATGCTTATGCAACAGTTCTTGCCAATTGCAATACGGTCTATCATGCCTAAACCCACAAGATATGCTATTATCAGACTTTGTTTTTTTTTCAAATCAATATGTAGCAAAGAAATCAATGTAGAAGAACTTGATAAATTGCATGAGGAGCTTTGTGTTACACTGTGCTTGATGGAGAAATACTTTACCCCATCCTTTCTTGATGTTATGCTTCATCTAACTGTGCACCTTGTTAGAGAGGTCAAATTATGTGGCCCAATATGCTTTCGGTGGATGTATCCCTTTGAGAGGATGATGAAAGTTATTAAAGGGCATGTGCGGAACAAAGCTTACCCAGAAGGATGCATTGCTGAGGAGCATATTGCAGAAGAAACAATTGCGTTCTTCAACGAATACAAAAAATGCATGAGGTCCATTGATATTCCAGAACACCAGCACAACACATCTGAAAATGGTAATGAAGAGGGAATTCCTTTGTCAGCTGGTAAACCAGTTGAAGTTTCTCAAGATCTCTACATGAAAGCACATTTCTATGTACTGCAAAATACGCCTGAAGTTGTGCCGTATATCGAGTAAGGACTCCTACTGAACATGTTTATTTGTGTTTTTCTTTTATTTAACAGTAGGATCAGATTTGATACTCATTTTTGTACTTGCAGACAACACATGACATTTTTGAAAAACAAACATCCTGGTAAACGACAAGCATGGCTGGAGAAAGAGCATAGCTGGAGAAAGAGCATACCACAACGTTTGGTCACTGGTTACGCAACAAGGTAATATTTAAATCAGTATGATCTTAGTTTTTTCTCAATTGTAATTTGTGCAAGCTGAATCTTATCCTTGTTATTGTGTAATTTAGGTTGAAAGCGAGTTATCGATCTCCAACGAAAGTGTATCAGAAACAGTTAAGTGGATCTCACATGGAGCACGCAGAATCGTGAACAAATACGATGTATATGACTTCAATGGCTATACATTTCGTACAAAAATTCGTGATGGCAGAATTCACCAGAACAGTGGGGTTTGTGTAGAGGCAACTGAGATGCACATTTCTAAAGAAGTAGTAACCTATGGAAAGAACTTTTATTATGGGGTTCTACGAGAGATATGGGTACTAGATTATCATATTAAGAAAATTCCTCTTTTCATGTGCGACTGGGTTGACAGTAGAAATGGTGTCAAGCAAGATGACATGGGTTACACGTTGGTCGAACTTAACAGATTAGGCCACAAGGATGATCCGTTCATATTGGCCTCACAAGCACGACAGGTGTTTTATGTTAAAGACCAGCTGGATAAAAAAATGTCTATTGTCTTGATGACACCTCCTAAGAATTATAGAGATCTGTACGATGATGTCAATGAGGATTTCAGTACTGTAATTTTTCCTCACAATGATAATATATTACCACCTGTAGATCCACGTGACTTGGGTAATGAATCTCGTGATGATTACTTTAGACAGGACTGTAAGGGTATTATTATACGTAATGCTAACTGAATCCGGTAATTATTATCATTATGTTTGTCATTTTCCATGTTTTTTATGTAATGCTAAATTCTATTGTATGGTTAAATTCTATGCTCTGTTTGAATTCCTGTTTTTTTCTCCAGGTGTGTGCAAAGAAAGAGGCCTGATCATGATGTCGTCTTCAAATTCCTACAGCTCAAACCAAAATCGATGTGATCTGTGCTACTGTGGTCTTCCTGCCCGGATTAGAACATCAAACACACTTGACAACCCTGGAAGAAGATTTCGGGTGTGCCACAAATCAAGTTCATTGGTAAGCTGATGTCTATCAGTTTCATCTGTTTAATTTAATAAACAGCTTTTAATTTGAATTCCCTTTTCAAGTCTTCTGGACCCAAATGTCCGTTTTGGGAATGGATTGATCCTGAACCAGTTGGCATGAGATCAAGATCCAGAAAGAAGTTGATGTTGTGAAGACTGACCTGCAAAACTGCATGTCAACAGTTGAAGATCTTCGAAAGGAGGTTCATGTCATACGTGGGAAGTTGTATAATGTTATCATTGTCTTGGTCATTTTCTTTGTTTTTTATTTGATGAAGAATTAATATGTAATGGTGAATTCTAATGTTGGCCGAATGACATGGATTAGTTGAATTGTTCTAGTTTTAAGCTTCATTATCAAGTTTTAAGCTCATCTGGTATGCAACTTGGATAAATCAAGTTTGTGTTTGTCATTTCTGGTTAATCTACTATACCAATACTTCATGTCCAGTGGTCAAATATTTTGCCACACCCAAATGTAATAATGTGACAGATCAGTTGGAAATGAGGATCCTCAAAACAGAATGCTCTGTTCCTGAAAACAGAGTACTTTTTAGTCACACAATAATACAGTCACTAGTTTTTAGCTGCCTTAGCGAACAAAGATCTGACATAATGCAGAAAACTCTACTTTTTAGTCACATATAAAATGTAGTGACCATAGGTTATTTCACATTTAGCCACATCACCGAAAATGACTGTGACCGTTTAGTAACATTTAGATACAGCAAAGAAGCGTCACTATTTTTTGTCACACTTCTATCTCTCAAGTATGACTATAAATGTTGGATTTGGTCAAAGTCAACAAAAAAAACATGTTGTTTCATCTCTCAATTGTCACACTTTTATAAATTGTGACTAAATCTGCCAAAAAATGTGTTTTCGATCACTCAAAAAATAATTGTGTGGCTAAAACTTGGGACGATGACCTTTAGCCACTCGTTTTTTCCAAAGTGTCACAGCCCTTACTGTACAAAAGAGTGACGAAAGCCCAAATTTGACGTAGTGAAATAAGTCTACAAGGTGTGTACTTATCCTTATTAACATGCTATTTTGACAAGGCAATCAATTTTTTAAGTTTTCTAATTTTTTTTTTGTGTTTTTCTATTTTTTTAACAATCCTAAAAAAAAGAAAAAAAAATACTAATTTTTATTTTTTTATTTTATGTTGGAAACCCTTCCCCACACTTAAGCGGTTCATATGAAGTGCCCGTTACATATTAATATATATACATTAAATTAACAAGATCCTAAAAAATACAAAAATAAAAATACAAGAAAAGTTTCAAAATACTCCCCTAGTGCCATATGAAGTGCCCGTTAAATATTATTGTTGAAGTTTCCTCATGCCTCATGCTAAAATTGTTGGTCCATTATCTAAATTTCAGAGCAACTCCTAGCAGCTAAAATGACTTGGTGCAGTGGTTATTGCTTTGTGCTCTCAACCAGGAGGTTAGGGGTTCAACTCCCTACAACAGCAATATTAATTCTTGCTCTGGAGTCAAAGGCATCAGGTGGATTTGCATGATCATGCTGGATAAGTGCATGAACATGCCGAATTGGTGATGATGCTTGAGCAAACAGACAGATTTGCACCACAAAGAGATAATCATGCACTAATTGTCAACTCAGCAACAGTGATCAAGAGCACCGCGGGCATATATTGATGCATCGCAGGTTGACTTGCGCGTAGAACTTGCTAGCTAAAACAATTGTTGTCACAACAGGGATTCCCACACTGTGGAAGAAGAATGGCACTGCTTTTACACATGTTAGAACATTAATTAACACACATTTCCGTCCCACTGGTAGCAAAAGTCACACCATCAATCAACCTTTTTTTTTCTTTCTTTTCAATCCCACAATCATTGGTTGCCTCCCAAGAAGCGCTATTCTTTTACATCTTTGGCTAGACATGAGCATGCACTTTTCACTTGACAATTTTACACCATAGTGCAAAATTCTATATTGCATATCCTAATGGCCATTTAATTATCTTGTTCGGGGCCACGTCTTTGACAACAAGATTCAACTTCCTATGTTCATCAAAATTGCCCGTGATCTCGTACTCACACCACATTTGCTTACCCAAAGAATATATAATATCCTGAATATTTGAAATCATGCATTCATTATCTGACTTATGCTTTTGTAGAACCTCCAAAAAATATTATTCTTTGTCAGGTGGTAAATCTACTGAGATAATGATGGAGAAAGTTGGAGATGTCAACCTTCTCCGCTGGTCAAAGGAACCCATTGCGGTGTCCACCAACAATATTTGCATGCCTAAAAAGCACGTAAAATCACAAAAATTGGAGATAGGTCATCCAATACCTATCTTGTGCTTCCATAGAACCTCAAATAAATTTTCTTTCTTGTCTGGAGGTAATTCCGCTGAGATGATGATGAAACATGTTGGAGATGAGCTCGAATAAACTTCTTGAGAATAAGAGGACATCAACTTCAGTTCCAAATGAGGTGGTTCTTTAACAGATGCTTTCAGAGGTTTAACTTCTGCAGATAACACTTTCAATGACTCAAAACAATGCACTATTGCTGCATCTTGTGAATTGACCTCCAACAAAGTTAGATGCTCCTCTTCATTATTTTCATGTCTAGAATCTATAATCACGGGCTGCTCTAAAGGATCTTTATAAGAATTTTGCTCTAGTTTATCATAAACTAGAACATCCTCTACAGATATTGTTGAAGAGTCCTCCACTTCTTTTTCACTGTCAGAAAACACACCTTCAGAATGCTCTATCTGAACTTTTTCCCAATTTTCAGTATCACATGGTAGAGAACTTGGCGTTTGATTTCTTATCTCATCAACTAGATCCTCAATTTTTCCCCTAAGTTCCTCATTGAATCTGATTCAGTTAGGATAACATCTTGATTTTCTATAGCTTTCTTCAACAATGTTTTTAGAGAACTGTATTCATCTTTTTCTTCAGGCTCTTGCTGAGGTTGCTGAAAATATGGATCGTTAGAATTCACTGATGAAATTCCAAGATAAGCTCACTCATTGCTCCATGAATTGTTGGGACGTTGGATCCATGACTGATTACAAGAATTGGAATATGGGTCACTCCAATTTTGATTACCAACAAAGCAAATAGAGTCTAGATTGGAAGGACAATAGTCATAAGTATGAGCACCGCAACAATAAATACACAAAACTCTGTCAGCTTGGCTCTGTGGTGTACTTGGTGGTTGCCACATAGGTCGATTCATCCCCATGCTCAAATTCTTCACCATCTCTGACAGGGAAGATAATCTTCCCTGCAAGGAAAGAATTTCTTGATCTCGAGTAGCACACTCTTCCTCATAGACCATATCTATCACTTATGGAAAATACATAACTCTATGATGTTAAACCTGACAAACATCAAGAATTATCCATATAAGCACTGCAAAAACAAACCAAACTGCAAGATGATTAATTTTGCAATAAACACCCCGGCAGCGGCGCCAAAAACTTGTTGCGTAAAATACAGATGTGCAAGTGTAGAAAATCGCAAGCAAGTAATATAGTAGTGAATACCAGATATCGTTCCTCAAGGACTGTCTAGTTGTGTAAATTGCAATCAATATCAAAAAATCCGGTTATGGAACACAAGAATTGAGTTTTGGTTTTTATACTAACAATAATTAATTAACGACTAATTTGACTAACTAAACTAGCAAAGAGAGTTGGATGGGTTTTAGTTACGAGAAGATAAGTCAAGATAATTACTTCCCCCTAATATGTTCATGTTGATAATAAATCAGTGTAATACTATAGCAAATTCACAGTTCACTAACCTGAAATTTAACAGTCATAGGTCTATCTCGAAATCACAATGGTATAGATTCTATAAATTAAACCAACATATGTCTATGCTAATTTAATCTCACTAATACAATTAAGCACCAATTTCACACGGCTATGCAAGGTAACAATATATGTCTATACCGTCACAAAAATAATATCAACAGATATAATCATGCACCATTCATGTTCTGTGTCAGTTAACTATAACCTTCACAGTATTATAATTAACTCAACTATCTACTATAGTTGGCCAAACAATAAAAAATAATATATCATAAGATTCACTTGAACGAATAAACTGCAAACAACATATAATACTTCTTATCAAACCACCAACAATCCCATACTAGGGTTCCATAAAAATCCTAAATCATATAAGTTTAGTTCATAATAAACATATCAAAACAATCTCAGGACAACCAACACATGTTCACAAGAAGAGATAAATAAAAGATAATAGAAAAAAAAGTCAATTGAATGTCTTCAATGACTGAATCCTTCTCCGTTGATGGTTTCTCCTCCTCCCTTGTGCGGCTCTTGTCTCTTTACTTCTCTCTCCTCTATTAGGTCTGATCTAAATCTAATAATCTCTATAATAAAAGTCTTTTTAATTAATTAAAACAAATAGAAGGAGTTTCCCAATCAGAATTGAATTCCAGTAATAGAATTTCGTGGTTGACTGTTGGGCTCTGTTTCTTGAATGACTCGGCTGGATTTCAATATCAAGGACACTTTCAAAATAAATCTCTTCTCATAAACTCTCCGTGGGCTGTTGAATCGTTTGAATCGGACTTTTAGAACTCATGTTAAGGCCCAAACAGTGTAAATTGCGCAAGCTACCCATAAAATCCGAATTTTTATAAAATTGATCTCCAAGTCTTGCCATTTAAGCTCCAATCCATATTTAATTAGAAATCCTTGATTCCTACAATAAAACATCATAATTTATTAAATAAAAATCCAAATCAATACAAAGTAACTTAAATATAAGGACAATATTATGATAAAGCTCACGCTTATCTCATATATATATATATATATATATATATATATTTATATTTCATACCCACTTTAAACCTTTAGTATTTTTTTTGTAACACATCTAGTTTTTATAAATAAATAATGGGAGTCCATGACAGATTCCTAGCCCCAAGACGATGCAATGTTCACGGTTGTTCTAAAGAACCAGCAACGATCATAATATTACAAATCATAGTTAAAGTCTTACTTAAGGAACATAAACTAAAAGACTTACAATCCAAGATATTCTCATCTTGGATAGCTTGAGGTTCTGCAACAGCAACAAAGCGCTGGTCACGCCTGATGGATTCGTTCTCTTCAGTACCTCCTGCACCACTGCCCTCTGCTACTGCCTTCACTGCATGCACTTCCTATGATCCTCATTTCTGGTGACCCACTACTAGTGCTGGCCACACGGGCGTCCGTCCCGTGCCATGCCGGTTCACAGGCGGGCCGTCCCGTGCAAACATTAACCCGGGTACAACACGTTGATTATGACGGTGTGGGGCGAGCCATGCCGTGCTAAAGAATGGTTGGCACGTGCACGGTTCCGCCGGGTTGGCGGGCGAGTTACGGGTCGGGGCGGTTTAAAATTTATTTTTATTTTTATTTTAATTCGATACAAATAATTGCTTGAAATTATAAAAAAAATTTGGAAGAAAAGAGGACAGTACCTCTTTAAATTTTATTAATTAAAAAAAATGTTATAATTAATTTGAGAGGATTCCTCTCTAAATAAACAGAACAAACAACATTAATGTCTGAATTGAGCTATACATGCTTTTGTATAATATTATTTAATATTATTTGTATAATTGCAAGTTGCAACGGCTATTTGTATAATATTATTTAATGTCTGAATTGAGCTGTACGTGCTTTTGTTAACGAAAGTGGGGAGCAGGGAATATAATATAAACTACAATACAAACACACATGCAGTCATCCTCATGCAGACTATATATTGATGTGCAACTTAACATGTCCAGCAGACTGTCATGATTCATTACTAAAGCACATGCATGTTACGGACGTGTCGGACGGACGGTTCACGTGCTGGGTCGTGCCGGTCCGTGCTTCCGTGCCATGCCGTGCCGTTTACGAATTACAGAATTATAACCCGTACTCGCCCCATTTTCTGTAACGGTCCGTCGCGGGTTGATTCGGCTTGTTACCGTGTCGAGTTAAACGAGCCATTTGTGCGTGCCATACCCGGGTTGGCCGGTCAGACCCGCTCAGGTGGCCACCTCTACCCACTACTAAAGTCTGCCTTGTTTCTACCTCCACTTCTCCCTTAGTGCCTCTGTCATGTACCGGGTAGAACATCCTTATGTTTCCCACTTATACAAATTTAAAAAATTCAAAGATGTCCAAATTACAATCCATGGTTTTCATGCACTTCAGTCTTGAAACATGATGACTTTAATCTCCGGATCATTCAGGGATAACTCTGCAATTTCCAACAAACTATCACCTTCAACATTGTCCCCTCTTATGTAAAAAGACAAAAAAAAGTTAGTAAGTATACAAAAAAACTTACATAAAATGAGGAATATTTAAATATATATTGATCATACCAATATCCCAATATTTCGATGGACCTTCGGTATATTTTTTTTCTTTTCTTGAGAGCAATCTGACATTGTTGTGTATGTAAACCAAACTTTCGGTTCTCTCATTAGCAGCTGATTTCTTTTCCCACTTTGAATGGTGCCATAAGTATTCCAATTACGTTCACAACATGACGATGATATGCTGGTTGTGAAAGCAATCTAAATGCTGGACATCGCAACAATGGTGCGAATGAACCAAATCAAAATTAAAATTATATAATGGCAATTTAATAAAATTAAAATCAGTATCTGAATAACACTAGAAAATGGTGATCGTTAACTAATTCATTTATGAATTTGTAACAATTTTCGTTCTCATTTAGCGATTGACAATATGTAATTTCATTGTCAATCATTTGTAATTTTGTAATTAGTTAAAGGTAAACCAATAATTACTATTTAATTATTGGTAAACATAATATATTTTTGTACTCCAATTACGTTCACAACATAGTAAAGTGAACAACAATGTAACATTTATATATAATAAAGTGAACTATATGACTAATTACTAATTAATATATTACTTTATTATTACTTAGACGATAGTAATATAACATTTACTATCATGTAAATTAATTGTCATTTAGTGATTGACAATATGTAATTAAATTGTCAATCATTTTTAATTAGTTAAATGTAATCCAATAATTACTTTCAAATTATTGGTAGACATTATATATTTTTGTACTCCAATTACGTTCACAACATAATAAAGTGAACATGTTGTGAATCTAACATTTAAATATAATAAAGTGAAGGGAAATTATCAAAAATACTACTTTTTAAAGTTTTTTTTACAATTTTACCATTTTCTGAAAATATTTGCAAAAATGTCTCCAACTAGATGCAACCTAAAAATATTTGCAAAAATACGATCTCAAACCAACGCAACAAATGCAACCAAAGCAACCAAAGAAACCAGATGCAACTAGATGCAACTTTTTAAAAAATAATTGAAAAACAGCCGAGAATTCAAAAAAATTGTTAGTAAGAGCGGTAAGCTTGTGGTCTTGATTTACCTTGGGGGTTCAATAGTTAACCTTTGAGGTTCAATGTTTTTATTTCGGGTTTTAGAAATATTAAGAATGACGAATAATTCGTATACGGACTTAGGGTTTAAGGTTTAGGGCCTAGAATCTAAACCCCAACCTACCCTGATTAACAAGTTGCATCTATGTTTGATTTTGGTTGCAATTGTAGATATGGTTGCATCTAGTTGCAAACCGTATTTTTGCAAATATTTTCAAAAAGTTGGTATTTTTGCAAATATTTTGGTGTTTTTGCAAAAAAATTAAAAAACATATAGTATTTTTGCAAAAAAAGTTTTTTGGATTGGGTATTTATGAAAAAAGCCCTAAAGTGAACTATATTACTAATTACTAATTACTATATTACAATATATATATATATATCTTGTGAATCAACATAGTAAATTGGAATATTAAAATATATATTGATCATACCAATATCCCAATATTTAGATGGACCTTCCGCGCGTATATTCTTTTTCCCTTCTTGAGAGCAATCTAGCATAATTGTGTATGTAAACCAAACTTTCGGTTCTCTCATTAGCTAGCTGATTTCTTTTCACAATTTGAATGGTGTCATATGTACTCTAATTACGTTCATAACATGACGAAGATGCTGGTTATGAAAGTAATCTAAATGCTAGACTTTGCGACAATGGTGTGAATGAACCATTATTTGCCCACCATGATATGGTCTTCTTCCGCTTTTTGATGCCATCACATGTGGTTGACCAAAATATTCAAGGTCACAAGAAAACGAATAAAATATTTAAAAACCTTTTTGAGGTCATCTGAATTGTTAAAAAGTCTTTTAAAACATAGTTCTCTATTTAAAGACACCTCTTCATCCTCATTTGGTGCTACACGACGAACACAATGACCCCCTCCTCTCAACTATTCCTCACTATAATATATTGGGACAAGGGAATGTGCTAAACAATGAAGTGGTGTGTTACTTTTATTCCACCTATCTTCCAAAACCTTCTGAATATATAGCATAAAAAAATTGATTTACCTGTTAACAAGTCTTCATTCTCATGCAAAAAAATATGACCCCTATCCCACATATTTTAAACAAAATGTAAAACACTAGAATCTCTATCTGTAACTCGCAAGAATTTCATCATTAGTTCAGCAAATTTCAATATATAATCAACTTTGTCCCACCAAGTATCGCTAACTTATGTGTCCTTAATTTCTCTGGATTTCAACTCATTTGCATTCCTCAAATTACCTCTACTTTTTTCCCAATCAGGGTCCATTGCAGTTTTTCCCGAGGCATCTCTAACTCTCCTAGTTCTTACCAATGTAACGATACTTAAGAATTGAAGCTAATTCTAATACGAAACTTAAAAGGCAAGGCAATAAAGTAATGAAAGCTTAACAAAACTCCATTAAAATAGAAGGTAAAGGTTTACAGAGCTTCAGAGGAAAAAGCAAAACGAAAAGAAGAAAATAACAAGTTACATCCAATCTACCATCACTCCTCACGCCTTGCTCTTCTTTATCCCAACACTAGGCCACGTGTCATTTCCCTATTGGTCCTTTCCTAACGGTATGTCGGCTCTAGATCCAAGGTTGATACCCGACTCCAATATTAAAACGGCACCGTTGCACTAATTGAATTTTAATAATAAGAATTGACTTTCTATAAATTATTAAAATACTCTTTCTTGGTTACAAACCATTCCCCTTAAAATAATTCTTGTCCTCAAGAATTAAATTCAGGAAATTGCTCCTGTATGGCCTCAGCATCCTCCCAAAGGGACTTGAGCTTTTCTGAATAATTCCAGTGTGGAGCATTTCTCTGATCTGTCTTTCTATCTCAGCCTTTTGCACATAAGGTACTCTGTACCCTCTTTGATTGATAGGTTGGCTACCCTCCAAGAGGGGAATCTTGTGATCATGGGACCTCACAGGGGGCAGGCCTTGAGGTTCTGAGAATACCACTTCATACTTTGAGAGAAGTGTCTGCAATTGAAGAGGTATGTGATTGGAATTTGTAGCAGTAGGGTCTGTAGTCATGATGCAAATGCATCCTTGGGCTATGCTCTTTTTTCTAAACAACTTACCCATACCCTTCCCACTGATAGATTGTAAAGCTCCTTTATAGACATCCCCATTTAAACTGACTTAAACTCCTTCCTTAGTAATCAATATCTTGTAGGCTTGATAGTCAAAGGTGATTGGGTTGTGCTGCTTAAGCCAATTAACTCCCAAAATGACATCAGTACCACTTAGGGGAAAAGGTCTTAGATCAGTATGGAATTTGTGGCCCTGTATCTCATAAGATTGGTGTAGGCACACTGAATCAATAATCATTTTAGAACCATCTGCAACTGTTACTGCCAGTGGGGCCACCACTTGAGCTGTTAAATGCAGTGTATCTATTAACTCAGAATTGATGAAATTGTGTGTAGAACCACTGTCAATCAAGATGTGCACACAGTGGTTCTTGATAGAACCTTTTATTCTAATGGTGGATAGATTGGTGAGGCCAGCTAAGGCATTGATTGAAATCTCTCCTGGTTGTTCCTCACCTTGCAGAAGTTCAGTCATTTCTGAGACCAAGTCACTCACCTCAGGACTAACCATAGATTCTTCCTCCTCACCAATCAATTGGTACAGCTTAGCTTAACATTCCTGCTGACCAGGGTGGTACTTGTCATCACAGTGGAAACACTGTCCTTTAGCTCTTCTTTCAACAATCTCCTTACTACTGAGAATGGAATTAGGTTTAGACCAGGGTTTAGCAACAGTTGGCTTGATTTGGGAATAAGTTGGAGAGGTCATTTTGGATGGTTCTGTAGGAAAGGTGGAAGAAGGCTTGTCTATAGATGGTTTGCCAGTGGGAAACACAGTACTTTTCATTACTCTAGCTTCCTCCTGCTTAGCCAAGAATACAGTATCCAGCAGTGTCCGAGGTCGAATCATTCGAACAGAGTTTTAAATGTGGTCTTTTAATCCACTGAGAAAACTTGACACAAAATAATCCTCGGGAAAACCTTTGTGTCTGTGAGTAACCTGAGCCCTCAACTCTTCAAAGTTATCTTCATAGTCAGCCACATATCCTGTTTGCCTGAGTTTATTAAATAAATCTTGCACATCTCTATTATCCGGATTTTCAAAACGAGCGACTACATCAGACTGAAATAGTCTCCAGTTAAGGTTGCTCTTGCTGGCCTGATAGTGTCTATACCAAATACTTGCTCTTCCCTCAAAATGCATACAAGCCATTTTAACCTTTCTGCCCTCATCAATGTTAACAAAATCGAAGTATTTTTTAGCTCGGATAACCCACCCTTTAGGGTCATCCCCATCAAATTTGGGAAATGTTAACTTAGGAGTGGGGTTGAATCCATGGTTTTGTGTGCTGGTTTGAAAGGAAGGTGTTGAAGGGTTGCCATATGGTTGAGGATTGTAATTCATGTATTGGTTAGGAAAGTGACTGTAAGGAGGGACAACCAATTGGGAATTATTACTATAAGGTGGAATTGGGGGAGGTTGTCCCACTGAAATTGTACTGTAAGTTGGATGTGCATAATAAGGGTTCTGAGTGTTCGTGGGAATAGTCATAGATGTAATTGTGTGTGGTGCATAGTGCATATTAGGTGTTTGAGTATACATATGTGTATGATAAGGCAGAGGTGCAGATGTAGTAATCACAGGATAAACAGAAGGGGGGTTGGGTATAGTTACCTGAGGTAAAGGTGTAGGAGTGTCACCCAACTCAGATCTGGGATGGGAAGTCTGTGAGCAGTCACCGGTAGGAGAAGCGCCACTAGTGTTGTAGATAATACCACTCTCGTTAGTAGTAGGGGTTGCAACCTCAGGAGATCTGGTTTTGAAACTGAGAAGGATCTGCTTCAATTCTCCCAACGTATCATCCATATTCTCCATACGCGTCTCGATACGACTCATTCACTCATCCACAGAGGCAAACTTATGAGTGTAATCGCCCAAGTTCCTGGCAATTTCAGAAGTGATTTCCCTAATTTAAGCTCTTGAATGCTCACTTTCTCATCCATAGTTCTGCTACGAGTACCATCGGCCATGATTGCGAAGCCAAGGATAGATGGCTTTGATACCACTTGTAACGATACTTAATTAAGAATTGAAGCTAATTCTAATACGAAACTTAAAAGGCAAGGCAATAAAGTAAAGAAAGCTTAACAAAACTCTATTAAAATAGAAGGTAAAGGTTTACAGAGCTTCAGAGGAAAAAGCAAAATGAAAAGAAGAAAATAACAAGTTACATCCAATCTACCCTCACTCCTCTCGCCTTGCTCTTCTTTATCCCAACACTAGGCCACGTGTCATTTCCCTATTGGTCCTTTCCTAACGGTATGCCGGCTCTAGATCCAAGGTTGATACCCGACTCCAATATTAAAACGGCATCGTTGCACTAATTGACTTTTAATAGTAAGAATTGACTTTCTATAAATTATTAAAATACGCTTTCTTGATTACAACCAACGTCATAATATGAGAATCAAATCTTGTTTCTGCAACTTTGAGTAACCTTACATCTGAATAACGAGTAGAAAAATTTGGGATATTTACTTTTGTTGGAAAATGTGGGTTTTAGCCCCACATTGTCGAGTCATTT
Organism: Heracleum sosnowskyi; assembly: GCA_030848705.1. Lineage (NCBI taxonomy): Eukaryota > Viridiplantae > Streptophyta > Magnoliopsida > Apiales > Apiaceae > Heracleum > Heracleum sosnowskyi. The sequence continues at coordinate 86,846,312 of CM061236.1, read as the reverse complement.
TGAGCTCCGATTTGAATACGCCTTGTATGCGTGTTCGCAACAATTTATGCTTGGATTGTGTTCTCCTCCGCGAGAGCTTTCCAATGCATGTTTAAACACTCAAAACGACTAAGGGATGGATGAGTTATGATTATCCAAAGTTGCTCCCTTGGAAGTGGAAATTGAAGTTGTAACCTTATGTCCCACATTGAAATGGAAAAGGTGTTTCCATTGTTTTATATAGCAATACACTTGTGTAGTGTTCAAGTGTGTTAGTAATGTGTTGCTCCATCACCTACGTGTGCACAGGGGGTGCAAATCATGGGATTTCGAGGGGAAATTCGTGGCTTCACAAGCCTTCGGGCTTTCCGCGTGTGCGACCTGCGGACACGAATGCTTGAGTTTAAAAAATACGACTTATTTTATTTTGAGTTATCTAGTAAAATCAATTCCGTTTTTAACTTCAGAATTTTTGCAGATATGATTTTATCTGATAAAATCAATTCCGTTTTTAACTTCGGATTTTTTGCCACCACCACAATTAATTAGCGTGACTAATTAATTAAGGAAATTGCCACCGACTTAATTAACTAACGCGGTTAATTATTTAAGGCAATTGTGTAGCGCACAAGTTTTCCTAGCCTATATAAACTCGTGTATAGCCTTAGGATTATTCATTCGAAAACACATCCTCTCTTATACACATCTCTCTTCTCTTCCTCCGGTGATGGTTCTCTTGTTCGTCTCAAGCTCTCCGAGAGTGACGCTTTATGACAGCCTCACTGCAAACCGTTTTATCCTGGGAAGCAATTCGCTCGCACATACGGTGAGGGCTAATACGCTTGAAGGAGACAGTCACGCACTGTGACAACCCGGGTCAAATCCCGAGCCTTTTTTGAAAATCGGGTCAAGTACCGATTCCGAGTCCGAATAAGCCGAAGCCTACAGGCCCAAACGCAGCCAACTTGGGTAACGACTAGCCCACCACAGGCCCCCAAAAGATCATGATTTGTTGGTGCTAATTAGTAGTAGTACTTTGCCTTATAAACTGAACAGAAGTCCCAAATCTCCTCGATGTGGGACAGGGGTGTTACAAACTCCCCCACTTAAACTCTTGACGTCCTCGTCAAGCCTGAACGGATAGCCCATAGGTTCCAAGATTGTTCCTCTCTAGCCATTTTGGGATAATACCGGCTGGCTTCGTGTCCCCACCTCCGGATCTCTGTCCATTGTGGGATAATACCACCAGCCTTCGTGTCCCCACCTCCGGCAACTTGCCTCAACAAGCTTTCGAGAGTCGGCTCTGATACCATATGTGACAACCCGGGTCAAATCCCGAGTCTTTTTCGAAAATCGGGTCAAGTCCCGCTTCCGAGTCCGAATAAGCCGAAGCCTACTGGCCCAAACACAACCAACTTGGGTAACGACAAGCCCACCACAGGCCCCCAAAATATCATGATTTTATTGGTGCTTATTGGTAGTAGTACTTTACCTTATAAACTGAACAGAAGTCCCAAATCTCCTCGATGTGGGACTGGGGTGTTACAAACTCCCCCACTTAAACTCTTGACGTCCTCGTCAAGCCTAAACGGATAGCCCATAGGTTCCAAGATCGTTCCTCCCTAGCCATTGTGGGATAATACCGGCTGGCTTCGTGTCCCCACCTCCGGACCTCTGTCTATTGTGGGATAATACCACCAGCCTTCGTGTCCCCACCTCCGGTAACTTGCCTCGACAAGCTTTCGAGAGTCGGCTCTGATACCATATGTGACAACCCGGGTCAAATCCCGAGCCTTTTTCGAAAATCGGGTCAAGTCCCGATTCCGAGTCCGAATAAGCCGAAGCCTACTGGCCCAAACGCAGCCAACTTGGGTAACGACTAGCCCACCACAGGCCTCCAAAAGATCATGATTTGTTGGTGCTAATTAGTAGTAGTACTTTGCCTTATAAACTGAACAGAAGTCCCAAATATCCTCGATGTGGGACAGGGGTTTTACAAGCACTGGACTCGGTTTTATTCCTTGTCTCCTTACGTTATTCTTATTATTTGTTTACTGTTTTATATACACCTTATCTGTTATTCACACACCATCACGTTGTTTTTTTATGTATTAATATCACAGATTGTCTAACAACTTTCAATCAACGCACCTGTTGCCTTGTAATTCGAAGCATTATTAGTGAATATTTGCACCATATTAGAATCATCATTTCTTCCGCAACTTCCATAAATAATTTTGCTACAGACTCAACATCTTTAGTAGCATGGCTAGCATCAAAAGCTTTCAGAAACATTGGTCCAGACGCGGAAGCAATCATGATATTGATCAAAGCATTTTGTCAAAAATTAGACCACCCATCCGATGATCCGAGCATATAGACGCCCCCTTTTTCTTCTAGTTGTCTTTTATGGGTTGTATGAGTCTTTCAACATGACCTTTTTACTGTGAGAGGAGTGTTGTACGGATGCGGTTGAAGGTTGGAGGCGTGTAACGTGCCACACTAGAATTAACAAGCTTCCTTGAATAACTTCTGAAAAATGGATTTCTTGCAAAATTTAAATGATATGTGTTGTTGGAGGAATTTCGTAACAACCCAAATCGGAGGTTGCTGGAATAACGAATTATGAAAATAGGGGGATTTGAGATTTTTGGATGTTTGGGGCTGAGCTTGTATGATGACTCCTCAGAAATTGAATAGAGAATGGGTTCTTTCTCTTCCTCTTTCCCGAGTGTCAATTGCCGTATCATACAAGGTGCCTACGTACCCTTTTATATAGGGATCAAGCCTCACGTAGTTCTTGGAAAACAAGTCATTGGATAAGCCCATAAATAGTCACCGTTTATCCATCCACATCTCATTCCCATAAATAGTCCGGTTTTATCCATCCACATCTCATTCCTATAAATAGTTTGGTCTTCACACGTTTTCCTACAATCTCGCGGCATCTCCGCATTTCTTTACATGATTTGAAGAATATCGTTTGGAGATATTTTCCGTTATTCGTTGATTGAGATTGATTCTTTCCTCGTTTCAGGGAGAGGATATTACTTAGTGATAAAGCAATTAATTATTAATCTGAATTAATAATTATTAAACGGAGAAATTTGGACTATGCCAAAATATGACATAACAACAAGCCCTCAGTTCTTCAGTGTAGCTTGCTGTAGTGGAGAACTAAAAATCTTCGAGCTTCCAAATTTCTTCGGTCGCTTAGAGTTTTGTATATAGTCCGAATTGGCGTACACGCTTTTCAAGTGTCATTGTCCACATAAGGATGTGTTTTCGGTTGTCCACGAGCCCCCAAGCTGAAGCTTTTAATAAGTTACCCCATTTCAAATGTAAGGCATTCAGCCCATATCACGTCCGGTCCCACACGTTTTCCTGCAATCTCGCGACATCTCCGCATTTCTTCCCGTGATTGTAGGAATGTCCCCTGCCAACCATATCACGTCCAGTCCCACACATTTTCCTGTAATCTCGCGGCATCTCCGCATTTCTTCCCATGATTGTAGGAATGTCCCGTGCCAACCATATCACGTCCGGTCCCACACGTTTTCCTGTAATCTCGCGGCATCTCCGCATTTCTTCCCGTGATTGTAGGAATGTCTCGTGCCAACCACGAAATATCCATCTACCAATGGGCCTTCAATAATGCAATTTTATTCATGGACTCTCCTATGAGAGTAGGGTCTTCAATATTAATCCTCCTTGGAAAAGAGAGCTTTCGAAAATATTACCCTTATCAGATAAGGATCTTCCACACTTATTTTTGTCCATGCACGAGCTAGTGAAATAATAAAATCATGTGCTACGAATATTGCATCGCAATTCTTTAACATCTCCATGATTCAGATTCTGTCCAGATCTGTTTTTTACCTTTCTGACCCTGTAAACAATGTTTTCTTGGAAAACACAAAACATGAAGGTTGTAGAAAACGAAAAGAGCTTTCCGATGATATATGGCTCGTCACAAACGGACTCATAATGAATCGGGAATCAAATAAAACATCTTCTGATTAACTTCTCAATACTGAAAAACGGGATCTGATTATGTTTTGTGATTTCGAGAATAGATCGAAACATAATTCGAGAAAACACCAAGAACGAAAGTTGCAGGAAATCGTAAAAGCTTTTCGGATCATAAAAAATCATCAAAATCTGACATGTATTAAATTTACTACGAATTTTATAAGATAACTTATGTATACGGACAAAAGCATAAGAAAACTTATCTTAATTTTGAAAAGAATCATGAACGAACCACCGCCTCCACCGTTCAGCTCCTCCATTAAAGCAGCTCCAGATCCATAATAACCCCCCTTGCATATTGTATAAATCGATTGTCCTCCACAATCAAAAATTATCCCCTCCTTCTAGCGCCAATTGTTATTGGAGGAATTTCGTAACACAAATCGGAGGTTGCTGGAATAACGAAATATGAAAATAGGGGGATTTGGGATTTTTGGATGTTTGGGGGCTGAGCTCGTATGATAACTCCTCAGAAATTGAATAGAGAATGGGTTTTTTCTCTTCCTCTTTCCCGAGTGTCAATTGCCGTATCATACAAGGTGCCTACGTAGCCCTTAGGGATCAAGCCTCACGTAGTTCTTGGAAAACAAGTCATTAGATAAGTCCATTCAGTCCAAACACATAAATAGTCAAAGTTTATCCATCCAATGTTCCCATAAATAGTTCAAGGATTATCACTTCACCTCACGTTCCCATAAATAACAACACAAACGTTGTTGATTTCATCTCGATTAACTGCATTAAAAAGAAGTTCTAAAGCTCCTCGCCTTCTCTTAGGTTGGATTAAATCAGGGCTCTCTTGATATGGCATGTATTACATCTTTTGTTTAGCGTTCATGGCTTCTCTGGCTACTCTTTCTTGAACATCTCTGTGTCCTGTTTGTATTTGATTTAATATTTCAGGTGATAGAACCTTGCAAATCTCAACACCGATTCCAGATATTTTCAGAAGGTAACCCTTAACTTTAGTGTATGGTCATGTCACTATCTTATTACAGTACTTGCATCTATCCATTTGCAACTATACAACTTTGGAGCTAGACTAATTATTTCATCTAAGAAAATCACTTTCAAGGTCTCAGACTCTCAGTATTTATACAACTTTTGTTTGATACGTACGGGAAAAAGTTCTACAGTTTTGAAAGTAAAATATCTTTAGTTTTTTGGAGAATAATTTGCCTTCCGTACGTGTTTATGATAAATAATAAGAATGTTGGAGTGACTGGGAGTGGAACCTGGTTCCTCTTCCGAACACCAAGATGACTAGTGGTCTTGTGGGAAGCTTACAAGACCAGTAGAGTACTGTCTCAAATATGAGCTTGACAGTCTTGTGATTGAGCTTCAGAGTTTTTGTCTAAAACTCGACCAGCTTTTAAAATTATAGTAAACTTGTTTTACGAAAACCGTGACAAGAGCGGAGATTTGCCAACAATTTTGAACAAATAATTGATCTTTGAATTAAAATATCTTCGCATCAAAATACTTATAGTATCGGACATTCTCACCAGACCCGATCAATTATACGCCGCCTTCATCTCTCAAATCACATGGATTTGAGATAATAATAAAAGATATAATTCTTTATGATGTCTTTGGTTAGGATAATGAAAATGAAAGGAATGGAATGAAATTTGAATTATAATATGTGTGTATATTCATATTTTTCATTCATTCCCCACATTTCATTCACAATCACTTAAACCAAAACTCAAACACCCAATGAATGCTCCATTCATCCTCATATCAATTTTTTTTACAAATCCTATTGTAAAAAATTTGCACTCACTTATTTTCTCGAAAATCATCCCTCCAAATTTCATAATTTCACATTAATTTTACTCGTTTCGTTCTATTCTCCCCAACCAAACACAACATTAATTATAAACTCCGATCAATGTAGTTATTGATATTTTTATTGTCGTCAGCACATGTACAACCTAATGTCGTCCGTATATGCTATGCATGTAGATATCATAAAGCATATATGAAATGTATAGGGGGGTTTGTTAAATTTGTAATTTAATGATAACGATTTAAGGTTAGGGTTAGGGTTTATGACGAAAAAGAGTAGGATTGGCAAGATCAATGGTTTGTTTGGTCCCCATCAAGTGCATTTTCACAAATTTTATTCATAATTATACAAGTGTACATTGTACAGATAATAAGTTCACTTTTTGAGGCTGATTTACCTCGTCCAAACTTGTATGATTTTGTTGAATGAAGTTTCTTATTTGGAAAAAGAGAATACATCTCTTAAACCTCTTCTTTTTTTGATTTTGAAATTGACAATTTAAGCACAATGACAAAACTAACTGTACGTATTAACTGATTATATGATTGAATTGGATTTCGACATGCACAAATGAATTGAATAGAGCAAATTATGGGCTGTGGATTATTGGCGTTTGCATCAGTTAATAACGCTATCTAGCCTCTTTTTTTACCGTCGGAAACGCCCCTTTTTCTTGTAATGTAGTAATGTTAGGTATTAATTCTGGCAGTGGTGATAATAGTAACTGTAATCGAAGAAGAAGAAAAAATAACAAAAGATTATAGTATTTTGCTAGAAACTGGTAGATAATAATTGGTACAAATAAGAAGAATGTATTATTACAACAATTTGATATATCTTCTTCCCTCTACTTTGGGTAATTAGCACTTTCACCATCTTACAGGACCTGGACGATAGAGTTGACATTACATTTTGGGCCATTCTTCACTAACTTCTGATAGAAAAAGGTCAGAATTACTAAAACTTCTTCTTTGAGGACTCTATTTTGCATACTTAACATTATTTCCTGTACACTAGTAGCCTGTTTACTTAAGTCCTTGCTTCTGCATGGCCGAACATTTGCAGTTTGCTCGATTATCACTAAGTGTCTGCAAAAGATATAAACATTTCAGTGAAGAAGCATATTATTAAATGCAAGAACTGTGCAGTTTTTTTTTTTTTTTGAATTAAGATGTGAAACCTTGTACTGTTTTTGGAGGTCTTTAATGTACTCAACAGCCAAATCTAACATGTCTGCAGTGTTTGTTTGCTGCAAGGAAGAAAAAGAGTTGCTTTCAGATTGTAACTGTTAGCAAAAAAGTTGAAGGCAAAAACTTTACATGGCCACTTAAATTTACCTTATCCATGTGGGGGACAAGCTCTTGTAGCTTTCTCATTCGTTCACTGATTCGTGTCCTTCTTACCTAAAATTACCGCTCCAATACATATATTAGCATGCAAGCTGAACTTTTAAAGCCTAAACTGGTAACCAAATTAACTAGAATATAGGAAATCTTAATCTAGTGCAGATATTATTTAGCTTGAGAAGTCCCATATCAGAGTTGAAGTGAACAAACATACCCTCTCTGCAATGCTACGTGGATGAGTAGCACAACCTCGCTTGGCACGGATTTTACAGGGGACAGAATCTTGAAACTGCAGCAATTTGTCCATGCAAGATATATCACTTAAGGTCTTTGGCAAACTTAAATGATGCGAAAAGAGAGATGGACGATTCTGAATTTCCCCATTCTGATAAACAAATGGAAAGCAGGTTAATGTTCTTATAATCAAATCACTTGCTAAAATGCAGATAGATGACATTTGTACAAAAGACTACCTGAACACTAGAGAATAATCTACCATCATCATCATCACGTTCCCTTTTCAAAGTGTAGCTTTCGGCAAAATGCAGAGTATCATTCCAGGACCTTAAAGGGTACTCAGAGTTGTAATATTGAGTGTCCCCGTCAACAATTCTGTTCTTTGTATCATCATTACTAGTTGGTCGAATATTTCCACCATCAATTTCGGATATCTGAGACAGCATCCCTAAGGATGATGGGATCCGTGATGATAAGCTCATCTGGCTCTTGAATCTGCTTGCAGTTGAACCCAAGTCTCCATTATTATCATTCCCCAGTCTGTAATTTGCAATACCTCCTCTTACGCCCCCATATCCTGCAAGTCACCAAGAGATTTTTTATATTTTATATATAGCAACTGATCACTGAGAATTACTCTGCTAAGATATTCGAACCATTAGCTACTGCACATCGATCTGTTAAATATTCTTGCAGCAACAAAAAGAAATTTCAGAGAAAGCATAAGTAGTATGTGATATTTTGACTTTCCAGTGCTTCAACACATACAAAGCTAGGTCTTGACTAAACTAAATAAACAGAGTAGATAAATATTCTTGTACCCCATTGAAGAAAAGTCATCAACTTTAATTTACTCTTTGTCTGGTCTTTAGTAGAAAGCCACTTCAACATGTTTAAATAAGCAATCTAGATAGAGGCCACAACTTCACTAATAAAACGAAACAGACTCCATCAACATCATAATATATCAGTACTCTTTCATCTGTACAAGTTTCCAGTAAGGACATTGCGGATGAAGTCGACTCTGCCTCCTATCTATCAAATCAACAAACTCTAGCTAGCCTTATTCATAGAAGAATGGAAACATCAATAAGGTCTAACTTGACACATTTTACAGAAAATCCAGAGCATTTATATGAGTTTTGGTTGTTATTTCACTGTCAAAACCGGGGTATTCACTGTAACAACCTCTCAAATACTGCTGTACGAGCGAGATACAGGTTTACTATTTTTTTTACATTAGTCTGGCCTTTGTAATTACTTAGTAAACAAGATAGTAGCAATTTACCGACATCAATTATTATATGATTCTCTTGTAAATCTATCTTATCAACTAGGAAATAATTAATAATATAGAGATTACAAAATTAAAAGTTAGAAGACTCTGTACCTACAAAAAATAATCTAAAAATTTAATCATTAGAAAAAGATGAAGAACTTGAACAGTACCAGATTGATTAGTAAGGTTGGAGAAAAATCCAGCAGGAGAACTATTTTGCCTCATAAGGCCTGAAGACATTTTGACTTCATTATCCATTCCCATTGAACTCCCCATTCTATACAAACTAGAACCATCCAAACTTCCACCTTGTGTTGTTGCTAAACTTGAACTGTGCCTCGGATAATGCGAGAGCAACTGAGAATTCAGACCATCCACACTGGAATTGTTGCAAAGGTAATCATCTTGAATGACGTTGTTCATGTCGAAGTTCATTCTGCTCTTAGGAAACAAATTGTCTTGTTCTCCTTTGGGGCTAAAATTCGAAGAAATTATAGAACAAGAATCGGTGAATAATGCTCGAGAATCCTCAAACATTCCTCCTCACTTTTGGAGAACACTGCTTGTTTTTTAAGCAGTTAGATGAGTGAAAATCTTCTAGCAGAAGGAACTGAAATCTGAAACTTGAAACGCTTGTTATCAAAAGCACTAAAAATTTGAAGAACAGAGAGAGATAAGGACAGACAAAATATACAGTACGTATTTATTAACATTTATATACATGTAGACGAACAAATGCTTGATTCCAAAACTGGCATGTTTGTTATATTTATCTTGGGAGAATATATATTGATTTTTAAGAAAAATGTTCCAAATATTATAATTCTATAGTTTATGCCAATCACATATTATTTGTTCTCTATAAACAGTTATTTATTTATTTTAAAATCTGTTTTAATTTTTTTAATTATTTTAAAAAGTTTAACACTTCTACTTATTTTTTTTAACAAATACAATTAATAAAATATTAAAATGTAAATAATAAAAATAATAATTATTAATAACAATCTATGCATATCGTAAGCTAGTTTACGAGAATAACCCATTTGTGGAAAAATGATGAAGAACCCCAACAAATACAAACTTATTTGTTCGACACGATGTTTCTTGGAACAAGTTTTAATACTTAAGGTATGAATATAAGAGATGTGCTTTATTCTGGCAAGACCTTATCTACAGGGATGACATGCATTTCTTAGAAGTGTCTATTATCTTTTTTAAGAATCACTAGGTTATAACCCGAACCGAGCATCAGTCAGACATTAAAATATTGATATTAATAAATAATATTATTTAAAATGAATTTTTCGAGAATTGAATGATAAAAATATATAATAAATAAATAACTATTTAATTATGTAATTACAGACAATCGAACTGTGCATAAAGCTAAAGAAATTAAAGTAAATAAATAAATCTTGTATGATTACGTAGTTACAAAGAATCTAACGCTCGATGAAACTATTGAATTTAAAGTAAATAAATAAATCTCGTATAATTACGTAGTTGTAAGGAATCGAACCCTGGATGAAGCTAAATAATTTAAAGTAAATAAATCTTGTATAATTATGTAGTTGCGAGGAATCGAACCCGGGTTAAGGGATAACCAAATTTGGTACTTTAGTACTTTGGTACTTTAGTACCGCGCGTCATTTTTCACATTGTTTTCCTTATTAATAAAGAGTATAGATTAGGTACCCATTTCGGACATATATGATCCCTTACAGTTTTATTTGCTAGTATTATTAATTTTATAACATATAATATATTGTCAAATAAATATGCTTTTATCTATCTATATTCTATAGAGTACCAATTCCAAATTTAACTTTTATGAACAGAAGAATAACGTCAACATTTAAGTTGTTAACTGGGGACTGTCTACGATTATGACTAATCGACTGGGAGGCATCAGATTCACGGAGTCTCCATTGTCAACGTCTGTGTAGTGTGTATACATAAAATACATGTGTGTATCTATCTACTCTAATAATGAGAATTGAGAAGTACATATTCATGCACTCACCCGGCTCTTTATCAACTTACATGTCAAATAATCGTCTCTCTTAATATCTAATTAATTTTCTTCACACACGAGATTTCCAACACTAAATCACGTTATTTGCAGCACAAAAAGCTTTAATTAATTTACTACGTTAAAGTTAGGATGATCACGTTAGGGTGTTTATGTACCGTTCTATTGTTTAACTACCACCGCCGCAATTTAGTTTTTATTTCATAAAATAAGTAGGTGTTTTCTATTTGTTCCTGTGCCAACAATGCTGTATTATCACATCCACATATGTACACGTAATATTCGAGATTCTTGCCGACGAAAAAAATACTCCCTTTTTTCTCAATTATTACTTGAATGCATATTAAAATATTCCCAGCATTAGATGAGCATAAGATCTGGACGACTTTTCTGTATTAGAGTGTGTGAGTAGGCTCGGCCGACTTTAAGGAAAAATAATAAAGGTTAAGCAATGTGATTATCATAAATGAGGTCGATCTCTCTCTCCTCTCTTTACCCTTTTCTCTTTTCCCTCCCCTACACGTCTTAATTTTAGCTGCCTCCACCTCTTTCTCCCTTCTCTCTTTATCCCTTATAATAACTCCAGAATTCGATTAGGTCCTTCATAGCCGTTTTCAGGCGTGGAAACAGTGTAGCTGCTAATGGGTGTCTGCAAAACAACACCGGAGGGGGTTTTAACCCTGGCGCCTCCGACGTGAGAATAAGTCGGGGTTTTGGAAGAGTAGATAAGGCTATAGAAATATCTGAATATGTGGAAGGTATAGTGTGTATAGAGAGTGAGAGATTGAATGAGAGTGTAACCCCAAACCTTTCCTTCTTGCTTAACCTTTCCTTCTGTATTAGAGTGTGTGAGTAGGCTCAACCGACTTTGAGGAAAAATAGTAAAGGTTAAGCAATGTGATTATCATAAATGAGGTCGATCTCTCTCTCCTCTCTTTACCCTTTTCTATTTTCCCTCTCCTACACGTCTTAATTCTAGCTGCCTCCACCTCTTTCTCCCTTCTCTCCCTATCCCCTACTTATTCACTCTTTCTCTTCGTTCCTTTACTGTTATGTCTCTTCTCCATTACTTTACCCTTTCTTTATTAGAATTTTTGGATCTTGACGATACCTTGATCTAGGACGAATCTCCCCTTAGAGAGGTGAAATTCCCAGACATAATTGATGATTCCTTCCCAGAATCTTGGGATGAATATTTTGTATATGATTATCCACAAGTGAATTGTGGCAACAACAAGTTTCGAAAAGGTAAGGAGGTGGTCTATGGGACTCAATCACTCTCTCCCTTAATTGGCTCTAACAAGCAATATAGTGATAGGGATGGACTCACTGAGATGGGCGCTATCAAGAAATGCTTCAATAAGCATAGGCTTCGTCTTGGAGGAATAGTGACTGAAGGAATTCCATACACATTTCAACCGCCAAGTGGATGATAATGGGTTTATTTTCTTTTCCTCTAATTTAACTCAGTTTCATGAGATTAACATTGTTAGGGATAATATTGTTGATATTGTTGAAAATGTGAACTTGAATTGTATGGTTTTGACTAATATTAGTGAAATGTCTATGATTGAGTTTGTGGTAGGGAACTCTCTCCCTTACCGATTTGTGTGTCATTGCACATTTGGGAGATGGGAAGGGTTGTGTGATATGGAGTATCATGATGAGGGTTATTTTGCCTTTACTTTTGACTGCGAACAATCTAGGGATGGGGTTCTTTCTATGGGTTATCTAATTCTTGTAGGAAATAATTTACGAAAAAAAAGTAAAAACAATTTTCGAAAAAAAAATTATTTTTTCACAAAAAACTATTTTACGATTATTAAAATCTATAAAAAAACGAGTTTACCGAATTTTTCTGGGATAAGTCACGGATCGTGCTTTCTTTAAGACGTTTCGTAATTATATCCAAAAAAGTGCAGAATATTCACGTTTACCATGTCGTCCCCAGGATATAACAACCCAAGAAAAAATTCCTTGGGATGAACTTTTGCACCAAAAATCATCGATCTGATTTTACACCTTTATACCGCTCACTGTATTTTTCGAACTAAAAAACAATGATTTTGAATAGAACTCAATATCAAAAACCACCACAAATGTTTATACTCTGACAGAAGATAAGAACTGAAACTTGTAATTGAAGGGTTTCAAGCACATAAATGCAACGAAAAACGTGAAAATAAACCAAAATTCGAAACCCCTCCGCAAGATCCATGCGAAAACAAAAGATTTAATTCAGAGACTAAGAACAAATACCTTAAGAAGCTTTAACAGTTCATTAATGGAGGATTAATGGAGATCCAAAACTTGTTCAATCACCACGTATCCCGCTCTCGCGATCTACGCTCTACGTTATCCACACAAACGCTTTTCTTGAAGAATTGACGTGTACTAGCACCCGAAAACTGCTTCTTTCTCTCTCTCTCTTTTCATGCTCTCATAAACGGATAGGGTTTTTCTTATAAAAACATTTTTTCAAACATAAAATAAATCAGCCTCTAAGAGAGTTTATATAGAGAAGAATAAGCTTTATTAATTATAATCCAATGATAATTAATTCTAATCCAAAATTTCAATTTATTATTTAATTAAGTCTCACTTAATTAATTAATAACTTATTTCGGAATTAGTTTAAGTAATTTCCTTTTCTATTTAATTAATTAATTAAGTCATACTTAATTAATATTGTAAATTGAATGAATTACTTATTTAATTTAAATTCATAATTTAAATTATTTCTCTTTCAAGCGTTCTTTGTGTGTGACCATGTAGGTTATTATTACGTTGACAACAATTTTAATAACTAATTAAAATTGTAAACAATAAGCGGCATCTAGTAATACATCATTGCTACCCAAGTAATAATAATTAAATCGGTGATTCGATTAAGTCTTTCGTGAATAATGTTCCATGTAATATAATCCCTTTAACCTTAATATTATAGATTAAACTCGAGGCATGTAGTGTGTCATCCTCTTCATAATTTAATCTTAATTTTCTTGATCAATGAGTGGACTAATAAATCAAATCAATATTTGAGCACGGCCGTGCATTTCATAGTCTCACTCAAACAAGAGGCCAATAATATCGCTCCTAAAATTAGGAGGGTTAAATCCCATCTAGATCATTCATATTTCTCATATGATTCATAATATACCCAATGTCCACTTTTTTCATCACCCGGTTAAAGGTAACTTTTAATGTAATCAAATTATATTAATTCTCGTATAGAAATATAATGATTTCAGGTCTAAGGATCATTACACCATTATCACAGTGAGAATTACTTATGACACTATTAACATGTGTGATCTAACGACGGGTCAATCCGGTGTCATGTACTCTTACATGCACCTATGTTTTGACTTTAGTATTACTATATCTATGACCAATGAGATGTGGTCATCAGTCAACAAACATACTAGTCTCTGTGCATTATTATTGTCCTTAAATAATAACACTCGACTATGGATATTTAGGAATAAAGATACTATTCATATAATCTCATTTTTAAGTCACATACTTAAATATATCGAATACGTATCATAATTCCAAGAACATTTATTATGCTAGCATTTATAACGTAGTAAATAAAGACATAATAAAATAATAATAATAATCAATAAAACATAATTTATAATAATAAAATGTTTTCTTTAAAACATAAAAGTATTGTCTCTAGAGCACTACTACTAAGAGTAATATATATAATAACATACACACGTGAGGTAGTGTACATATACCACTAAACTACTAAGGTCTAATAAAAAGAATGGTTATAATATATTATATGTATATATGTAGTTGTAAGAGCACTGGAGCAATAAGAGTATGGTGGGGAAAAGAAAAAACAAAGTGTTGAGAGATTAAGAGAGAGACTAAGATGATGAAAATTTCTTGTTTCTAATCTCTTTACCAGTGTGGGTACTTATAAGCTACTAGAGGAATGACCAGGTTCAGAGAACAAGACAAAAATGAGGAAGACATGAGAGAAAAATTTGTCTCCCCCCACTCCCGCCTTCCACCACTCACGCCTTCCACCACTCACGCCCTATATTAAAACAACCGTTACAAATCAAGCTGACCAACCAAGTGAAATGTAATGTTACAAAGAAAAATTAATAATACAAGTAGTGGTGTAAAAATTAAAAAAAATTTAAATATAATCCACATCAACAATCCCTCACTTGAATATTTTTTTGAAATAACAGTGTACTTGAGTATTATTCGAGTAAGTAAGGCCATATATACTTACACAAAGGTCTTTTCAGACTTAAACCTTTGCGTAGTGAGTAAGATTCTGAGTTAAACAAGAGTGACTCAAAGTATTGAACTCTATCCTAGGCATCAAACCGCGTATATCCTTTCAAGGTGTAGTCAATTAGCCCGTGCATTATAGGCCATGCACGTCTATCCTAGTATGTGAATGCTCTAGAAATTTATTCCCAAAAATTTCATAAGAAGCGGCCTCCACTTCTACATTCACATCGGTAAGGCTATCAAGAGTACTCCTGAAGTTAGGTACTCCCTCCAAATAGAGTATAGATCTCACTAAGAGTTTTAAATAACTCAACCGTTTTCTCATTTCTGGAAACATGCTTTAATAATATAAAATTTGCATGTTCTTCACATATCACTTCATGACTTTTTATTACCACATTGAACATATTTCTTAGAATCTCCAGTCAGTTAGGTTGGGTTACCATCACGAGTGACTACTCTCTACGGGCAATAGTCCCATATTAACCGAAGTTTTATAGACTTTCTCTCTAGCTAACCCTTTCGTCAAAGGATCTGCCAAATTATCATTTGATCTTATGTGATTAACTCTAACAGCTCCTTTAGAGAGATACTCTCTGACAGTGTTGTGCTTACGATGTCTGTGTCGTTTATTACCTTTAAAATAACGGTTCTGAACCTTATTGATAGTTGTGGTACTATCGTAATGGATCAATACAGAAGGAACCGATCTTTCCCATAAATGGATCTCTGCTAGCAAGTTTCTTAACCAACTTGCCTCTTCACTAGCTATGGCTAGTGCAATCAATTTTGCTTCCATAGTGGACTCAGCTAAGATAGTCTGTTTATTTGATTTCCAAGAGACAGCACCGCCGGCTATATTAAAAATATAGCTACTTGTTGCCTTGGAGTCTTCTGACAAGGTATTCCAGTCAGCATCACTGTATCCTTCAAGGACAACGGGAAACTTACCATAGTGTAATCCAAAGTTCATAGTTTTCTTCAGGTATCTCATTACCCTCTCAATAGCATGCCAATGCTCTATACTAGGTCTACTAGTAACCTGCCCAACAATCCCACAACAAAAGCTATGTCGGGTCTAGTACCATTAACAACATACTTAAGGCTGCCAATGATACTTTCATATTCTTGTTGTCTTACACCATAACCCTCATTTTTAAATAGTTTAGTGATGGGATCGTATGGTGTACTGGCAGGGTTGTAGTCAAAGTAATTGTATTTTTTAAAGATATTCTCAACATATCGAGATTGATATATCTAAAGAAAGTCCTTTTTTTGATACCAAGGATTATACTTTCTTCTCCAAGATCTTTCATATCAAAGTTGGCATTCAACAATGATTTCACTTTATTTACTGCATGAATATTTGATCCAAATATCAGCAGGTCATCTACATAACGCAGATAATAGTGCAAATGTCATTTTCGAATTTGTAGTAAATGCATTTGTCACTTTCATTGACTTTAAAGTCATCCTACATGATAAGTTTGTCAAACTTTTCATGCCACGAAGTAGATGATTGCTTAAGTCTGTATATAGTCTTATCTAGCTTGCACACCTTCTTTTCCTACCCATGGATCACGAAATCCTCATGTTGATCCATGTAAATTTCCTCCTCTAGTTCACCGTTTAAGAAGGCAGTCTTCACATCCATTTGGTGAATCACTAGATTATGGATGGCAGCTATAGAAATTAAAACTCGGATGGACGTCATCCTAGAGACCGGTGGAAATGTGTCGAAGAAATCTACATTTTCTCTCTGTTTAAAGCCTTTAACTATTAAACGAGCCTTGTATCTTTCAACAGTACCATCAAGTCTTAACTTCTTCTTAAAGATCCATTTATATTCTATTGACTTGCAGCCAGGAGGTAAATCAACCAAATGCCAAGTCTTGTTGGATTCCAAGGAATCCATCTCATCATTGATGGCTTCTTGCCAAAGATCAAAATCTAAAGAAGACATGGCTTCTTTAAAAGTAGTAGGATCTTCCTCAAGATTATAAGCGTAGAAGTCAGGGCCAAAATCTTTGGCAACTCTTGTCTTGCTCCTCCTCGGTTTGATTTCTGAATCCCTAGTGTGTTCTTTCTCCATCAAAAAAGGAGTAATACCCGTTGACGCACCCCCACTATTCCTCAATTTATATAGAAACTTGTCTTCATAGAAAACAACATCGACTGATTTTACTATAACTCAAGCATTTATATCAAAGAATTTGTAGGTTATGTTATCAAAGCCATATCCAACAAATACACACTTGTAGGCTCTACTCGCAAGTTTAAGCCTCTTAGGATCAGGAATTTGAACATAAGCAAGGCAACCCCAAGTCCTAAAGTAGGACGTATCAGGTTGTCTACGCTTAAGCGTCTCATAAGGAGTTATCATACTTCTAGATTTTGGTACTCTATTGAGTACATGACATTCCGTTAGTATGATTTCTCCCCACCAGTGAGATGCAGCACCAGAACCAAGCATAATAAAAACTACCAACTCTGTCAGAGTTCTATTTTTTCTCTTGGCTTTTCCATTCATTTCTGGTGAATAAGGAGCAGTTCTCTCATGTATAATCCCATGAGAGTCATAATATTTGGTAAATAAGTTTGATTCGTACTCTGCTCATCTGTCACTACGAAGTCTCTTGATTTTCTTCTTGTACTAATTTTTAACTATATTTGCAAATAACTTAAACATGTCAAATGCATCACTTTTGTTTTTCATAAGATAAACAAAAGTATAATAAAAAAAATCATCGATAAATGTGGTAAAGTATCTCTCACCATTTCGAGTTAAAACTCCATCTAATTCACATATATCAGAATAAATTAGATCTAATGGTTCTGTTTCTTTAATCACTACTGACTTGTGGGGAGTCTTAGTGATTTTCGTTTGACTACAATATTCACATTTATCTAAATCAGAGAGAGACAACTTGGGAATTAATCCTAAGTTGGTCATATTTATTATGCTTTATTTATTAATGTAACAGAGTCTAGTCATGTAAGAGGAAATAGAAATTTTATTAACTTCTGCATTCAACTTAAACATTCCATCTACGACATACCCTTTTCCCACAAAAGTACCATTCTTAGTGATGGTGTACAAATCAGAACCTATAGTCTGGGTAAACCCTCCCTTATTAAGTAAAAACCCAGACACCAAATTCTTTTGTATCTCTGGAGTGTGCAAGACGTCTTTCAGTAGTAGGGTATTTCCAGTGGTAAACTTGAGCTCCACATTTCCAATTCTAACAACATTGGTGGTGTGGGAGTCTCCTAGTAGCACCTTCTTGCCTTTAGCATCCGCATATGTCTTGAACATGGTACGGTCATAGCAGACATGGCGGAAGGCACCAGTTAACCTCCGTGATCATAGCTACGAATGTTTCTTCAATGTTGTTTGTTTGTGGTTGAGTTTGGCGCTTGAGTCTACACTTCTTCGTCATATGTCCCGGATTTCCATAATTGAAACAGTGGATGGTTCCAGCATCTTTCTTGGGTGGTTGTTGCGCTGTCTAATTCTTCAGAGGTTGATAGTTTCCTTGTGGGTTGCAGTTCGCCTTCTTGAAATTCTTTCCCTTAGGCTTTAGACCCGCACTAGAGTTCTTCCTTTGCTTTTTGTTGGAGACAACCAGCACCTCTTCCTTCCGATCTTGCTTCTTTGCTTCCTCTTCAATCCTGAGGTGAGTGATAAGACTCTCTAAGGAAAATTCCTTAGTCTTATGCCTTATAATATTCTTGAAGTCCTTCCAGCTTGGCGGCAACTTGTTTCCAGCTTGGCGGTAACTTGTCTTTTATCACAGCTACTTGAAATTGTTCATCAAGCAGCATCCTATCTATGATGATCTCGTGTGCAATCTTTTGCAGCTCGTGTGACTGTTTCTCCATAGACTTGTCGTCGGTTGTTATTCCCAGACAATGAATCAAGATTGTAGAAGGGGGGAGGGTTGAATACAATCTCTAAAATTTCTTTAGTTCTTGACAGTAGAAATAAGAAAGTAAAATTAAGAACAGAAAAACAAACAAGATAAAATCACAAGAATTAAAAATTCAGGTGGATTGTTTTATCCACCTGAGAGATTTTTATTTGAAGAAATCTCTGTGATGTTTATGAATAAACACACAGCTGCATACACACTATTCTAGCTTCAGAAATTTACAAGGGATATTGCCTTTAGCTTTCTAAATTGCCTATCTGATTTCTTACTTTAGAATAATGCTTCACTTGGTTATATATATCCCAAATTTACAAGATATTTTGAACAGTCAATAATACAAAAAGTAAATATGTTCAAGATCCTTGTTTCTCCATTCTGAGTAGTGGTCCATGTGTTGGTAGCTTGCCCTTCTTGGATGATTGTCTTTTATGGAAATGCTACTTTTTGACCATACAAACAGAATGCTACTTCTTCTCATGACCTTTCCAGAAATACTGGCTTCCATGCTTTGTGTAGTCTATCAACCCATGTGCACTGACTGAACTGTCCATTTCACAAGTACAGTGTGTATCCGTAGAAGGTATTTGAGTTGTATCCGTTGAGAGTATCTTGATCACATCCGTAGACAGCTAGTACTGCTATCCGTAGACAGTACATTGTCCACATCCGTTGAAGGCTAATTATGATATCCGTTGACAGTCAATTTCACTTATGTAAAATTACAAGGCATAAACTATTTACAATTAGCCTCCATATTCTATATATCTATTAATAGTCAACATGACTTATTCATCCAAAAAAGAATACTTCAAATTTAACATCAGAATTACAAAAGCATGTTACATTGAGTCTTATCCGTAGATAAGCTTCCCATCAACGGATACTGCATAAGCATGCTATCCGTTGATGGCTACATTTTACTTGTACAATTTTTACTAAGTTAATTTAGTTATCATCAAGAAACAACATAGTTCCTAATAATCTCCCCCAATTTATGACTGGTTGAGAATCAGCCATAAATTAAGAGTCTTGATGATAACAAAACCACTTCTAACAAATAAACAGTAACAGTAAAAATTGCATTAAGCTACATAAATGAAAAAATGAAGAGTAGAGATAGTTACATAGAGAGTGCTTCTCTAGACTGAGCAGATTTAATTCCTTTTCTTCTCTCTTGGAGGCTGAATCTTCTGTCTCTCTTCCTTAGCATAGTTTGCCTTGATTTGATCTTGAAGATTTCTGTAGAATGCATCTTCTTCAACAATTTTTGGATCTAGCTTACCTTGCAACCATCTAAGGTACCTGTTACTAGCCTTAGACAATTGATCTTCAATCCTGAAGAATCTGCTACAGCCCTTTTCATCCTTAAATTCCATCATCCAGTAAGGTTGAAGATGGATTATTTGTCCATTGAAAGGGATCTTCAGCTTTCTTGGTAAACTATCAGGAGAATTCCAGCTGCTCCTGATTTCCTCAATTTTCTTCAAAACAACACTCCTTGCAACCTCGGAGAATCCCCTTGTATTTTTGAAGCCTGAGAAGACTTTCACCAAGGTAGAATATCCTTCATTCAGCACTTGTTGCAGGGGCCATGCTCTCACCTTCCCTCCTTTGTAGACAAAGGTTAGTCTTTCAGGCAGATCTCTAAATTTGTTTGTGCCTCTTATTTCACTAACTTCATCAAGGAAGAGATCCATGGTTGAGTACTCCTGTATTTCTGCAATGTACAAAAAGTCTGCCTTGTTCTCAACTATCTCGGCAACTTTCGATGCAACATTCAGCTTGATTGGTCCTAGTTGAGTTCTTTTGACTTGTTTCCTTTTCTTTGACTTCTTTTCAGCTTCAATTATGAACTTAGGGAAAACCAAGTTTTCAAGCTCAATAGGCTCTACTTTAGGCTCTATTGGAGTCTCATGGAAGGTGGTTTGATATTGAGTTGAAGCTGTAATATGGTCTTCAAAAATAATCCTCCTCCTTGTAACTCTCTTTTCTTCTACTTTCTCAGGAGAGACAAGCCTATGTGATCTTTTCTTCAATCTGGTTGGCTTGGACTTCAGCACTGTCTTCCTTTTCTTCAATTTCCTCATAGTAGGGGTCTCTTCCTCTACAGCCTCGCTACTTTCTTCCTCCATTTCCCTCATTAGTTCTTGGGCCAATCTAGCCTGTTTTTCAGGTGTAGATTCAAAACCCTGGGGATTGGCTTCTCTTCTTATTCTAGAAATCTCTTCTTCTTTGGCTTCATTGAACCTAGGATGGCTGCTTGTGATGTGAATTTCCTTACCATTTCTGTAGATAACAGCCAACCCTTGTCTCAGCTCTATGTCATTGGTAGTCTTGAGATTCCTGATAAGAGCTGCTAACACCTTAGACTCATCAGGCTTGGGAAATGGATAGTCCACTTCTAATTTGTTCTTGCCATGATGTCTTGGTGGTGATCCAGTCCTGCCACTGAAGATTGGTTCAAACTCCTTGACACTTGAGTGTTCAGCATCATATTCTTTTTGTAGAATAATGGTATCAGGAGTGAGAACTTTCAGGATGGTTGTGTGGACATGAACTGAACTTGTTGAAGATGAAGTCACAGCCTTGAAAATGGATTCCTCGATTAGCTTTTCTGAGTTGAGAAAGACTTGATCATCCTTAGCTTGAGGAGAGACCACCTTTGTGAGTTGAAACTCACTTGGATTTGCTATGATTTGAGGTGGCTCCCCCTGGCTTGATGGCACACCTTTGGTTACTGGTTCAGAGACCACTAGTGCACTCTCCCCCTTTTTGTTATCATCAAGGGTTTGAGTAACACCAGTAGCCTGCAGTAACTGTTGCAGAAGCTGAGTCTGTAGATTCTGGTTAGCCAGGAAGGTGTCCATTTTCTTTTCCATCTTATTCATCCTCACAGTAAGGGCAGCTACATGCTTCACCAACTTATCTTGTTTGAATCTTTGAGATGTGGAAGGAGCATAAGCATCAACCCTTCTTTCCAATGCATCATTCACCCCATCAAGATGGCCTTTGATGTCATTAGTGTTGGCTCTTTGTTGAAGGATGTGGGCCTGATGAAGCTGAAGTGATGCCACAAAGTTCTGAACTGTGGTGGCATGCAAGGGATTAGATGTTTGAGCTTCACCATGTACCCTTTGATAATTCTTGAGAATGACTGCCTTGGTGTCATTGTGGACATAGGAATTTGAAAACAACCAAGTAGGCATCTCTTGGAGAGTGGAAGGGCCTTCATTTTCTCCTTCACCACTCTCAGAATCATCACTGTCTTCATCATAAGCAAAGTCTTCACTAGCTCCTGGAGGCAGATTTTGAATTGCTTCTTTTGCCCTAGACATTGATTCAGTAGTGTGCACCAAATTCAACATCCTTTCTGCCTCCACATTGCTCTGTCCAGCCAAGACTTGATAGGCTGGATCAGGATGAGTAAATTGTTAGGTCCAAAGTATCGTAGAAGGGGGGGTTGAATACGATACGCACAAATTATTTTAATTTCGTTCGCGGATTAATCATTCAGTTCTATCACGAAATCAAATGCACCAAATCAAAACACGAGTCGGGGAATATATCGTTTAATAAATATAAACCTCGAGGGGTGCTACAATTTCTAATCCGTAGATTAGCTTCAATGAGTTCAAGGTTACACAAATTCAATACAATGATAAAATTCTGAGCACTATTAATTTCTCTGATAATTTTCTCTGGCTCAATCTCTCTCTTCGTAATGTCTTTGTGTTCTACCTTGATTAACTGAAGAAGACACACTCTTCTCTCTATATTAATTGTAGTCTGGATTGAAAAACCATCGAACCAAAAGAAAAGAATTAATCTTGGCCGTTGGATCTTCATCAACTTGAAAAACGAAGAAACTTTTCACCTACTCCTCAATTTAGAAAACTATCGAATGTTTAAAGTTAATATTCCATTCGATGGTTTTTTAATAAAACTATCGACTGAAACTTTAACTTACATTAGTTTTCTTATTGTTTTTTTTGATTCACATTCGATGGTTTTCATAAATAAAAAACCATCAAACTCTTTTCTTGTCCTTGATCTTTTATAAAAACTTCTGAGCTTCAGGGTGTTTAGTTTTAGACTGAATCAATTTCTTCTGAGACGATAAAAACAACTTGATCATTTTAAGTGTCGTCAACTGGTGCAACTGGTCTGGTTCACAGATGAATAACACTTGATCAATTCTTCTATGTCTTCAATTCAATGTTGCTGATTAGTCCTTTGTCGTTCTGGTTGCTTCAAATAAATCACTGGAATCCTGTGGTACTAACCCTAAATCATTCACATACTTCTGTAATCTTGAAAGTCTTGTTTCTTTTATTGTCACTGAGGCTTGATCATTTTCATGAACTTCTTTCCGTGACCTGTTTACGGACTTCAAGAATACATACCATATTTTGATTTTTTGAGTTTACCTTTTCTTCTTTGATTCTGGATTCCTGTGCTTCTGTTAATATTATTGTCTGTCTTGTCCTTTGTTGAGTTGCAGTTATCTCTTTTACATCTTATGTTACATTATGCTTTACAATCTCCCCCAATTTGATTGTATAGAGTTTGACAAGCAAATACTTCGAGGATAACTCAACTAACTAAGGAAACATGAAACTAATTAAAGTAAGACAACTTGATAATATTAAATGCATTCTGGATGAGATATATACATTTCCAGATTTCATAGTTAAAAAAACATTAAAACTTTATACATTGAAGTTGCTCCTCTAGTCTGAGCTGATAGTTCTTTTGTTCTTTGCTTCTGTTCTTCAGTCCATCTCAATCTCACCTTCTTCAATCACAGGATTGGAGTTAGCAGCTTGATAATAAATCACGGAAGGATAGTGCAGTGGTTCTCCAGGTTTAAGGATTGCTCCTTTGATGTGTCTTCCAATGTATTCAACCTCGTGTCCCACTCCAGCCCACAACCATGCAATGTTAACATCTTTCTTGTTTAGCTTTGGCATGTTTGGTAGTCTGGGACGCACTTCCAATCCTCTCTCCACTCTCTTCCTATAGTAAGGAACATTCTCCATTAGAAATCTTCTCAGAGTGTCTGCTGCTTTGTCCTTCTCCGTTGATGTGAATCCAGTGGATCTAAGATACTTCTCCACTGATATCAGATAGTTACTTGGATAATCTTTCAGCTTGTCCTCAGTCAAATAGCAGATTCTGAACAAGTCATTAGTCATGAATCTAACCATTGGAGGATCTTCAATAATCTCTGGACTGACTTTCATCAAGATTTCTTTAACATGCTCACGGAGCAGTTAATTTAGCCTTGTAGTCCTTTGTATCTTGACGAGCATCACCCGCAGTTCTGTGTATGTTCTCTGTTCGAAAAACTTAGTAGAAATCACAAATGTACCTTTCTCAAGAAAATTGATCAATATGTTCCAGGCACCATTTGCTTTAACTCTAGCTTTCAGAAAGATCACAGTATTTCTCAGTGCAGTGAAGTAAGTCTGATCTTCAAGATTTGCACTTCTGATGTCCTGAATGATAACTTCCACCTCCGCATTGTCGTTGACTTCTAATCCGTCTTCAACTCCACAAAAAGTTTTATAAGCCATCTCCCAGTCAATACCTTGTTTCTTTGCCAAATCCATCATCTTCTTCTTCCTTACTTCAGCATACACCTCGAATCTTTTTAGCTTCTCACTTCTTAGAACTGCTTGATGTCTTTCCTTCTCAGCTTGCCCGACATCTCTTTCAGCTCTTTCAGCTCTTTCAGCTCTTTCAGCTTTCAATATCTCCAAGGCAGCTTCTTGTTCCAGTGATAGAGAATTTGCTTCTTCTTCCATATCATCATCCAAGATAGGATGTTCTATAGGCTCTGGATAATATGGATCATGCTCTTCTTGTTGTTGATGCTCATATATGATCTCAAATTCCTCTTCACTCTCTTCTTCTTGCATGTCTTCAATCCAGTACTGTCTAACCGGAATAGTTTCATTGGTTTCCCATAATCCCCATCCATTTGCCTCCCATTCTCCAACTTTCTACCCCTTAGTTGAGGAATCCTCGATGAAGTTATCCTCAGCATAAAAGTTCGTAGTAGGATCAGGTTGTTGATTTGATGGTCCGGGTTGTTGGTTCCTCAACATATTCCATATTGACTGTACTCCGTCACTTTGGTTCTCCATGAAATCAGAAATGTCCCTATTCATCTCATGCATAGAAGCTAGCTTCAGGTTAATGGCATCCAGTCTCAATTTGGTAGTCTTTTCAATTATATCCAGTCTCTGGTTAAGCTTAGACTCCACTCTTGAGAGGGTGTTCATTGCATCTTTTACCCTAGCTTGACCATCCCGGATAACCAGAACGTCTTCTTTCAAAGCTTCTTGTCCTTGTTGCAGAGCATTTACTTCATTCATGAATCCATCCTTCAGCTCTTTGACATCTGTTCTCAAGTCGACTAGTTCCTTCATTGCTTCATTCTTCAAGGATTCCACTGCTTTCTTAGTACCTGTTATAGTGTCAGATGCACTGCCTAAGACCCTGTAAGTTCTTCTAGAATCAGCTGCAGCCAAGTCAACCTTCTCTTGAATAGACATAAAAGAAGCATTGGTTTGACCGGAGGAGATCCCTTGGTCAAAGGAAGGTCTCAGTGGAACCTTGAATAGTGTATTTCCTTGCTTATCATGAACTGTCATCTCCTTGAGAGTGGATTGAACATGTATCTCTCTTTCAGTAGGTAGTATCAAATCATCAATATTTGGTAGGGTTAGGGTGTCACTCCTCACATTTGGCTCTGGGTGTGCACCCAACGTTTCTGTTGGTGTTTCACTCATTTTTCCTTTCTCACTCAGGCCAGGTGTATGTGTTTGGGTTTCACTCATTCCCTTATTGCTCTTTGTACCTGCATCAGAAAACACCGTATCCATCCTTAAGGAGGTCACCGGTGGTGCAATGGGGCTTCGCAAGTCCCCGTCCTTGGATAAACCAAGTTGCTGATCATCCGTAGATGATGTATCCTTTGTAGGATCTAGAGTTTGAATCTCTAGGAGGCTAGAATCAGGCTCTATTAACAACAGAGATCCTGAAACTCCCTCTGAAGTCTGTGAAGACTTTTCCTCAGTTAACTCCTCAATTAAAATTGATTCATTGTCACCGAGTTGCCGATCCGCACCTACGTCAGACCCTTTACCCGCAGGATCTAGATATGTTCCATCTGGGGAGCTAGGCAATGACCCTTTAGATTTTGCATTTGGGTCAGAGCCTTCTGTCGACGTTTGTGAAGACACTTGGTTCTTAGAACCTTCAACCAGTGAACCTGACCGTAATATGGTCGGAACACCAGTTGCTTCCGTCAATTCCTCCTTGCTTGATTGAGCTATAGGTTCAGATATAGCTTTGATAAGTGTAGCCCAATCAGCATCATAAAAATCAATAAAGGGCGCTTTGGATGATTGAAATGAAGTTTCAACAGTTGCTTCGTTTTCTATTTTTCTCCTTTTAGAGGAAGGAAGAGATGTTGATGAAGGGTGTATCTCCTTATGTGGTGCTGCTTTGACACTATCTCCCTCTACACTCATGGATGTCTGTATGATGGGTATAGTAGGGGAAAGAGGTTCGTTTACGGTTTCATTTGGCTCTTCCAAAAGCTCTATGACCGGGGTTAGAGATTATGGGTTTGCAACCTCTTGGTCAGGAATGGCCGCTGAGGGCTCTGGATCTACATCCATTGGTTGTGGTTCATGAGCCAGTACAGGTTCAGGAATATTACCTTCATTTACCTGTTCCCCTGGGGGTAGAAGTAGTAGGGGCACCATTCTTAGATATTCAGTTAGAACAGTGGGTACCCCTGGAAGATGAGTCTTTCTGATCAGAGCTGTTATTGCATTGCTCTTCATCTTCATGCACTCCATGGTCTCCTCACCTTCAAATGTCTCTTGTTCATCGTCTGTTAACACATCATTCAGAATTAGCTGTAGGTACCTAGGATAGAAACAAAGCACATCGTCTATGCATGTTCTTTCATCCAAAGGTCACATGCATAGAATAATCTGATCAATCACCAATTTTCCTATGTTTATATGCCTATTGTTAGCAATGGCAAATCCTATTTTCTGAAGAAATAAGAAAATACCATGCAGATTTGTCAGCTTAGCAGTAAAAACATGGATTAAAGTGTGAAAGAAGAAATTCCACGGCTTAGTCAGATAATGCTTAAGGAACTCTCCCACAAAGAAGTTTGGTTGTTGACTTCTCATGAGAGTGAAGAAATCATGTATTTCCTCAGTTGTGGGATCCGGAACAAGGTTTTCTGTTGGAAAATGTAAAACCCTATTAACGTCATGTTCCGTCACCCTTATTGTTCTGCCCCCTGGCACAACAAAACTGAAGGCACTTACATTGTTCTCAGATGTGTTAGTGGCGGATGTGTACAATGCAGTCAATTGATCGATGCAAAGGACCACAGGAGTACTCAGTGCATATGCCACTAATGAACGTGTGTTCAGAAATTGTGCCCATGCACGAAACTGTAAGTTCGCAATGGATTGCACATTCTGAAATGAGACATTATTAGTTTTAGTTACAATAAATTCTCCGATCATTTTTTTTTTAAATATCCAGAAAATTCAATTTAAACCAAAACTAATTTAACTTTAATTAATTATTTCTAATTAATTAAACATTTAACAAAATAACCTTTTTTATCACTTTCACAATTTCGAACAATTAAAACTCCCAAATTAAGAACCCTAATTTTCTAAATCAAGAAAAGTAATTTTAATTGAAACACACTTCAAAAGAAAATGATCTCAATCAAAAAGTACTATTCAAGAACAATTCCTATCAGTTAAGGTTCGAAAACTTGCTTTCGATAGAATCTTTTAACCACAACCAAATTAGAAAACACAGAAATCACACAGTACAGAGGCTTTACTGTTTAAAATGAAATCACTATGGTGAAACTGGATTTACAGTGGGTAATCCTTGGTTAAAAAAGAAAACTATCGAGTTCTTATTGTTCTCCTTCGAAAATATATGTAAGTATATGTATTTCTGCTTAGATCTGTAAAAAGAGAAATGAAACAAAACGTCTAAGGGCTACATAAATACTTACTGATCTTTTCAGGGGTATTTTTGTCCTTTCTTGTTCGATAGTTTTATAAAGAACTATCGATGGATTTATTGAGGGGGTAAACTAGTTAATTTTACTTCGATAGTTTTTAAAAAAACTATCGAAGTATTTGATATAGAATTCAAATAGACCTTGTTCCAAAAACCATCGACATGTTTTTATTTTAATGATAAAAAACTATCGAAGTTTACCTGTGTGAAAAATCTATCGAGAATTTAAGTATTAAATTAATTAAATTCACTTCGATATATTTTTCATTCAAATTTCAAAAACTATCGAAAAATGTTTTCGATGGTTTTTTCTTTTCCCTTCTAAAAACTATCAAAATTGACTTCGTTGGTTTTCATTTAGTACTTAGAAAAACTATCGAATTTTCTAAATTCGATTGTTTTTGCTTCTGATTCAATTTTTAAAACCTGTTGTTGTTGTTTTTTTTAAAAAAAATCAAATCTCTGTTTTTCTGTCAACTTCTAATTTGAATAAACTTTTTCAAATTTACCAAAATCAATGTTAACAGAAAATTCACAATTTTCTTATAATAAAATCGACTAAATATCATTAAATGATATTAACCAATTAAAATCCAATAAATTATGCTGCATTAATCTACAATGTTTAAAACAAAGTAAATTAATTCAAATTAAATAGATGCTTAAATATTTAGAACAAATATTAACACCTAAATAATTTTTAGAATTAATAACCAATTAAATGCCAGAAGATATATCATCCATAATTATGACATTAAATTAGTACAATAATCCTAACTACGAGAATTGCTCCAGAAAATAAATTCACGAGTCCTAAGGATATGGAAATTCTTAAACTCAAGTATTCCCTAGGACTATCTTGCAGTTACTGACTTCTAATCAAAATCAATTAGAAAGATTTAACATCGCAAGTTCACCAACCAGCTTAGAAAAAGTGGATTCATCAAGCGGTTTAGTGAAGATGTCTACAATTTGTTCCTCTGTGGGTACAAAATGTAACTCCACAGTTCCATTCATGACATGCTCTCGGATAAAATGATACCTGATGTCAATGTGCTTCGTCCTCGAGTGTTGCACTGGGTTGTTAGAGATTGCTATGGCACTTGTGTTGTCGCACAGTATTGGAATCTTAGTCAACAGAAGCCCATAGTCACGGAGTTGGTTTCTCATCCACAAGATCTGAGCACAGCAGCTACCAGCAGCAATGTATTCCGCCTCAGCTGTTGATGTGGACACTGAATGCTGCTTCTTGCTATACCAGGAAACTAACCTTCTTCCAAGAAACTGACAGATTCCTGAAGTACTCTTCCGATCAATCTTACAAGCTACAAAATCTAAGTCTGTATATCCAATGAGATCAAATCATGTATCTTTAGGGTACCAAATTCCAAGATTTGGGGTCCCCTTAAGATATCTAAATATTCGCTGAACATCTATTAGATGAGATTCTTTAGGATCAGACTGAAACCTAGCACACAAGCATGTTGCAAACATTATATCTGGTCTACTTGCAGTGAAATATAGTAAGGAGCCTATCATACCTCTATAGCCTGTGATGTCAACCTTCTTACCAGTTTCATCTTTATCAAGCTTAGTGGCAGTTGGCATTGGAGTCTTTGCTGTAGATGAGTCTTCCATTTGATACTTCTTCAGAAGATCTTTGATGTACTTGGACTAACAAATGAATATACCACCTTGCCTGTGATACACTTGCAGTCCAAGAAAGAATGACAATTCACCCATCATACTCATTTCATATCGACTCTGCATTAACTTAGCAAATCTCTTGCATAGATCGTCATTAGTAGAACCAAATATTATGTCATCAACATATACTTGCACCAATATCAAATCATACCATGTCCTTGGAGCTTGTTTGAGTCCATAGAGAGCTTTGAATAGAAAGTACACAAAGTCTGCCAGTTTTGAATCCTCAAACCCTGGAGGTTGTTCCACATACACTTCTTCTTCTAACTCCCCGTTCAGAAAAGCACTCTTCACATTCATTTGATATACCTTGTAATTGGAATATGCTGCGAATGCCAGAAACATTCTGATGACCTCAAGTCTTGCTACTGGTGCATAGGTTTCATCATAATCTATACCCTCTTCTTGAGAGTAACCTTTAGCAACCAGTCTGGCTTTGTTTCTCGTTACAATGCCATCTTCGTCCAACTTATTTCTAAATACCCATCTTGTTCCTATAACAGATTTTCCTTTAGGCCTGGGTACCAGCTTCAAACTTTCTACCTTTCAAACTGATTGAGTTCATCTTGCATTGCAATCACCCAATCTGGATCATCTAGGGCATCTTCAACTTTCTTAGGTTCTATTTCTGAAAGAAACCCTGAATAGTGACATTCATTTTGTGATGTCCTCCTAGTTCTCACTCTTGTGTCCGGATCACCAATGATCAATTGAAAGGGATGATCTCTATTCCATACCCTTTGTCTTGGCAGATGCGATCTTGATGATTCTCCTTGTTCTAAATGATGTGGAGTGTGACTAGTTGATCCTTCTCCTGCTCCCCCTGAGTTGTTGACGGTATGATCTATTGACCCTGTTGATTGACTAGTGGATCCAGTAGTAGTTTGAGTATTTCCACCACTTTCACCACTTGGTCCAGAATCATTATCATTATCATTATTATTAATAACTGTAACAACTTCAGGTTCTTCTTCAATGTCAGAGAGATCTCCTGATAGATTTTCAAATACCAAGGATTCAGAGTTCTCTCTATTTTGCAGGCCTGGTCTTTTGGTGTCGTCAAATGTTACATTAAAGCTTTCCAACACCTTCTTATCTTCAATCACATACACCCTGTAAGCCTTAGATTCCAGAGAATAGCCCAGAAAAGTGCCTTCATCTGCTTTGGCATCAAACTTGCCTAGATGTTCTCCATCTTTAAGTACAAAGCACTTTGCACCAAACACATGAAAGTACTTCAGTGTTGGTTTCTTGTTGGCCATTAACTCATACGGAGTCTTTTCATGATCTTTTTTAATCAGGGTTCGATTCTGAGTGTAGCAAGCTGTATTCACTGCTTCAGCCCAAAAGTAAGTGGGAAGTTTTGATTCATTTAACATGGTCCTTGCTGCTTCAACCAAGGTCATGTTCTTCCTTTCCACTACTCCATTCTGTTGAGGAGTTCTTGGTGCTGAATACTGTCTTGATATTCCTTTCTCTGAGCAGAAATCATTAAGAACTGCATTCTTGAATTCAGTTCCATTGTCTGATCTGATTGTCCGCACAGGTAGCTTAGCTTCCACTTCTATCTTCTTGATGTGATCAATGATTAGTTGTGTTGCTTCATCGTTTGATTGTAAGAACAACACCCACGTGTACTTGGAGTAGTCATCCACCATCACCAATGCATATCTTTTCCTTGAAAGTGACATAACATTGACTTGACCAAATAAATCCATATGAATCAGTTGTAATGGTTCAGCAATGCTTGTCATTCCTTTGCTTCTATGTGATGCTTTCTTCGACTTCCCTTTTTCACATGCTTCACATAGTCCCTCCTGATTGAATTCCATCAGGGGCAAACCTCTCACTAACTCTCTCTTTACCAAAGAGTTCATAGTTTTGAAGTTCAAATGTGAGAGCTTCTTATGCCATAACCAACTTTGTTCTGAAGATGCCTTACTGTAGAAACATGTAACTTCTCCTTCACTGGTAGAACTTAAGTCAGCTATAAAGAAATTTCCTTTTCTTACTCCCAGTAGATCAAGCTTCTCATCCTTCCTGTTTGTGATCAAGCACTTGTCCTTTCTGAAATCTACATTGTAGCCTTTATCACAGAACTGATTGATACTTAGAAGATTGTACTTCAATCCTTCAACAAGAGAGATGTTTTCAATGATGACATTCCCAAGTTTCAATTTACCATATCCCGTAGTGAATCCTTTGTTGTCATCTCCAAAGGTTACAATCGGGCTGGTCTTCTTAACCACCTCTGTAAGCAGGGACTCTTCACCTGTCATGTGTCTAGAACAGCCACTATCTAGAATCCACACGACCTTTGAGCTTTTAACCTTACCCTGCAATCACAGATTGATTAAGCAGACTTTGGTACCCAGACTTGTTTGGGTCCTGAAGGTTTAGATACTTTAACAGGAATAACATTCAAGTTAGTCTTAACTTGTTTGACATTCATGCTTTCTGTGGGTTTGACATTATCAGTGCTATTGCTACTAGATGCATTCATCAACTTAAAATAAGCATGCATAATGTTGTATGTACATAGCAAACACTCTTTCTTTCCATAGGGTTCATAAAGACCAGGCATGTCAAACATGGTATGCATTGCAGAAGTATCAGCAGTTTCTACTTTAACTTTTTTACATGCATGTGTAAGGTGTCCAGCAGAATTACAAATAGTGCACAACTTCCTAGATGCAATGGGAGAAGAATAAACAATATTCTGATTAACAACATTCGTTATCCCATTCCTGTTCTTTTTAGCCTTGATAACTAAGTCACCTACTTTAGTTTTAGGTATCTCAGTTTTTACTAATTTCCTAGGCAACTTAGTCTTAACCTCTTTTTCCTTCAATAAATCCTCCTCAAGCAATTCTTGTCTTATGTATAAGTCATCCTCATAAAAAGGTTCTGAGAAGGGCTTGACAAAGACTGGACTGACCACATTCTTAAGAATGTGTGGAATATTCTTCCTGACAACAGTAGATGTCACAGGAAATTCCAAAATCTTTTTCCCAGCCTTTTTGGTGTAGTCAAGTCCTATAGCAGTCTTTTTTCCTATGGTCTGAGTATCAATGATCTCCTTAGCAATTAGGGCAGAATTCTTAAAAGCATTCAGTTTCAAATCTAACTCTGAAATCTTCTTCCTGAGGATAGTCTCTATCTCATCATTACAATTGACCTTGTTCTCTAAGTACACATTCTTTTGCTTAAGATCTTCTAATGTGACATCTACAAGCTCTAGTTCTTCATTTTTAGATTCTAGATTTTTAATCTTAAGAACTAGTTTAGCATTTTCCATTTCTGATAGAATTCAAATAGACCTTGTTCCAAAAACCATCGACATGTTTTTATTTTAATGATCAAAAACTATCGAAGTTTACCTGTGTGAAAAATCTATCGAGAATTTAAGTATTAAATTAATTAAATTCACTTCGATATATTTTTCATTCAAATTTCAAAAACTATCGAAAAATGTTTTCGATGGTTTTTTCTTTTCCCTTCTAAAAACTATCGAAATTGACTTCGTTGGTTTTCATTTAGTACTTAGAAAAACTATCGAATTTTCTAAATTCGATTGTTTTTGCTTCTGATTCAATTTTTAAAACCTGTTGTTGTTGTTTTTTTAAAAAAAAATCAAATCTCTGTTTTTCTGTCAACTTCTAATTTGAATAAACTTTTTCAAATTTACCAAAATCAATGTTAACAGAAAATTCACAATTTTCTTATAATAAAATCGACTAAATATCATTAAATGATATTAACCAATTAAAATCCAATAAATTATGCTGCATTAATCTACAATGTTTAAAACAAAGTAAATTAATTCAAATTAAATAGATGCTTAAATATTTAGAACAAATATTAACACCTAAATAATTTTTAGAATTAATAACCAATTAAATGCCAGAAGATATATCATCCATAATTATGACATTAAATTAGTACAATAATCCTAACTACGAGAATTGCTCCAGAAAATAAATTCACGAGTCCTAAGGATATGGAAATTCTTAAACTCAAGTATTCCCTAGGACTATCTTGCAGTTACTGACTTCTAATCAAAATCAATTAGAAAGATTTAACATCGCAAGTTCACCAACCAGCTTAGAAAAAGTGGATTCATCAAGCGGTTTAGTGAAGATGTCTACAATTTGTTCCTCTGTGGGTACAAAATGTAACTCCACAGTTCCATTCATGACATGCTCTCGGATAAAATGATACCTGATGTCAATGTGCTTCGTCCTCGAGTGTTGCACTGGGTTGTTAGAGATTGCTATGGCACTTGTGTTGTCGCACAGTATTGGAATCTTAGTCAACAGAAGCCCATAGTCACGGAGTTGGTTTCTCATCCACAAGATCTGAGCACAGCAGCTACCAGCAGCAATGTATTCCGCCTCAGCTGTTGATGTGGACACTGAATGCTGCTTCTTGCTATACCAGGAAACTAACCTTCTTCCAAGAAACTGACAGATTCCTGAAGTACTCTTCCGATCAATCTTACAAGCTACAAAATCTAAGTCTGTATATCCAATGAGATCAAATCATGTATCTTTAGGGTACCAAATTCCAAGATTTGGGGTCCCCTTAAGATATCTAAATATTCGCTGAACATCTATTAGATGAGATTCTTTAGGATCAGACTGAAACCTAGCACACAAGCATGTTGCAAACATTATATCTGGTCTACTTGCAGTGAAATATAGTAAGGAGCCTATCATACCTCTATAGCCTGTGATGTCAACCTTCTTACCAGTTTCATCTTTATCAAGCTTAGTGGCAGTTGGCATTGGAGTCTTTGCTGTAGATGAGTCTTCCATTTGATACTTCTTCAGAAGATCTTTGATGTACTTGGACTAACAAATGAATATACCACCTTGCCTGTGATACACTTGCAGTCCAAGAAAGAATGACAATTCACCCATCATACTCATTTCATATCGACTCTGCATTAACTTAGCAAATCTCTTGCATAGATCGTCATTAGTAGAACCAAATATTATGTCATCAACATATACTTGCACCAATATCAAATCATACCATGTCCTTGGAGCTTGTTTGAGTCCATAGAGAGCTTTGAATAGAAAGTACACAAAGTCTGCCAGTTTTGAATCCTCAAACCCTGGAGGTTGTTCCACATACACTTCTTCTTCTAACTCCCCGTTCAGAAAAGCACTCTTCACATTCATTTGATATACCTTGTAATTGGAATATGCTGCGAATGCCAGAAACATTCTGATGACCTCAAGTCTTGCTACTGGTGCATAGGTTTCATCATAATCTATACCCTCTTCTTGAGAGTAACCTTTAGCAACCAGTCTGGCTTTGTTTCTCGTTACAATGCCATCTTCGTCCAACTTATTTCTAAATACCCATCTTGTTCCTATAACAGATTTTCCTTTAGGCCTGGGTACCAGCTTCAAACTTTCTACCTTTCAAACTGATTGAGTTCATCTTGCATTGCAATCACCCAATCTGGATCATCTAGGGCATCTTCAACTTTCTTAGGTTCTATTTCT
Source organism: Heracleum sosnowskyi (assembly GCA_030848705.1). Lineage (NCBI taxonomy): Eukaryota > Viridiplantae > Streptophyta > Magnoliopsida > Apiales > Apiaceae > Heracleum > Heracleum sosnowskyi. Next base: position 86,811,110 of record CM061236.1, on the reverse strand, counting down.
GAAAGAAACCCTGAATAGTGACATTCATTTTGTGATGTCCTCCTAGTTCTCACTCTTGTGTCCGGATCACCAATGATCAATTGAAAGGGATGATCTCTATTCCATACCCTTTGTCTTGGCAGATGCGATCTTGATGATTCTCCTTGTTCTAAATGATGTGGAGTGTGACTAGTTGATCCTTCTCCTGCTCCCCCTGAGTTGTTGACGGTATGATCTATTGACCCTGTTGATTGACTAGTGGATCCAGTAGTAGTTTGAGTATTTCCACCACTTTCACCACTTGGTCCAGAATCATTATCATTATCATTATTATTAATAACTGTAACAACTTCAGGTTCTTCTTCAATGTCAGAGAGATCTCCTGATAGATTTTCAAATACCAAGGATTCAGAGTTCTCTCTATTTTGCAGGCCTGGTCTTTTGGTGTCGTCAAATGTTACATTAAAGCTTTCCAACACCTTCTTATCTTCAATCACATACACCCTGTAAGCCTTAGATTCCAGAGAATAGCCCAGAAAAGTGCCTTCATCTGCTTTGGCATCAAACTTGCCTAGATGTTCTCCATCTTTAAGTACAAAGCACTTTGCACCAAACACATGAAAGTACTTCAGTGTTGGTTTCTTGTTGGCCATTAACTCATACGGAGTCTTTTCATGATCTTTTTTAATCAGGGTTCGATTCTGAGTGTAGCAAGCTGTATTCACTGCTTCAGCCCAAAAGTAAGTGGGAAGTTTTGATTCATTTAACATGGTCCTTGCTGCTTCAACCAAGGTCATGTTCTTCCTTTCCACTACTCCATTCTGTTGAGGAGTTCTTGGTGCTGAATACTGTCTTGATATTCCTTTCTCTGAGCAGAAATCATTAAGAACTGCATTCTTGAATTCAGTTCCATTGTCTGATCTGATTGTCCGCACAGGTAGCTTAGCTTCCACTTCTATCTTCTTGATGTGATCAATGATTAGTTGTGTTGCTTCATCGTTTGATTGTAAGAACAACACCCACGTGTACTTGGAGTAGTCATCCACCATCACCAATGCATATCTTTTCCTTGAAAGTGACATAACATTGACTTGACCAAATAAATCCATATGAATCAGTTGTAATGGTTCAGCAATGCTTGTCATTCCTTTGCTTCTATGTGATGCTTTCTTCGACTTCCCTTTTTCACATGCTTCACATAGTCCCTCCTGATTGAATTCCATCAGGGGCAAACCTCTCACTAACTCTCTCTTTACCAAAGAGTTCATAGTTTTGAAGTTCAAATGTGAGAGCTTCTTATGCCATAACCAACTTTGTTCTGAAGATGCCTTACTGTAGAAACATGTAACTTCTCCTTCACTGGTAGAACTTAAGTCAGCTATAAAGAAATTTCCTTTTCTTACTCCCAGTAGATCAAGCTTCTCATCCTTCCTGTTTGTGATCAAGCACTTGTCCTTTCTGAAATCTACATTGTAGCCTTTATCACAGAACTGATTGATACTTAGAAGATTGTACTTCAATCCTTCAACAAGAGAGATGTTTTCAATGATGACATTCCCAAGTTTCAATTTACCATATCCCGTAGTGAATCCTTTGTTGTCATCTCCAAAGGTTACAATCGGGCTGGTCTTCTTAACCACCTCTGTAAGCAGGGACTCTTCACCTGTCATGTGTCTAGAACAGCCACTATCTAGAATCCACACGACCTTTGAGCTTTTAACCTTACCCTGCAATCACAGATTGGTTAAGCAGACTTTGGTACCCAGACTTGTTTGGGTCCTGAAGGTTTAGATACTTTAACAGGAATAACATTCAAGTTAGTCTTAACTTGTTTGACATTCATGCTTTCTGTGGGTTTGACATTATCAGTGCTATTGCTACTAGATGCATTCATCAACTTAAAATAAGCATGCATAATGTTGTATGTACATAGCAAACACTCTTTCTTTCCATAGGGTTCATAAAGACCAGGCATGTCAAACATGGTATGCATTGCAGAAGTATCAGCAGTTTCTACTTTAACTTTTTTACATGCATGTGTAAGGTGTCCAGCAGAATTACAAATAGTGCACAACTTCCTAGATGCAATGGGAGAAGAATAAACAATATTCTGATTAACAACATTCGTTATCCCATTCCTGTTCTTTTTAGCCTTGATAACTAAGTCACCTACTTTAGTTTTAGGTATCTCAGTTTTTACTAATTTCCTAGGCAACTTAGTCTTAACCTCTTTTTCCTTCAATAAATCCTCCTCAAGCAATTCTTGTCTTATGTATAAGTCATCCTCATAAAAAGGTTCTGAGAAGGGCTTGACAAAGACTGGACTGACCACATTCTTAAGAATGTGTGGAATATTCTTCCTGACAACAGTAGATGTCACAGAAAATTCCAAAATCTTTTTCCCAGCCTTTTTGGTGTAGTCAAGTCCTATAGCAGTCTTTTTTCCTATGGTCTGAGTATCAATGATCTCCTTAGCAATTAGGGCAGAATTCTTAAAAGCATTCAGTTTCAAATCTAACTCTGAAATCTTCTTCCTGAGGATAGTCTCTATCTCATCATTACAATTGACCTTGTTCTCTAAGTACACATTCTTTTGCTTAAGATCTTCTAATGTGACATCTACAAGCTCTAGTTCTTCATTTTTAGATTCTAGATTTTTAATCTTAAGAACTAGTTTAGCATTTTCCATTTCTGATGGTAGCATGCTTGTGTGTACATTAAACAATTCTACACTTAGATCTTGCACAGTTTTCTTGTACTCAGAATTAGACATGTCAATTGTTGTTAAGATAGGTACCTGAGATAATTGTGGTGATTCCTCTGAAGAGTCAGCCATTAGGGCAACATTTACATACTCTTCCTCTTCATCCGAATCAGTATCATCCCAGTGTTTTCCCTCTACTATATAAGCTTTCCCTTTCTGCTTTCCAGACAATGCCTCCAGTTGTTGTTTCAGATTGGCATTCTCCTTCTTCAAATCCTCATAAGAGTCTTTCCGTGATTGATTATCGAGCTGCTAACTCCAATCCTGTGATTGAAGAAGGTGAGATTGAGATGGACTGAAGAACAGAAGCAAAGAACAAAAGAACTATCAGCTCAGACTAGAGGAGCAACTTCAATATATAAAGTTTTAATGTTTTTTGAATTATGAAATCTGGAAATGTATATATCTCATCTAGAATGCATTTAATATTATCAAGCTGTCTTACTTTAATTAGTTTCATGTTTCCTTAGTTAGTTGAGTTATCCTCGAAGTATTTGCTTGTCAAACTCTATACAATCAAATAGGGGGAGATTGTAAAGCATAATGTAACATAATATGTAAAAGAGATAACTGCAACTCAACAAAGGACAAGACAGACAATAATATTAACAGAAGCACAGAAATCCAGAATCAAAGAAGAAAAGGTAAACTCAAAATATCAAAATATGGTATGTGATAAGTGGGTATTTTATTCACTTAGAACGTTTCCGTTTGGCTTAAAACGAATGTTTGTACTCGAGTTGTGGTATTTTTGATCTCTTTTAAAGGGTATTGTGCAGGTATATTTATCATAGGTGTACTAGGAATAAAGCGGAGCAATTGGAATGCAATTCGGAGTTTTAATGAAGAAATGGAAAAAATTCAATTTCCTGGACAGAGAATATGGCGCGGCAGCGCCGTTTTTACACTATTCTGTGGCGCGGCAGCGCCGTTGCAGAAAAACCAGAAAAAGCTGAGCAGTGATCCTGGCGCGGCAGCGCCGTGCTCCTATACAAATTTGGCGCGGCAGCGCCGGGCACTCTGGCGGAAAATTCCTGTTTTGACCTAATTGCTGATTTTTCGAGTGAAAGTTAAAAAAAAGTCAATTCCATACGAATTATTGCACCTGGAGGCCTTTATAAAGAAGAAAAAAACCCTAGAGATCAGGAGGGAGACACATATCACTTATTATATACGGAGTTTTAAAGCACGAAGAAGCAAGGAAGAAGATCGTTTTCAATTTATTCTTGTAATCTTTCTAGTTTGTGGATGCTTGGATTTGGTGTACTCTTTAAAACCCTTGATATTTATAACAGTTATAATTCGTTTTCTTCTATCATGTTTATATTAGAACCCATGGTGACGATTAGTTTGATTATGAACTAACTCGTTGTCATGGGGTTTTAGTGGATTTATTCATGAAGTTTATTTGTTGAATTTTCTCGATGCCTATAGTGTGATTGATGCGATATCCTATCATGGTTGTTTTAATTCGTTATAGGAGAGTAGCTAACTCCTGTAATTGTGTGTTAATTCTTATTGAAGCGAAAGTGGATTTAAGAGTTTAGAACTTGCCATGCTAGCATAGGTTTATGCGTGAGAATATCATTCGTAATTAGTGTCGTAACTCTAACCGTTTTATGACGACTATGTGATCAATTGAATGCTCGTACTTCAACCATTATGTTTTCAATCTTTATAGACATATAGGGACTAAGCATAATTGGGAGACTAAGTGATTTCTATCTTAATTGTGGATATTATTTAGGATGGTATTGGTACAACGAAAGTTAGCTTATATCAGTTTTGTGTGTTCGATCAGGTATTAACAAATCACATGAAAGGGCTAGAGAATTGAAGACTTTAGATGGATTGTTTAATGAAGTTAAAATCCCATGTTTTATTCGCATAAGTAATTCGACATAAATCTCAGTTCAAGTAGTTGGTAATTAGTTATAATTCTTAGATTAATTATAGGGATAACAAAAATCCACTTTGTTATTTGTTTTAGCATCGAATAATAATCATACATTGGTGAGTGAATTAACTAGACAAACAACGAGTCCCTGTAGGAACGAACCTTATTTGCTATCTGTATTACTTGAGATCACGTGCACTTGCGTGTTGAGTTTGGTCGTAACAAGTTTTTGGCGCCGCTGCCGGGGATTTCGGTTTTATTTGTTTAGTTTCAGTATTTACCATCAGTGGTCATTAAAGTTCGGTGACTAGGACGTTTCTCACCAAATTTCTAGTTGGTGAATTTCAGGTACTATTTGAGAGTGTATGCGTACACGAGCTCGAGCACGTAGAGAAGAATTAGCAAGAAGAGAAGAACTAGCACGAAGGAAACTTGACTTTGAGAACATCAGTGTAGAAAACAATTGTGAATCAAAAGAAGATATAGCAGATGAAGCACAACCAGCGAAGGCTTTGAGTGAATTTTCTCAGCCAAAAGTGGAGGACATTCATACCAGCATTGTTCGTCCAGCTATTGGGGCTAATAATTTTGAGCTTAAGCCAAACATCATTCAGATGATTCAGAATACGGTTCAGTTTGGGGGTAGTCCTGCTGAAGATCCCAATGCTCATATTAGGGACTTCCTTGAGATCTGTGACACCTTCAAATTCAACGGAGTTACAGATGACGCAATCAGATTGAGGCTATTTCCCTTCTCTCTTAGGGATAAAGCCAAGAGTTGGTTACATTCTATGCCATCAGGGTCTATTAGAACATGGGCAGACTGTGCTCAAAAGTTCTTGACGAAGTATTTCTCCATGGCGAAGACAGCAGCTTATAGGAATTCTATTTCTCAGTTTGCTCAGCAACCCCAGGAATCTTTGGGGGAAGCTTGGGAAAGGTACAAGGAGATATTGGCACGGTGTCCTCATCATGGAATGCCGGATTGGATGATAATCAGCAATTTCTATAATGGGTTGGGAGCTCAGTCCAGGCCTATGTTAGATGCAGCATCTGGAGGTGCGCTATGGGCAAAAAGCTATGAGGATGCCTATAATCTTATCGAGATGATGGCAGCCAATGAGTTTCAGAATCCTACTCAACGCTTGCCACCTGCTAAAGTGGCTGGAGTACTTGAATTGGATGCAGCTACTGCTATTGCTGCTCAACTCAAGGCGTTGACAATGAAGGTAGATTCCCTTTCTAATCATGGAACTGGCCAGGTTGCTATGGTGTGTGAATTGTGTGCAGGGGCTCATGACACGAATCTGTGTGCTATCTCATCGGAATCAGCACAGTTTGTTAGTAATTTTCAAAGAGCTCAGCAGCCAGTGCCTAATGTGTATCATCCCAACAATCGGAATCATCCTAATTTCAGTTGGAGCAACAATCAGGGTGGTGTTCAGCAACCACAAAATCAGCAGTTCAACGCAAGGCCATATAATCAGAACTATCAACCACCACCTTATGCTCCAAGGCAACAATTCAATCCACCGGGATTTCAACCATCTCAAGGGAATTCATTGAATCAGTCTGAGAAGTCTGAATTGGAAGAGCTGCGAATGATGTATAAAAGTCAGGCGGTGTCGTTGAAAACTTTAGAGAATCAGATTGGCCAACTAGCCAATGCATTGCTGAACCGTCAACCAGGAACGCTTCCGAGTGACACATAGATGAATCCAGGCAAGAAAGATGACAAGGAACAGGTCCAGGCAGTAACCTTACGATCGGGGAAGATTCTACAAGGTCAGAACGAAGAAAGTTCAGCCGAGGAAAAAAATGATAATTTTGACGCTGGGGTCGATTCCGTTCCTGATTTGGTACCTAATGCTACTCCCTCGACTCCTAAAACTGTTAGGACTGATAATGCTCTGAAGGAAGTAGAAGAAAAGGTGTTTCCACCTCCTCCATTCCCAAAACGAGTTCAAAGGCAAAAGTTTGACAAGCAGTTTGCTAAGTTCTTGGATGTCTTCAAGAAGCTTCAGATTAACATACCATTTGCAGAGGCTCTTGAGCAAATGCCGAGCTATGCAAAGTTTATGAAGGGCATTCTTTCGAAGAAATTGAAACTTGAGGAGCTAGAGACAGTTGCATTGATGGAAGAATGTAGTGCCATCTTGCAACAAAAGTTGCCACCTAAGTTGAAGGACCCTGGAAGCTTCACCATTCCATGTACTATTGGAGATCTCTCATTCAGCAAATGCTTGTGTGATTTGGGTGCAAGTATTAATCTCATGCCCTTATCAATTTTTATGCAACTTGGTCTTCCAGAACCAAAGCCAACTACTATGACTCTGCAACTTGCGGACCGTTCAGTTACTTATCCTCGAGGAATAGTTGAGGATGTTTTGGTGAAGGTCGACAAGCTTATCTTTCCAGCCGACTTTGTGATTCTTGACTTTGAGGAAGACAAGAAGATCCCTATCATCTTGGGACGACCATTCTTGGCTACAGGTCGGACTGTGATTGATGTCCAAAAGGGAGAACTCACTATGAGGGTGCACGATCAAAATGTCACCTTTAATGTTTTCAATGCAATGAAGCTTCCAACTGACGAGGAAGTGTGTTTTAAAATTGATATGGTGGACAAGGTGGTTAACTCCGCAACTCAACACTTGATCAAACCTGATGTGTTGGAAAGAGTTCTTGCTAACGACTTGGAGATTGAGAATGAAGAGGAGGAAGAGCACTTGCAATATCTTAATGCATCTCCATGGAAGAAGTTTAAGATTCCGTTTGAATCTTTGGGGTTGTCAGAGCTGAAGAAGTCTCATGTTAGACTTAAGCCGTCTATCGAGGAAGCACCTACATTGGAACTTAAGCCATTGCCTGAACATCTAAGGTATGCCTATCTTGGTGATTCTTCTACCTTACCTGTTATTATATCATCTAAGCTTTCAGGCATGGAAGAGGAAAAGCTATTGCGAATTCTAAGGGATTTCAAATCAGCCATTGGGTGGACTATAGCAGACATCAAGGGTATTAGTCCTTCTTACTGCATGCACAAAATTCCTTTGGAAGAGGGAGCTAAACCTACAGTTGATAATCAAAGGAGACTGAATCCTGTTATGAAGGAAGTTGTGAAGAAGGAAATTCTTAAATGGCTTGATGCAGGCATTATCTATCCGATCTCTGATAGTTCTTGGGTGAGTCCGGTGCAATGTGTGCCCAAAAAGGGGGGCATGACAGTGGTGACTAATGAAAAGAACGAGCTCATTCCCACTCGAACAGTTACTGGTTGGAGGATTTGCATGGATTATCGAAAGTTGAACACGGCCACTCGGAAAGATCACTTTCCACTTCCGTTCATTGATCAGATGCTCGACAGACTGGCTGGACATCAGTATTATTGCTTGCTTGATGGGTATTCTGGTTACAATCAGATTTGCATAGCGCCCGAGGATCAAGAGAAGACTACATTCACTTGTCCATTTGGTACATTTGCATTCAGACGTGTTTCTTTCGGGTTGTGTGGAGCACCAGCTACTTTTCAGCGATGCATGATGGCCATTTTTTCTGACATGATTGGAATTAATGTGGAAGTATTCATGGACGATTTCTCAGTCTTTGGGGATTCTTTTGATGAGTGCTTGGGAAATTTGAGTTTGGTTCTAAAACGTTGTGTGGAGACAAATCTTGTGCTTAATTGGGAGAAGTGCCACTTCATGGTGCAAGAAGGTGTCATTCTGGGACACAAGGTTTCGTGTAAAGGTTTGGAAGTTGACAAGGCAAAGGTGGAGACTATTGAGAACCTTCCTGCCCCTGTTTCAGTCAAGGGTATTCGCAGCTTTCTTGGTCATGCGGGGTTCTACAGGCGTTTCATAAAGGATTTCTCAAAAATTTCTAAGCCACTTTGCAATCTCTTGGAAAAAGATGTTCCGTTCAAGTTTGATGAGTCTTGTTTACATGCATTCGAGATCTTGAAGAAGAAATTAATTTCTGCTCCAGTTATTACAGCTCCTGATTGGAGCCAACCATTTGCTTTGATGTGCGATGCTAGTGATTTTGCACTTGGGGCCGTTCTAGGCCAAAGGAAAGAAAAGGTGTTTCATGTTATTTATTATGCAAGCAAAACTCTTAATGATGCTCAGATGAATTACACCACCACTGAGAAGGAACTACTTGCTATTGTCTACGGGTTTGAAAAGTTTCGCTCTTATCTGCTTGGTACTAAGGTGACAGTTTATACGGATCATGCTGCTATTCGCTATCTCTTGGCGAAGAAAGATGCTAAGCCAAGATTGATTCGTTGGGTTCTTATGTTGCAAGAATTTGACGTGGAAATCAAGGACAGAAAGGGGACGGAGAATCAGGTAGCTGACCATCTCTCTAGATTGGAAGATCATGGGAAGTCACCTAAAGATAATACAGTTATTAATGAGTTTTTTCCGGATGAGCAACTATTCAGTGTGGAAGATGTTGAACCATGGTATGCCGACATTGTGAATTATCTAGTAAGTAACATCATACCACCTGAGCTCTCTTATGCTCAAAAGAAGAAATTCTTACATGATGTCAAGCAGTATATTTTGGATGAGCCGTTTTTGTTCAAGCAAGGAGTTGATCAGATTATTAGGCGTTGTGTTCCTTACATTGAGACCGAGGCTATTCTTAGTGATTTTCATGCTACAGCTTATGGAGGCCATTATGCGGGTGCAAAGACAGCCACACGTATTCTTCAAGCAGGTTTCTATTGGCCGACTCTATTCAAGGATGCTCATCAGTTTGTGTTGAGATGTGATCGATGTCAACGAGTTGGTAATATTTCTCGTAGGGACGAGATGCCTCTTAATGTCATGTTGGAGGTGGAGATCTTTGACGTGTGGGGAATTGACTTCATGGGACCGTTCATTCCGTCATGTGGTAATCAGTATATTCTGTTAGCTGTGGATTATGTGTCTAAGTGGGTGGAGGTAAAGGCACTTCCAACGAATGACGCTAAGGTGGTGCTTAATTTCCTTCACAAGAATATATTTACTCGGTTTGGCACTCCACGAGTTATCATCAGTGATGAAGGTACGCACTTTTGCAATCGGAAGTTTACATCTCTTATAGCACGCTACAATATCAATCATCGAGTTGCTACAGCTTATCATCCCCAAACCAATGGGCAAGCTGAAGTGTCTAATCGTGAAATTAAACGAATTCTTGAGAAGGTGGTAAGTCCTTCTAGGAAGGATTGGGCTTTGAAGCTTGATGAAGCAGTGTGGGCTTATCGGACGGCCTATAAAACACCTTTGGGAATGTCACCATTTCAGCTTGTGTATGGAAAAGCATGTCATCTGCCAGCTGAGTTAGAACACAAGGCTTATTGGGCGTTGAAGAAGCTGAATTTTGATCTTACAGCAGCAGGTGAAAAGCGTATGGTTCAGTTGAATGAAATGGACGAGTTTCGATTGCAAGCTTATGAGAACAACAAGCTATATAAAGAGAAAGTCAAAAGGTGGCATGATCGTCGGTTGGTTCTTAAGACATTTGTGCCCGGGCAATTGGTGTTGTTGTTCAACTCTCGACTTCGGTTATTTCCTGGAAAGTTGAAGTCGCGTTGGTCAGGTCCATTCACAGTTAAAACAGTTTTTCAGCATGGAGCAGTGGAGATTTTTGACAAGTCACCGGACCAGTCGTTCAAGGTCAATGGTCAGCGGTTAAAGCCATATTTTGGAGAGAAGTTGAATCGCGAAGTTGAGACCGCGGTTCTAATTTGCACAACGTAAGGAGATGGAGCTATGTCAAGCTCATGACTTAAAAAGAGCGCTTCGTGGGAGGCAACCCACTTGATTGTGTGATTGTATCATTCTAAAAAAAATAAAAAAAAAAAAAAAAATAAAAAAAATAGAAAAAATTTTCAGCAGAAGTTCTGGCACGGCAGCGCCGTGCTAAGGCATAAAAATGGCGCGGCAGCGCCGTGACGGCTGTTGAGGAAAAAAAAAAAACAGAAAATTTGAAAAAAAAAGAAAAAAGAAAAAGAAAATGTTGTTGTAATTAGTGGCCCATTATCCTAACCCACTACCCATACCCATTAACCCTAAACTCCTTTATATAAACCCACATCCCATAACCCTACCTATACAACCTATACATACACTACTTACAAATCTCACAAATTCTCAAACACTCTAAACACTTTCTTCCATTCGATTCAATGGCATCTAAGCGACAACGGGTTGTAATTGGTGGTGGTAGTGAGGGTGCTAGTGGTAGTGGGGCTGGTGGAAGGCACCCTCGTTCTTCTTCTTCATCTGATTCGGGTGGAGCCAATGGTGGACCTCAATTTGTTTCTAATGAGGCTCGTGAGGCTTATAATGAGTTGTTGGGGCGTTCTATTGCTCGTGAGAGGGGTCTTTTGCCTACGGCATCGGATGGGTATATGTTGGAGAATATTGCGGAGAGAGGTTGGGAGCAATTTTGTGAGGCTCCGGAGCCTGTTCCGATGACGGTGGTTCGCGAGTTTTATGCGAATGCTAGTGTGGACAGGAATGGGATTAGCCAAGTTCATGGGTTTCGTGTGGATTATCGGCCGCGTGCTATTCGTCGTGTTCTTGGTCTTCCGACTCCTAGGAGGAATCAAGAGGATTGGTCGGGAAGGACTCGCGATGCTGTGGACCTTCAGGTGATTATTCAGAGGTTATGTGTTCCAGGTACACAGTGGACCTTGAGGCGTGGCACTACTGAGCCTACTTCGTTTATGTCGACGGCTCTGAATCAGTATGCGCGTACTTGGCACTTGTTCATTTGTGCTAACCTCATCCCTACTAGGCATTCTAATGAGGTGATAGTGGAGAGGGCTATCTTGTTGTTTGCTATTTGCAGCAGAGAGTTGGTGGATGTGGGTAATTTGATCCACCAGGGGATTCTCCGTTTTATGCAAGGGAGTACCACTGCGGCGATACCTTATGGTTCGGTTATTGCTAGGTTGGCTAGGGATGGTGGTGCTATTTGGTCAGAAGCGGAGGTTGTGCAACAGCCACAGGCAGCACTGGATCATCAGAGTATAGTGAGGCTGAATGTGTGGGATGGAGGTGAGCCGGATTGGTGGGGTCTTGGTTATGTTGTAGAGGGTCAACAACAGCATCAACAGCAGCAGCAGGAGGAGGAACCTCAGGATGGAGGTTCTCTTATTAGTCAGCGGCAGTATAGGCGATTGACGAGGCGTATCGATGCGGTGCACGATATGCAGGCAGGTTTTGCAGCAGATTTTGGTCAGTTTGCATAGGCTTTGGGCACGGCTTTGCGTGCGAGTGGGGTGGACGTGACTTTTCCATCCTTTGGAGTTGGCGCTGTCTATCCGCCACCGGACACTCCTAATGGGAGTGGTTCAGACGACGAGTAGGTATGCTTTGCACTCTTTTAATTCTTACCTTCAATGTGGGCATTGAAAATTTTAAGTTTGGGGGTGGGGATGAAAGGTGCATTTGTATATTAGGTGTATTGCATATTAGGAGCATTTGTGCATGTTAGTTAATTTCATGTTAGTTTAGAGCATTTTGTTGCATGTTAGTTTAGAGCATATAGGACATTCTGTTATTTTGTTATTTATGTTCATATAGTTGCATGAGCATGGCATGCATTTTCATGATCCCTTAGGACGAGCTATTTTTGTTTGGCAGGTAGATGTTGATTTGAGTGTGGTAATCATGAATAGAGGGTTGATTTATAGTTTCTATGAAATTGACATGCATGTTATGGGGACAAAACCAATTACACAACTCATTGTTTGCTTTTGGGCTAGATTGGGGGTCATGCTTGTTTGGATGTTTTGAGGTTTAATTACCTGGTTATATTAAGAATGTTCTTTATTCCCTTGATAACGTAAGAGCACTAAGTATAAGTTTGGGGGGAAACAGGATTTTCATGCTAGTTGTTTGTTGTTATGGCTAGGTGTCAAATGGCTAGTAGCCGGCTCATATTTATATGAGTAGTCTAGGGTTGGAAGTGAGAATTCTCATTCCAGATTGTTTATAAAAAAAAATTGAGAAAAAAAAAAGAAAAAAAAAAGAGTCATGTAAATAGTTAAATGCAAAATTAACCACGAGTGAGCTCTTTAATACTCGAGTAATTAAGTCTGAGGGGACTTAGTCCTAGTGACCTAAGGCTTTTATAGTCTGGGATCCACTGACCTAACACTCGCTACATGGGTATTATTGTATAAGCCTTTTGGGGTCTCACTCATTGCACGGTTAAATAAGCATATGTGTTGTGAATAGTAGTATGTGTCGTGGTAATAAAGCATGAATTCCTGGTTAATCTGAATGAGTATGGAGGTGTCTCGAAGTTATGATGTGTCTACCGTTCATTCTTTTTATAAACTTGTGATTGCCTTGACTAAGAGTCGGTATGATTTTTGATCTAGTGTTAGGAGTATATCTGATGAGTATCGCACACACCACGTTCCTATGCATGTATTGTTAGTATACGGGAATTTAGTCGAGCTCTGTTTGGAAGTTGTTGCATGATTTGAGATGTTTGCCTAATGAATGATTTTGGTAGTCTAAGGGGATCCTTGCATTTTCATATAGTTGCATACATGTAGTTAGTTGCATTTGTAGTTGCATTGTCAGATGGATTTTGGGGGTACATTCGCTATAGGCCCTCACGAGACCTTACTCGTCCACTAGGGCTGCCTAGGGGTTTAAAGGGCTTGTTGCATATGCCAAATGCAACCGTGATCACCTACGGAAGTGGTAGTTTGTTATGCTCGAGGACGAGCGTCGGTTTAAGTTTGGGGGTGTGATAAGTGGGTATTTTATTCACTTAGAACGTTTCCGTTTGGCTTAAAACGAATGTTTGTACTCGAGTTGTGGTATTTTTGATCTCTTTTAAAGGGTATTGTGCAGGTATATTTATCACAGGTGTACTAGGAATAAAGCGGAGCAATTGGAATGCAATTCGGAGTTTTAATGAAGAAATGGAAAAAATTCAATTTCCTGGACAGAGAATATGGCGCGGCAGCGCCGTTTTTACACTATTCTGTGGCGCGGCAGCGCCGTTGCAGAAAAACCAGAAAAAGCTGAGCAGTGATCCTGGCGCGGCAGCGCCGTGCTCCTATACAAATTTGGCGCGGCAGCGCCGGGCACTCTGGCGGAAAATTCCTGTTTTGACCTAATTGCTGATTTTTCGAGTGAAAGTTAAAAAAAAGTCAATTCCATACGAATTATTGCACCTGGAGGCCTTTATAAAGAAGAAAAAAACCCTAGAGATCAGGAGGGAGACACATATCACTTATTATATACGGAGTTTTAAAGCACGAAGAAGCAAGGAAGAAGATCGTTTTCAATTTATTCTTGTAATCTTTCTAGTTTATGGATGCTTGGATTTGGTGTACTCTTTAAAACCCTTGATATTTATAACAGTTATAATTCGTTTTCTTCTATCATGTTTACATTAGAACCCATGGTGACGATTAGTTTGATTATGAACTAACTCGTTGTCATGGGGTTTTAGCGGATTTATTCATGAAGTTTATTTGTTGAATTTTCTCGATGCCTATAGTTTGATTGATGCGATATCCTATCATGGTTGTTTTAATTCGTTATAGGAGAGTAGCTAACTCCTGTAATTGTGTGTTAATTCTTATTGAAGCGAAAGTGGATTTAAGAGTTTAGAACTTGCCATGCTAGCATAGGTTTATGCGTGAGAATATCATTCGTAATTAGTGTCGTAACTCTAACCGTTTTATGACGACTATGTGATCAATTGAATGCTCGTACTTCAACCATTATGTTTTCAATCTTTATAGACATATAGGGACTAAGCATAATTGGGAGACTAAGTGATTTCTATCTTAATTGTGGATATTATTTAGGATGGTATTGGTACAACGAAAGTTAGCTTATATCAGTTTTGTGTGTTCGATCAGGTATTAACAAATCACATGAAAGGGCTAGAGAATTGAAGACTTTAGATGGATTGTTTAATGAAGTTAAAATCCCATGTTTTATTCGCATAAGTAATTCGACATAAATCTCAGTTCAAGTAGTTGGTAATTAGTTATAATTCTTAGATTAATTATAGGGATAACAAAAATCCACTTTGTTATTTGTTTTAGCATCGAATAATAATCATACATTGGTGAGTGAATTAACTAGACAAACAACGAGTCCCTGTAGGAACGAACCTTATTTGCTATCTGTATTACTTGAGATCACGTGCACTTGCGTGTTGAGTTTGGTCGTAACAGTATGTATTCTTGAAGTCCATAAACAGGTCACGGAAAGAAGTTCATGAAAATGTTCAAGCCTCAGTGACAATAAAAGAAACAAGACTTTCAAGATTACAGAAGTATGTGAATGATTTAGGGTTAGTACCACAGGATTCCAGTGATTTATTTGAAGCAACCAGAACGACAAAGGACTAATCAGCAGCATTGAATTGAAGACATAGAAGAATTGATCAAGTGTTATTCATCTGTGAACCAGACCAATTGCACCAGTTGACGACACCTAAAAAGATCAAGTTGTTTTTATCGTCTCAGAAGAAATTGATTCAGTCTAAAACTAAAAACCCTGAAGCTCAGAAGTTTTTATAAAAGATCAAGGACAAGAAAAGAGTTCGATGGTTTTTTATTTATGAAAACCATCGAATGTGAATCAAAGAAAACAATAAGAAAACTAATGTAAGTTAAAGTTTCATTCGATAGTTTTATTAAAAAACCATCGAATGGAATATTAACTTTAAACATTTGATAGTTTTCCAAATTGAGGAGCAGGTGAAAAGTTTCTTCGTTTTTCAAGTTGATGAAGATCCAACAGCCAAGATTAATTCTTTTCTTTTGGTTCGATGGTTTTTCAATCCAGACTACAATTAATACAGAGAGAAGAGTGTGTCTACTTTAGTTAATCAAGGTAGAACACAGAGACATTACGAAGAGAGAGATTGAGCCAGAGAAAATTATCAGAGAAATTAATAGTGCTCAGAATTTTATCATTGTATTGAATTTGTGTAACCTTGAACTCATTGAAGCTAATCTACAGATTAGAAATTGTAGCACCCCTCGAGGTTTATATTTATAAAACGATATATTCCCCGACTCGTGTTTTGATTTGGTGCATTTGATTTCGTGATAGAACTGAATGATTAATCCGTGAACGAAATTAAAATAATTTGTGAGTATCGTATTCAACCCCCCCCCCCCCCTTCTACGATACTTTGGACCTATCATAAATGTCTCAGCATTCAGGTTGACTTGATCCAACTCATTTTGATACTCAAGTTGGAACAGTCTCTCCCTGTCTGCATCATTGACATTCATTGACTCACTTACAATGGCTGAGTCTTGCATCCTTATTTCTCCTGTACCTGCTTTTCTCTCAATATCTCTATGTTCTTGCATCAGGGGCTCCCCCTGGCTCACACCTCTCACACCCTCACCTTCACCTACTAAGGTGGAACTCTGTTAGGTCCAAAGTATCGTAGAAGGGAGGGGGGGTTGAATACGATATTCACAAATAATTTAATTTCGTTCGCGGATAATTCATTCAGTTCTATAACGAAATCAAACACACCAAACCAAACCAAGTTTCGGGGAATATATCTTTTTATAAATATAAACCTCGAGGGGTGCTAAAATTTCTAATCTGTAGATTAGCTTCAATGAGTTCTAAGTTATACACAATCAATACAATGATAGAGTTCCAGCAGAATTAATGTTCGTAGAATTTTCTCTCTGGCTTTTCCTCTCTCTCAGTAATTGCTTCTGTGTTATAACTCGACTGAAGAAGACACACTTCCTCTGATAGTAATTGTAGACTTGGATTTGAAAACTATCGAACCAAGTTTGTAGGATCAATCATGGCCGTCCAATTTCCATCAACCTGTCAGACAAAATAAAACTTTCCACCTGCTCCAATTTGAAAACCATCGAATGTGTAAAAGTAAATTACCATTCAATAGTTTTTAAAACAAAACTATCGAAATGTAAAATACTTTACACTTGAAATTAGATGGATTTCTTAAATCACTTTCGATGGTTTTCTTAAAAGAAAAACCATCGAACCATTTCTTGTCCTTGATCTTTTTAGTAAATCTATTAAGCTTCAGGGTGTTTCAGTTTTAGACTGTATCAATTTCTTCTGAGACGATAAAACAACTTGATCTTTTCAGTGCCGTCAACTAGTGCAACTGGTCTGGTTCACAGATGAATAACACTTGATCAATTCTTCTTTTATTTCTTCAATCCAATGCTGCTGATAAGTCCTTTGTCGTTCTGGTTGCTTCGATTAAATCACTGGAATCCCGTGGTACTTAACCCTAAATCATTCACATACTTCTGTCGTCTTGCAAGTCTTATTTCTGTTGCTGTCACTGAGGCTTGAACATTTTCATGAACTTCTTTCCGTGACCTGTTTACGGACTTCAAGAATACATAACGTATTTTGATTTTTTGAGTTTACCTTTTCTTCTTTGATTCTGGATTCATGTGCTTCTGTTAATATTATTGTTTGTCTTGTCCTTTGTTGAGTTGTAGTTATCTCTTTTACATCTTATGTTACATTATGCTTTACAATCTCCCCCTATTTGATTGGATAGAGTTCGACAAGCAAATACTTCGAGGATAACTCAACTAACTAAGGAAACATTAAACTAATTAAAGTAAGACAGTTTAATAATATTAAATGCATTCTGGATCAGATATATATACATTTCCAGATTTCATAAATCAAAAAACAATAAAACTTTATACAATGAAGTTGCTCCTCTAGTCTGAGCTGATAGTTCTTTTGTTCTTTGCTTCAATCTTCAATCCATTCCGATCTCACCTTCTTCAATCATTGGATCGGAGTTAGCAGCTTGATAATCAATCACTGATAGATAGTGCAGTGGTTCTCCAGGTTTAAGGATTGCTCCTTGGATGTGTCTTCCAATATATTCAACCTCTTGACCCACTCCAGCCCATAACCATGCAATGTTAACATCTTTCTTGTTTAGCTTTGGCATGTCTGGTAATCTGGTATGCACTTCCAATCCTCTTTCCATATAGTAAGGAACATTCTCCATTAGAAATCTTCTAAGAGTGTCTGCTGCTTTGTCCTTCTCTGTTGATGAGAATCCAGTGGATCTAAGATACTTCTCAACTGATATTAGATTGTTGCTTGGATAGTCTCTCAGTTTGTCCTCAGCCAAATAGCAGATTCTGAACAAGTCATTCGTCATGAATCTAACCATTGGAGGATCTTCAGTAATCTCTGGACCGACTTTCATCAAGATCTCCTTAACATGCTCACGGAGCAGTTCATTTAGTCTTGTAGTTCTTTGAATCTTGATGAGTATCACCTGCAGTTCTGTGTATGTTCTCTGTTCTAAAAACTTAGTGGAAATCACAAATGTACCTTTCTCAAGAAAACTGATTAATAAGTTCCGGGCTCCATTTGCTTTAACCCCAGCTTTCAGAAAGATCACAGTATTCCTCAGTGCAGTGAAGTAAACATGATCATCAAGATTTGCACTTCTTATGTTCTGAATTATGACTTCCACCTCTGCATTGTCGTTGACTTCTAATCCGTCTTCAACTCCACAAAAGGTTTTATAAGCCATCTCCCATTCACTTCCATGCTTGCTTGCCAAATCCATCATCTTTTTCTTCCTTACTTCAGCTTGCACCTTGGATCTTTTTAGCTTCTCAATCCTTAGAACTGTTTGGTGTATTTCTCTTTTAGCATGCCTGGCATCTATTGCAGCTCTTTGAGCTCTTACTGCTTCCAAGGCAGGTTCTTCTTCTTGTGACAGAGGATTTGCTTCTTCTTCCATAATATCCTCCCAGATTGGATGTTCAACGGGCTCTGGATAATATGGCTCATGCTCCTCCTGAATTGGTTGCTCTTGCATGACCTCAAATACCTCTTCACTCTTCTCTTCTTCTTGTACAAGTTCTTCTATCCAGTACTGTCTTATCGGAATAGCTTCAACCGTTTCCCAAACTCCCCATCCATCATTCTCTTTCTCCCCATCTCCAACATTCTCCCCCTTAGTTGAGGAATCCTCGATAAAAGCATCCTCAGCATAAAAGGCAGCAGAAAGATCAGGTTCCTGATTGGAAGGACCAGGTTGTCCAGTTTGTTGGTTCTTCAGCATAGTCCAGATTGACTGTACTCCGTCACTTTGATTTTCCATGAAATCCAATAGATCCTTATTCATCTCTTGCATAGAAGCCAGCTTCAGGTCAATGTCATCCAATCTGGAGTTGGTAGTCTTCTCAATCCTGTCCAGTCTCTGGTTCAGCTTAGACTCCACTCTAGAAAGGGTGTTCATTGCATCTTTTACCCTAGCTTGACCATCCCGGATAACCAGAACGTCTTCTTTCAAAGCTTCTTGTCCTTGGGACAAAGCATCTACTTCATTCATGAATCCATCCTTAAGTTCCTTGACGTCCGTCCTCAACTCGATCAGTTCCTCCAATGCTTCCTTCTTTAAGGAGTCCACTGCCTGCTTCGTACCTGTTATAGTGCCAGATGTGTTGCCAATGACCCTGAATGTTCTTCTGGAATCAGCTGCAGCCAAGTCAACCTTCTCTTGAATAGACTTTAAAGAAGCATTGGCTTGACCAGAGGAGATCCATTGGTCAAAGGAAGGTCGCAGTGGAACCTTGAATAGTGGATTTCCTTCTTTGTCACGAACTGTCATCTCCTTGAGGGTAGATTGAACTTGTAACTCTCTTTCTGTCGGTAATAGCAAATCATCAATATTTGGAAGGGTTAGGGTGTCACTCCTCACGTTTGGCTCTGGGTGTACACTTAACGTTTCTGTCAGTGTTTCACTCATTTTTCCTTTCCCACTCAGGCCAGGTATAAGTGTTTTTGTTTCACTCAATCCCTTTGTGCTAGTTGTACCTGCAGAAGAAAACACTGTAGCCGTCCTTAAGGAGGTCACCGGTGGTGCAATGGGGCTTCGCAAGTCCCCGTCCTTGGATAAACCAAGTTGCTGATCATCCGTAGATGATATATCCTTTGAAGGATCTAGAGTTTGAATCTCTAGGGGGTTAGAAACAGGCTCTATTAACAGCAGAGATCCCGAATCTTCCCCAATAGTCTGTGAAGACTTTACCTCAGTTGACTCCTCAATATTAATTGATTCATTGTCACTGAGTTGCCGATCTGCACCTACGTCAAACCCTTTACCCGCAGGATCCAGATATGTTCCATCTGGGGAGGTAGACAATGACCCTTTAGATTTTGCATTTAGGTCATAGCCTTCTCTCGACGTCTGTGAAGACTCTTGGTTCTTAGAACCTTCAACCAGTTAACCTGGCCGTAATATGGTCGGAACACCAGTTGCTTCCGTCAATTCTTCCTTACTTGATTGAGCTATTGGTTCAGATATTGCTTTCGTTAATGTAGCCCAATCAGCATCATAAAAATCAATAAAGGGCTCTTTGGATGAGAGAAATGAAGTATCAACAGTTGCCTCGGTTTCTGTTCTTCTCCTTTTAGAGGAAGGCAGAGCTGTTGTTAAAGGGTGTATCTCCTTATGTGGTGCTGCTTTGGCACTATCTCCCTCTACACTCAAGGATGTTTGTTTACTGGGTATAGGAGGGGAAGGAGGTGCGTTTATGCTTTCATTTGGCTCTTCCAAAGGCTCTTCGACCGTGGTTAGAGATTGTGGGTTTGCAATCTCCTGGTCAGGAATGGCCACTGAGGGCTCTGGATCAACATCCATTGGTTCAGGTGCCATATCAGGTTGAGGTGGAGGAATATTACCTTCAATTACATGTTCCCCTGGGAGCAGAAGTGGTAGGGGCATCGTTCTTAGATAGTCTGTGAGAACAGTGGGTACCCCTGGAAGATAGTTGTTCTTCCTTATGAGAGCAGTTATTGCATTGCTCTTCATTCTCATACACTCCTGAGTGGCTTCACCTTCAAATATCTCCCGTTCATTATCTGTTAAGACATCATTGAGAATGAGCTGTAGGAACCTAGGATAGAAACAAAGCACATCATCCATGCCTGTTCTTTCATCCAGTGGTCCCATGCATAGAATTACTTGATCAATCAGTAACTTTCCTATGTTTATATGCCTATTGTTAGCAATGGCAAACCCTATCTTTTGAAGGAATAAGGGAATACCATACAGATTTGTAAGCTTAGCAGTAAACACATGGATAAGTGTATGAAAGAAAAAGTTCCATGGCTTTATCAAATAATGCTTCGGAAAATCTCCCACAAAGAAGTTAGGTTGTTGACTTCTTATGAGAGTGAAGAAAGCATGTATCTCCTCAGTTGTGGGATCCGGAACATGGTTTTCTGTTGGAAAACGAAGTATTCTATTAAAGTCATGTTCCATCACCCTTATTGTTTTGCCCCCTGGCAAAACAAAACTGAAGGACCTTACATTATTCTCAGTTGTATCCGTGGCGGTTGTGTACAACGTAGTCAATTGATCGATGCAAAGGACCACGAGAGTACTCACAGCAAATGCCACTAATGAACGTGTGTTCAAAAACTCTGCCCATGCACGAAACTGTAAGTTCGCAATGGCTTGCAGGTTTTGAAACGAGACATGATTAGTTTTGGTAACAATAAATTCTCCGGCCATTTTTAAATTTCCAGAAAATTAATTAAACCAAAACTATTTTCACTTATTTATTAATTAATTATTTCTAATTAATCAAATTTAACCAAAATCACCCCTTTTTCCTGAATTCACAAACTAATAACAAATATTTAAGAACCCTAACTGTTGTCTTCGAAGATTCTCTTAAAAGAAATCAATTATCAACCAATCAATTTCTTAAAGAAAACAGTTAAGAATCCTTAGTTCTAAAATATCACTTTCGATGGTTTCTTCTTCAAAGAAGGAATAAAAACTCAAGGTAATCACAATTGTACGGTTAAAAACACTTTACTGTTTACAAACTGTGTTTATTTCAAGTTTTAATCGGTAAAAACTCAAGAAACTATCGATGGTGTTCTTCTTAGATGTGTCTATATTCTGTAAGTATTTTAAACGAGAGCTTCAGCTTTTTCAGATCTGTAAAAGTGAAAAGAAATTACCAAGGCAATGTTTTATACTTAATGAAATTGTCAGGGGCATTTTAGTCATTTCTGGTTCGATAGTTTGTTAAAATGTACATTCGATGGTTTTCCAGAGGGGTAAAACTGTCAACTATACTTCGATGGTTTTTTAAAAAACTATCGAAGTATTTTGTAAATAAGAATATAAATCGTTTTCAGAAAAACTATCGAATGGTTTAGCTATGTCAAACCAAAAAACTATCGAACAACTTTTTAGAAAAACTATCGAGAATTTTAATATAAAATTAATTAAATTCACTTCGATGGTTTTTCTACTAATTTTAAAAATCTATCGAGAATTTAAATACTGAATTAGATAAATTCACTTCGATATATTTTAAAAGTATTCTCAAAAACTATCGAAAGGTGTTTTCGATGGTTTTTCTTTTCCTATTTAAAAACTATCGAATTTTGACTTCGATGGTTTTTATTTAGTACTTAGAAAAACTATCGAATTTTCTAAATTCGATGGTTTTTGCTTCTGTTCAATTTTTAAAACCTGTTCATGCTTCAAAAATCAAACTTTTTATTTTCTGTCAAGTTTTATTTTGAATAAATATTTTTTAAAAAAATTTACCAAAATCAATTGTTAACAGAAAATTCACAATTTTCTTAGAATAAAATCAACTAAATATCATTAAATGATATTAATCAATTAAAATCCAATAAAGTTATGCTGCATTAATCTATAATGTTAAAAACAAAGTAAATTAATTCAAATTAAATAGATGCTTAAATATTTAGAACAAATATTAGCACCTAAATAATTTTAGAATTAATCACCAATTAAATGCCAGAAGATATATCATCCATAATTATGATATAAAATTAGTACAATAATCCTAACTACGAGAATTGCTCCAGAAAATAAATTCATGAGTCCTAAGGATATGGAAATTCTTAAACTCATGTATTCACTAGGACTATCTGCAGTTACTGACTTCTAATCAAAATCAATTAGAAAGATTTAACATCCCAAGTTCACCAACCAGCTTAGAAAAAGTGGATTCATCAAGCGGTTTAGTAAAGATGTCTGCAATTTGATCCTCTGTGGGTACAAAATGTAACTCCACAGTTCCATTCATGACATGCTCTCGGATAAAATGATACCTGATGTCGATGTGCTTCGTCCTCGAGTGTTGCACTGGGTTGTTTGAGATTGCTATGGCACTTGTGTTGTCGCAAAATATTGGAATCTTTGTCAACAAAAGCCCATAGTCACGGAGTTGGTTTCTCATCCACAAGATCTGAGCACAGCAGCTTCCAGCAGCAATGTATTCAGCCTCAGCTGTTGATGTGGAAACTGAATGCTACTTCTTGCTATACCAGGAAACTAACCTTCTTCCAAGAAACTGACAGCTTCCTGAAGTAATCTTCCGATCAATCTTACAACCTGCAAAATCAGAGTCTGTGTATCCAATAAGATCAAATCCTGTATCTTTAGGGTACCAAATTCCAAGATTTGGGGTCCCCTTAAGATATCTAAATATTCGCTTAACAGCTATTAGATGAGATTCTTTAGGATCAGACTGAAACCTAGCACACAAGCATGTTGCAAACATTATATCTGGTCTACTTGCAGTGAGATAAAGTAATGAGCCTATCATACCTCAGTAGCCTGTGATGTCAACCTTCTTACCAGTTTCATCCTTATCAAGATTAGTGGCAGTTGGCATAGGAGTCTTTGCTGTAGATGAGTCTTCCATTTGATACTTCTTCAGAAGATCTTTTAATGTACTTGGACTGACAAATGAATATACCATCTTATTTTTGGTATACTTGCCGTCCAAGAAAGAATGACAATTCACCCATCATGCTCATTTCATAACGACTCTGCATTAACTTAGCAAATCTCTTGCATAGATCATCATTAGTAGAACCAAATATTATGTCATCAACATATACTTGCACCAATATCAAATCATTTTTATGCTTTTTGACAAAGAGAGTTTTGTCTACGACACCTCTTGTAAAATCATTTTCAAGTAAGAATTCAGAGAAAGTGTCATACCATGTCCTTGTAGCTTGTTTGAGTCCGTAGAGAGCTTTGAATAGAAAGTACACAAAGTCTGCCAGTTTTGAGTCCTCAAACCCTGGAGGTTGTTCCACATACACTTCTTCTTCTAACTCCCCGTTCAGAAAAGCACTCTTCACATCCATATGATATACCTTGTAATTGGAATGTGCAGCAAATGCCAGAAACATTCTGATGGCGTCAAGTCTTGCTACTGGTGCATAGGTTTCATCATAATCTATACCCTCTTCTTGAGAGTAACCTTTAGCAACCAGTCTGGCTTTGTTTCTCTTTACAATGCCATCTTCGTCCAACTTATTTCTGAATACCCATCGTGTTCCAATAACAGATTTTCCCTTAGGCCTGGGTACCAGCTTCCAAACTTTCTGCCTTTCAAACTGATTGAGTTCCTCTTGCATAGCAATCACCCAATCTGGATCATCTAGAGCATCTTCAACTTTCTTAGGTTCTGTTTCTGAAAGAAACCCAGAATAGTGACATTCATTTTGTGATGTTCTCCTAGTTCTCACTCTTGTGTCCGGATCACCAATGATCAAGTGAAAGGGATGATCTCTATTCCATACCCTTTGTCTTGGAAGATGCGATCTTGATGATTCTCCTTGTTCTAGATGTTGTGGAGTGTGACTAGTTGATCCTTCTCCTGCTCCCCCTGAGTTGTTGACGATTTGATCTGATGATTCTGTTGACTGACTAGTGGATCTTGTAGAATTTTGAGGATCTCCACTTTGGTCACCACTTTGTCCAGAATCATTATCATTATGATTATTATTAATAACTGTAACAACTTCAGGTACTTCTTCATTGTCAGAGAGATCTCCTGATAGATTTTCAAATACCAAGGATTCAGAGTTCTCTCCAGTTTGCAGGCCTGGTCTTTTGGTGTCGTCAAATGTTACATTAAAGTTTTCCAACACCTTCTTATCTTCAATCACATATATCCTGAAAGCCTTAGATTCCAGAGAATAGCCCAGAAAAATGCCTTCATCTGCTTTGGCATCAAACTTGCCAAGATGTTCTCCATCTTTAAGTACAAAGCACTTTGCACCAAACACATGAAATACTTCAGTGTTGGTTTCTTGTTGGCCATTAACTCATACGGAGTCGTTTCATGATCTTTGTTGATCAGGGTTCGATTCTGAGTGTAGCAAGCTGTGTTCACTGCTTCAGCCCAAAAGTAAGTGGGAAGTTTTGATTCACTCAACATGGTCCTTGCTGCTTCAACCAAGGTCATGTTCTTCTTTTCCACTACTCCATTCTGTTGAGGAGTTCTTGGTGCTGAAAACTGTCTTGAAATTCCTTTCTCTGAGCAGAAATCATTAAGAACTGCATTCTTGAATTCAGTTCCATTGTTTGATCTGATTGTCCGCATAGGTAGCTTAGCTTCCACTTCTATCTTTTTGATGTGATCAATGATTAGTTGTGTTGCTTCATCGTTTGATTGTATGAACAACACCCATGTGTACTTGGAGTAGTCATCCACCATCACCAATGCATATCTATTTCTTGAAAGTGACATAACATTGACTGGACCAAATAAATCCATATGAATCAGTTGTAATGGTTCAGTAATGCTTGCCATTCCTTTGCTTCCATGTGATGCTTTCTTCGACCTCCCCTTTTCACATGCTTCACATAGTCCCTCCTGATTGAATTCCATCAGGGGCAACCCTTTCACTAACTCTCTCTTTACCAAAGAGTTCATAGTTTTGAAGTTCAGATGTGAGAGCTTCTTGTGCCATAGCCAACTTTGTTCTGAAGATGCCTTTACATAGAAACATGTAACTTCTCCTTCACTGGTAGAACTTAAGTCAGCTATAAACAAATTTCCTTTTCTCACTCCCAGTAGAGTAAGCTTCTCATCCTTCCTGTTGGTGATCAAGCACTTGTCCTTTCTGAAATCTACATTGTAGCCTTTATCACAGAACTGACTGATACTTAGAAGATTGTGCTTTAATCCTTCAACAAGAGAGATGTTCTCAATGATGACATTTCCAGCTTTCAATTTACCATATCCCGTAGTGAATCCTTTGATGTCATCTCCAAAGGTTACAATCGGGCCGGTCTTCTTAACCACCTCTGTAAGTAGGGACTCTTCACCTGTCATGTGTCTAGAACATCCACTATCTAGAATCCACACAACCTTTGAGCTTTTAACCTTACCCTGCAATCACAGATTGATTAAGCGGACTTTGGTACCCAAAATTGTTTGGGTCCTGAAGGTTTAGATGATTTAACAGGAGTAACATTCAATTTAGTCTTACCCTGTTTGATATTCATAGTATCATTAACATTAACAGTGCTATTGCTACTATCATTCATCAACTTAAAATAAGCATGCATGATGTTGTACTTACATAGCAAACACTCTTTCTTTCCACAGGGTTCATGAAGATCAGGCATGTCAGACATGTTATGCATTTCAGAAGTATTAGCAGTTTCTACTTTAACCTTTTTACATGCATGTGTAAGGTGTCCAGTAGAATTACAAATAGTGCACAACTTCCTAGATGCAATGGGAGAAAATGGAACAATTTCCTGATTAACAATCTTCTTTTTCCCATTCCTGTTCTTTTTAACATTACTAACTAAGTCACCTTCTTCAGTTTTAGGTATAACAGTTTTTACTAATTTCCTAGGCAACTTAGTCTTTACCTCTTTTTCCTTCAATAAATCCTCCTCAAGCAATTCTTGTGCTATGAAAAGGTCATCCTCATAAAAAGGTTCTGAGAAGGGCCTGACAAAGACTGGACTGTCCACATTCTTAAGAATGTGTGGAATATCCTTCTTGACAACAGAAGATGTCACAGGGAATTCCAAGACCTTTTTCCCAGCCTTTTTGGAATAGTCAAGTCCTATAGCAGTTTTATTACCCTGGGTCTGAGTATCTATTATCTCCTTAGCAATCAGGGCGGAATTCTTAAAAGCATTCAGCTTCAAATCTAAATCTGAAATCTGCTTCCTGAGGATAGTCTCTATCTCATCATTACACTTGACCTTGTTCTCTAAGTACACATTCTTTTGCTTAAGATCTTCTAATGTTACAGCTACAAGCTCTAGTTCTTCATTTTTAGATTCTAACTTTTTAATCATAAGAACTAGTTTAGCATTTTCCATTTCTGATGCTAGCATGCTTGTGTGTACATTAAACAATTCTACACTAAGATCTTGCACAGTTTTCTTGTACTCAGAGTTAGACATATCAATTGTAGTTAAGATAGGACCTGAGATGATTGTGGTGATTCCTCTGAAGAGTCAGCCATTAGAGCAACATTTACATATTCCTCCTCTTCATCCGAATCAGTATCATCCCAGTGCTTTCCCTCTACTATATAAGCCTTCCCTTTCTGCTTTCCAGAAAATGACTCCAGTTGCTGTTTAAGCTTGGCATTCTCCTTCTTCAAATCCTCATATGAGTCTTTCTTTCCATAGACATCTTTCATGTCTCTTGCTTGACGAGGCTTCCGGCATTCAGTGGCGAAATGCCCTAACTCATTGCAGTTGTAGCATCTTGATTTGCTTTTATCAATCATGCCAGTCTTGTAGCCTCCCTTAAAGCATGTACTAGGTGTATAATTGCTCTTCTGGAATCTGTTGGTTGAGCCCTTGAACTTGTACTTAGGGTTTCTCTTGAAACGAATATGACTAAACTTTGCAGCTAAGTACGCCATGGTTTTGTCTTCCATTTGCTCAAGCTCGTCTAGGGTGTAGTAATCACTTTCATTAACACCCAGATTCACAGAATCCATTTCTGCTTCTATTATCACCTCCTTTACAGCTCTAGGGGTTTGAACCTGAATCTCAGAAGTTATTGGTTCATCCACTACAAGTGTTGCTGATCTCACAAGTGCATTGTGCTTGCTGTCCACTATCCCTGATCCGTAGATTATCACTCTCTATTCCTGTTCCATCTCATAGGTCTTCAACTTGCCATAGATCATCTATAATGACATCTTTGTGAAGTCAATTCTTTCCCTTATGGATGATGACTTGTGTTCTACATGATGGGGCAGCGTCATCATGAACTTCCTGTTTGATTCTCTCAGTGGATAGGTCTTTCCTTTCATTGCCAATTCATTTAGGATCTTAGTATATTTCTCAAAGACCTGAGTTATACTTTCTCCTGGAAGAGACCTAAAAGCTTCGTACTGAGAAGTCAAGATGTCCAATCTGTTTTCCTGCACGTCTTCAGTTCCTTCCATTATCAAGTTAATGGTATCCCACATATGTTTCCCGCTTGTACAGTTCATCAACTGATAGCTCATTTCCTTGTCTGCGGAGTCCGTCAATATCAACATCAAACCTGTGTCCAATCGAATCAGTTCTTTGTCAGAATCTGTATACTCAGTAATATCCTTAGGTTGGGTGCCTGAAGGAATCCTGCTACCATCAGGAGCTGTAGATTCACTAACTGGTTTCATTGGTACAAAAGGTCCGTTTTCTAATATGCCAATATACAACGGATTAGATGCCTTGATAAATAACAACATCTTCATCTTCCACAAACTGAAATCATCTCTAGTAAACGGGGGAACTTTAATACCAGCGGTTGTCTTTGGAGCACTCATGGTTTCTGAAAATTTCAAATTGTTTAAAATTCAAGAAATTCCAATTAAATGAAAAATTTTGAAAGTTAAAAAATTTGCTTCGAATTTTCACGCTACGTTTGATTTTGGTCTCATTTACCGGATCTGATTTGTATATCAATCAAGTAGCTCTGATACCAATTGTTAGGTCAAAAGTATCGTAGAAGGGGGGGTTGAATACGATACTCACAAATAATTTAATTTCGTTCGCAGATGATTCATTCAGTTCTATAACGAAATCAAACACACCAAACCAAACCAAGTTTCGGGGAATATATCTTTTTATAAATATAAACCTCGAGGGGTGCTACAATTTCTAATCCGTAGATTAGCTTCAATGAGTTCTAAGTTATACACAATCAATACAATGATAGAGTTCCAGCAGAATTAATGTTCTTAGAATTTTCTCTCTGGCTTTTCCTCTCTCTCAGTAATTGCTTCTGTGTTATAACTTGACTGAAGAAGACACACTTCCTCTGATAGTAATTATAGACTTGGATTTGAAAACTATCGAACGAAGTTTGTAGGATCAATCATGGCCGTCTAATTTCCATCAACCTGTCAGACAAACTAAAACTTTCCACCTGCTCCAATTTGAAAACCATCAAATGTGTAAAAGTAAATTACCATTCGATAGTTTTTAAAACAAAACTATCGAAATGTAAAATACTTTACACTTGAAATTAGATGGATTTCTTAAATCACTTTCGATGGTTATCTTAAAAGAAAAACCATCGAACCATTTCTTGTCCTTGATCTTTTTAGTAAATCTATTAAGCTTCAGGGTGTTTCAGTTTTAGATTGTATCAATTTCTTCTGAGACGATAAAACAACTTGATCTTTTCAGTGCCGTCACCTAGTGCAACTGGTCTGGTTCACAGATGAATAACACTTGATCAATTCTGCTTTTATGCCTTCAATCCAATGCTGCTGATAAGTCCTTTGTCGTTCTGGTTTCTTCGATTAAATCACTGGAATCCCGTGGTACTTAACCCTAAATCATTCACATACTTCTGTCGTCTTACAAGTCTTGTTTCTGTTGCTGTCACTGAGGCTTGAACATTTTCATGTACTTCTTTCCGTGACCTGTTTACGGACTTCAAGAATACATAACGTATTTTGATTTTTTGAGTTTACCTTTTCTTCTTTGATTCTGGATTCCTGTGCTTCTGTTAATATTATTGTTTGTCTTGTCCTTTTTTGAGTTGTAGTTATCTCTTTTACATCTTATGTTACATTATGCTTTACAAACTCTCAGAACTCACTTTTACCAGACTTGAAGAAATAGTCTGTCCCTCTTTCTCTCCCTCTCCTTTTGCCTGGTTGCAAACTAGCCTCTCACTCTCAGTAGCTTCACTCTTTTCCCTCAAACCTAAAAGTGTTTGAACTACTACTAACTCATCCACACTTGAAGTTGTAATATTTGAGGTTTGAAGTGCAAGTGTGGAAGGAGTATCCGTAGAGGTAGTAGAAGTATATGTCAACGGATAGCTGATTTTAGGCATATCCGTAGACAGACAAACATTTGTCAACGGATGAGAAATATCCGTTGATGAAGAAAAAGAAGTAGCTCTAGAAATGGAGATTAAGGCTGAATCTGTGGAGACTGATTTTAATTTGAGAGCCAAAGATGGAGCTAGAGTCTTAGAAATGATAGATTGGTGGTCCAACAAATCATCAATAAGATGATGACCACCAATTACAGAGTGGGGCTTCTCCAAGAAGGTTAAAGATGGAGAATCGGGAATGGATGTGTGAATCATATCCACATCCAAAGAGAGAGTAGGTGAGCTTAATGTTTCTGTTTCAGTTTGAATAAATAAAGAATGGGGTTGTGACTCTACATTTACTTGAGCCACATCAACCTGAATTTGTGATGTTGTCATTGACACTGTGTGTCATCCCTGTGCTACCCAGGATAGTTTAGATCTCTTTCTCCTTTCATAGGCCTTGGATGTATCTGTGGGGCTTCTGGTGTCTCTATCCCTCATGTTTTGTGTCCCTGGTTGGGGACTATTTTCAATAGCAACATCCTTTTGGGAGGATGCCACTAGGGATGTGATAGATTCCTTTTCAACCACTACATCTTTTTGAGAAGATACAGGGTGGGTAGGCTAGGACACACTTATCTCACCCTCCTTGTTCTTGGGGTTTCTTTGATGTTCACCCCTTCCCTCACCACTTACTACCTCCTTCACACTCCCCTAAAGGGTTTGGGTAGTTTTTACAACAGGTGCCTTTTGAGAAGCACATGAGGTTGGCTTTCTGGATTTTGATTTAGGAATTCTAGAGGTGGCCACTTGGGTAGGAGGCTGTTGGACAGTTCCAGCCTCCATGGTGGCACTGGAAATCAAAGAAGTGACAATAGAGGTAGGAACAGTTGAGGAGATTACCTGAGTCACTGGTGCCTCTTGAGCTGCATTAAAAATTGGTGGATACACCAATTGAACCTCCTTCTTGTGGTTCAGCCTATTCAAGTCCTCAAGGACTCTCTTATTTTGAACCCAACATTCCTTGGAGTTTGCAGGGAATTGAATCACCAGGTTACCTTCTACATGGTTAGCTAGCAACATGAAAAATCTAGCATAATAGATATTCTTACTTCTAGATGTTTTATTCCCTAATTTAGCACCTAGTTCATAAAGAATTAGGGATCCTAGGTTATAAAAGCTATCACTTAAAAGCATATAAACAATATCAAGCATAGAGAATGTAACTGCATCATGGTTGCTAATCTTACCAGAGAAAACCTTAAGAATGGCATCAAAGAAAAAGCTCCATTATTTGACCATGCCTTTTCTCTGAATCTTACTTAAATTATCCGTAGGTAAGGCATAGTTTATTAGATTCAGCATGTTAATCACATCAGTATCACTATGCTTTTCTAACCTATTGTTTTCAGGCAAATTTAAGCAAACAGTAATAACATCACTGTTAATCACATATTCCTTACCTTGAAGAACAAAGGTAATGGTAGCATTGACAGAATCAAACACAACTGATTCCCGGATTGCTTCAATTACCACAAAGTATAGTTTGGGGGCTTTGAACATAGCTTTTGAGAGCTTGCAGTTCTGGAGAAACCTCATCATAGTGTGATATGATGTGTTTTTCTCTTCGAAGTCCACCAGAGCTGTAAAGTTGTTCTTCTCGTATGTGAAAGCAGTGAGAGACATAGTCTTGTTGGTTGGTGCCATTGATGTAAGCTTTGAATTTACAGAGAGAGATTTTTGCTTTGAGAGAGAAGATGATTTCTTGCCTTAGAGAATTTTGGAAAATGATAGAAAAAGATTAACTGGGAGTAAAATTCAATTTACACTCCCCCAAAATAATTCACTAATAAAACCAGAATAATTGAAAGAAATTATCTGATTGGGCAAGAAAGTAACCGTTTAAAAATAATGGATTAAAAATTAAAGCCACGAATTTACTGTAATTACATACATGTACTGTACGCATGTAACTACGGATAAGATTGTGACTTTAACGGTTACGATTAAACTAAACTATCTACGGATAGGATTTTACCTTTTGGGATTTGATATCCGTAGAGGTGTAAAATGGTATTCGTAGACAATGAAAATCCAGTGTCAGAGATCACCATCAACGGATAAGGATATCCGTAGAAGGAGAAATTTTGACTTAGACAAAATTCATCTTTTTCAGAAAGTTTTAATTCTCATGAAAATCATGTTGACACTGGCTGCATTACAAATTGTCAGACATTTAAAGGAATTAAGAGAAATTAAGCATACCTAGCTCACTTACCAACCTTGAAAATGTTGATTTATCAAGTGGCTTGGTAAAAATGTCTGCAATTTGCTGCTCACTTGGAACAAAATGAAGTTCCACAGTACCATTCATCACATGTTCCCTGATGAAGTGATACTTTATGTCAATGTGTTTGGTCCTTGAGTGTTGCACTAGATTCTCAATTATGGCAATTACACTAGTGTTGTCATAGAATATTGGAATCTTATTAACTGTTAGACCATAGTCTATTAGTTGATTTTTCATCCAAAGTATCTGTGCACAACAACTTCCAGCAACAATATATTCTGCCTCGGCTGTAGAAGTGGAGACATAATTTTTCTTCTTACTGAACCATGAAACAAGCTTGTTTCCTAGAAATTGACAGGCCTGTTGTACTTTTTCTGTCAATCTTGCAACCTGCATAGTCTGCATCTGAATAACCAATTAGATCAAAGTCAGATTCTCTAGGGTACCAAATGCCAAGGTTTGGTGTTCCCTTGAGATATCTGAAAATCCTCTTGATAGCAATTAAGTGAGACTCTCTAGGATCAGCCTGAAATCTAGCACATAGACATGTAGCAAACATAATATCAGGTCTACTAGATGTTAAATATAAAAGTGAGCCCACCATGCCTCTATAGCTTGAAATGTCCACACATTTTTCCTTAGTATTCAATTCAAGCTTAGTGGCAGTTGGCATGGGTGTTTTAGTAGGAGAGCAATCCATTATATCAAAGTTCTTTAATATATCAAAGATGTATTTAGTTTGACTAATGAAGATTCCTTCTTTCACTTGCTTAACTTGTAAGCCAATGAAATAGGTAAGTTCACCCATCATGCTCATTTCATATTTACTTTGCATAAGTTTGGCAAACCTTTTGAAAAGCTTCTCATCTGTAGACCCAAAGATTATGGCATCTACATAAATCTAAAGAAGTATACTAGAGCCATTAACATTTCTAAAGAAAAGAGTTTTGTGAACAGTACCTCTAGTGAAGTGATTCTCTAAAAGAAACTGTGACAAAGTATCATACCAGGCTCTAGGTGTTTGCTTTAGTCCATAGAGTGCCTTGAGTAGGAAGTAGACAAATTCTGGATGATTTGGATCTTCAAAACCAGGAGGTTGACTGACATACACCTCCTCTTCCAGTTCCCCATTCGAGAAGGCACTCTTGACACCCATTTGATAGACCTTGAAATTGGCATGGGCTGCATAGGCTAGGAATATCCTTATTGCTTCCAATCTAGCAACAGGAGAAAATGTTTCATCATAGTCTATTCCTTCTTCTTGGGAATAGCCCTTAGCAACCAATCTAGCTTTGTTCCTTGTGACAATGCCATTTTCATCCATCTTGTTTCTGAACACCCACTTTGTACCTATAACATTTATGTCTCTAGGTTTGGGTACCAGCTTCCATACTTTGTTTCTTTCAAATTGGTTTAGCTCTTCTTGCATTGCTAATACCCAATCTGGATCTAAAAGAGCATCCTCAACTTTCTTTGGTTCTTCTTGAGAAAGAAAGCTGTTGTATAAACATTCATCTTGAGTAGCTCTTCTAGTTTGGACATTTGAGGATACATCGCCAATGATCAGTTCAAATGGGTGATCCCTTGTCCATTTTCTTCTTGTTGCAGGTGTAGGTCTTGAAGATGCAGCATCATTCTCATAAGCATAATCATGTGATGTTGATCCCTGACTCAGAGAAACTCCCCCTGAGTTAATTGGGGTGGTAACTCTGTGTTGTGATCCACCTACGGATGCTCCATTTTGGCTTCCTACGGATGCTCCATTTTGGCTTCCTATGGATGCTCCATTTGTCCCTTCTATGCATGGCTCATTTGAACTTGACTTATCCATATTTGAAATTATCACTCTTGGAGGGACTAGTTCATCCACATAATCATTGTCTTCATCAACCTTGAGTTAAATCAACCTTGACCCTGGGTGTTGTCCTCTAAGAGACAACATGCTGAGGATGTTCGTATGCAAACATGTTTGATGCAGGTATTTGAGAATTCTGTGCATACATAGTGTTCATTTGTGGCATGCTCCATGTCATTTGTGGCATTGTGAATGCATTCATATAAGGATTTGAAACAAATGGCATGTTGGCATACAGATTTGATGCATGATCAGTATGAGCAAATATGTTATGCATAGCAGGCATAGGCATATTGGGTACAGACATTGGCATTTGAACAGATGAAGTTTTAACAGTTTTTCAATTGGTAGATAAATGATTAACACTACCACACTTTACACAAGTTTTCCTAGGAGCATACTTGTCAGGTGTATAGTTGTTATGCTTGTTAATCCCTACCTTACCATTTCTGTTCTTTTTCCTTTTCACCCCAGCCTTGACCTCTGTGTTTTCTAACTTGCCCTTCAATTGCTTGTTGGACAAGTGACCTATATTGACATCCTTAGCTTTGGTTTTGCTACACTCTCCCTGAACAAAATTTTTGCTGGTTGGACCATACTTTTTGTTCAGCTTCTCAAGTTTTTCTTGACTAACATTAGATGTGCACTTCTTTGGACAGGTCACATCAAGGTTTCTCTTGAACTTGATCTTTGGGAATTTTCTTGACAGAAAAGCTAAATGTACATGTAGCTCATCCATTTCCTCTTGATTGGAGGGCTCACTTTCTTCAATCATCTTTCCTTTGCACTTTCTTGATTCAGCTCTACCTTTACAAGCACTTTGGCTTGGTGTAGTTTCAGCAGCTTCTTCTTTCATGTCCTCAGCCTTTTCAACACTTGCTACTAAAGCAACAGGTCCAGTTTTCTTTTGGACCTTCTCAATTTCTTCATCCTGCTCCATTTCTAGCTCATATGTTTTTAGGGTTCCATACAGCCTCTCAAGAGAAAAATCCTTATACTCTTGAGTGTTTCTCAAGGAAACAGTCATAGGCTTCCACTCCTTTGGCAAGGCTCTGAGAAATTTAAGATTTGAATCTTTAATTTGATACACTCTTCCATACAACTTCAATCCATTCAGCAATTTTTGAAATCTATTAAAAGTGTCATTCAAAGATTCTCCACTCTTGAAGTGAAAGTGTTCATACTGTTGTATGAGGAGCTGCATCTTGTTTTCCCTTACCTGCTCAGTTCCTTCACAGATGGTTTGGATAGTGTCCCAAATTTCTTTTGTTGTAGAACAATTAATGACATTGTCAAACATGTCAGAATCAAGACCATTGAACAAAATATTCATGGCCTTCTTATCTTTATGCATTGCAATGTGATCCTCAAGAGTCCAATCTGAAGGTAACTTTGGAATGGTGCTTGGAGCTCCTACAGGTGCTTGAGCTACTGAGGAGTTTGGCTTCATTGGTACATGAGGGTCATGATCTATGCACTCTACATAACCTTCATCCATAGACATTAGATGTAGTCGCATTTTTACTTTCCAGTGAAAGTAATTTTCTCTATCAAGAACTGGTATTTTAACTCCATAATCCTTCTGACCCATGATTCTGATGTCTTTAGATCTTTAAACTTCTTGTGTGTTAGAAGCTTGCTCTAATACCAATTGTTATTCCCAGACAATGAATCAAGATTGTAGAAGGGGGGGGGGGTGTTGAATACAATCTCTAAAATTTCTTTAGTTCTTGACAATAGAAATAAGAAAGTAAAATTAAGAACAGAAAAACAAACAAGATAAAATCACAAGAATTAAAAATTCAGGTGGATTGTTTTATCCACCTGAGAGATTTTTATTTGAAGAAATCTCTGTGATGTTTATGAATAAACACACAACCACATACACACTATTCTAGCTTCAGCAATTTACAAGGGATATTGCCTTTAGCTTTCTAAATTGCATATCTGATTTCTTACTCTAGAATAATGCTTCACTTAGTTATATATATCCGAAGTTTACAAGATATTTTGAACAGTCAATAATACAAAAAGTAAATCTGTTCAAGATCCTTGTTTCTCCATTCTGAGTAGTGGTCCATATGTTGGTAGCTTGCCCTTCTTGGCTGATTGTCTTTTATGGAAATGCTACTTTTTGACCTTACAAACAGAATGCTACTTCTTCTCGTGACCTTTCCAGAAATACTGGCTTCCATGCTTTGTGTAGTCTATCAACCCATGTGCACTGACTAAACCGTCCCTTTCACAAGTACAGTGTGTATCCATAGAAGCTATTTGAGTTGTATCCGTTGAGAGTATCTTGATCACATCCGTAGACAGCTAGTACTACTATCCGTAGACAGTACATTATCCACATCCGTTGAAGGATAATTATGTTATTCGTTGACAGTCAATTTCACTTATGTAAAATTACAAGGCATAAACTATTTACAATTAGCCTCACATATCTATTAATAATCAACATGACTTATTCAGCCTAAAAAGAATACTTCAACTTCAACATCAGAATTACAAAAACATGTTACATTGAGTCTTATCCGTAGATAAGCTTCCCATCAACGGATACTGCATAAGCATGTTATACGTTGATGGCTACATTTTACTTGTACAATTTTTACCAAGTTAATTTAGTTATCATCAAGAAACAACATAGTTCCTAACATCGGTCATTTGGAACTTGAGATAACGACTTACCGCATACTTTTTGGCGCCCGCCTCCTCAGTATCATATTTCTTTTGTACTGCTTCCAAAATTTCTTTGGCCCACTTATCAGAGTTATAGTAATCATACAAATTCAAGGATAGACCATTCAGAATAAAATTCTTACAAAGAAAATCATTTTACACCCATGACTCTATCTCCTTATCAAGTACATCATTAGCGGGTGGTATAGTTTCTGAAGATTCGGTACTAGCAGGGGGAGCAGGCATAACAGGTTTCGGGGTCGACAAAACATAAGCTACTTTACGCATGGTACGAAAGAATAACATTTTTTGTTTCCAACGTTTAAAATGCACACCCTAAAAATGGAAAGGCTTATTAATATCAAAAGCTATATTAACAGAAAAAAAACGGTAGACATGGAAAATAGATATATAATAATCATAAAATTCTGAATCATCTTAAAATTGTAGGAAATAATTTGCGAAAAATAGTAAAAACAATTTTCGAATTTTTATTTTATTTTTTCACAAAAAACTATTTATGATTATTAAAATCTATAAAATACGAGTTTACCGAATTTTTCTCGGATGAGTCACGAATCACGTTTTCTTTAAGACGTTTCGTGATTATATCCAAAAAAGTACAGAATATTCACGTTTACCACGTCGTCTCCAGGATAAAATAGCCCAAGAAAAAATTCCTTACGATGAACTTTTGCACCAAAAATCACTGATCTAATTTTACACCTTTATACCGCTCACTTATTTTTCGAACTAAAAACAATGATTTTGAATAGAACTCAATATCAAAAACTACCACAAATGTTTATACTCTGACAGAAGACAAGAACTGAAACTTGTAATATATAATAACATACACATGTGAGGTAGTGTACATATACCACTGGACTACTAAGGGCTAAGAAAAAGAATGGTTAAAATATATTATATGTATATATATAGTTGTAAGAGCACTGGAGCAACAAGAGTATGGTGTGAAAAAGAAAAAACAAAGTGTTGAGAGACTAAGATGATGAGAATTTCTTGTGTCTAATCTCTTCACCAGCGTGGGAATTTATAGGCTACTAGAGGAATGACCAGGTTCAAAGAACAAGACAAAAATGAGGAAGACATGGAGAGAAAAATCTGTCTGATTTTACACCTTTATACCGCTCACTTATTTTTCGAACTAAAAAACAATGATTTTGAATAGAACTCAATATCAAAAACTACCACAAATGTTTATACTCTGACAGAAGACAAGAACTGAAACTTGTAATATATAATAACATACACATGTGAGGTAGTGTACATATACCACTGGACTACTAAGGGCTAAGAAAAAGAATGGTTACAATATATTATATGTATATATATAGTTATAAGAGCACTGGAGCAACAAGAGTATGGTGGGAAAAAGAAAAAAACAAAGTTTTGAGAGATTAAGAGAGAGAATAAGATGATGAGAATTTCTTGTGTCTAATCTCTTCACCAGCGTGGGTATTTATAGGCTACTAGAGGAATGGCCATGTTCAAAGAACAAGACAAAAATGAGGAAGACATGGAGAGAAAAAATTGTATGCCCCCCCCACCCCACCCCACCCCACCCCACCCAACCCACGCCCTCCATTAAAACAACAGTTACAAATCAAGCTGACCAACCAAGTGAAATGTAACGTTATAAAGAAAAAAAAATATAGCTGGTGCTGGTAAAAATTTAAAATTTTTAAATTTAGAAAATAATTCACACCAACAGTTCTTAGTGACAGTGTGCTGATTTTCTGGCCTTGGAAGAATAGGGATGGCTTCAACTATACTGAGATTATTTCTAGATTTGTTTGGGTTACTTTATTTGGCATACCTTTATCAATGTTTTCTAAGGAAGGTATTGGTTACATTGTGGGTGTTATTGGTAAAGTGGTATGTCATGAGAAATTCACTCCTGGAGGAGGCTCAAGGTGCAAAGTTGTTGGTTCAATTTGACTGCATAGATCACAAACCCACGTGCTTTGTGTTCGGATTCTCAATGAGGATGCCACTGAATTTGTTCAGGTTCATGTTCGTATTGTCTATCATGAAGGCCCCAAGGTTTCCCTGGGTGCTCGTTACTACCCTTAGAAACATGATCAGATGTCACCCAAACCCTCCACTTTCCTTGGCTGTCCACTCTCCTATGATGGCCCTGACTATTGTGATGATGTTATCTCTGATATGCACTTTGGAGGTAAGGTCAGGACAAACGGTTCTAATTATGAATGTTTAAGTACTAGACTGATTTTATTTTTACATTGGTATTGTATAGAATTATGTAGCTGGTTTGTTTTTGCCATGAATATTACTATTATTATTTATTAAATATATATGTGGTTTCGCTGTATCCGTGTCCAAATTTTGGACGGTGTCCCCACGTCCTAAAATTTTAGAATTTTTCAATCAAACACTCGAATTCGTGTCGTGTCCGACACTCCGTACCCAAGTCAGAGTAACTTAGCCGATAACACAACTGAGTTGATTATCCATATGTTTATATATCTTGCAAGCATAGAAACAAGACATAAACCCGACATTAACAACGTACCTATCCTGCAATCAAGGAAATCAAGGAAAAAAGACACAAGTAAGACACCACATATAATCCACCACTTCTGCTCATAAAATTCAGCATATGAAAAGATCACGACTCTGTTTGGGATTGCTGGTAAAAATTGTTGTGCTGTTAAAATAAGTGATGTTATGAAAATCAGATAATTGTTTGGTAATATTTTTGAGATGTGCATGTTTTGGTGTATAATATAAAAAAATAATGTTTCTGGCGAGGTTTGATGTTGAAACTAGTAGCTGCTTCCCGCAAAAGCTGAAAGCAGCTTTTTTCAAAAGCATGGGGGACCTGCTTTCTCTAATAGTAGCTTTTCAGCCAAAAACGCTTTTCGGAAAAGCTGCTTTTAAAATTTACCAAATAGTTTTTCAGCTGCTTTTCGGAAAAAAGCTGTTGTTGCTGTCTGCAACAGCAATGCCAAACGGAGCCTACATCTATACTCTTTATTAATAAGGAAAAAAAAGTGAAAATGGCGCACGGTACCAAAAGTACCAAAGTACCAAATTTGGTTATCACGTACCAAAGTACCAAATTTGGTTATCACGTGACATGGGTTCGATTCCTCGCAACTACGTACAAGATTTGTTAATTTAAATTCTTTAGCTTAATTCAGGGTTCGATTCCTTACAACTACGTTATTATACAAGATTTATTTATTTACTTTAATTTCATTAATTTCATTCAAAGTTCAATTGTCTATAACTTCTATACTCTTTATTAATAAAGAAAATAATGTTAAAATATCGCGCGGTACCAAATTCAAGATTAATTGCCTATAACCACATATTTAAATAGTATTTATTTATTATATATTTCAATCATTCAAATATCTATAAGTACATTTTTTAATAATTTTTTTAATAATTAAAATTAATATTAATAACAAAAACAATGTGAAAATGGCGTACGGTACCAAAGTACCAAATTTGATTATCACAAAATTCGGGTTCGATTCCTTGCAACTATGTAATTATACAAGATTTATTTACTTTAAATTCTTTAACTTCATCCGAGGTTCGATTCTTTGCAACTACGTAATTATACAAGATTTATTTATTTACTTTAAATTTATTAGCTACATCGAGGGTTCGATTCCTTGCATCTAGGTAATCATACAAGATTTATTTATTTACTTTAATTTCTTTAGTTTTACAAACTGTTCGATTGTCTATAACTACATCATTAAATAGTTGTTTATTTATTATATTTTTATCATTCAATTCTCGAAAAATATATTTTTTAAAAATATTTATTAATATTTATTAATATTTATCAATATTATTATGTTGATGTCGACTCATGCTCGGCCCGTGCTTGGCACGAGTTATCAGCTAGTATTTTATTAAATCTTAATTCCATCAGATTAGGCAAACACATGTAGTTCTAACAACAAGTTAGTGTTGTGAAATTTACTTGTTTCTGAGCCTATACTACGACAGTGACAATAAAATAACTACAGGGTAGCCAATGCGTTAAACAAGACCCAATTTTGTTAATAGCGGATGGACTTCAAAATGCCACGGGGCTGATTAAGAATATAGCAGATAGCAAAACAAGCCATGTTGTATTAGATTTTAATATACTATGATAACAGGCTACAAGAACTGCAAGTACTAGTGTAGTGTATTTCAAAAAACGAAATATAAGTTCTATGTGCAAATTAAAAAAAAAAACAGATTGCAGGCAACAATGTATAATGTACTGATTGAATTAAAAAAGGTTTAGAGAGTGGCCTGGTGAGGCGTGTGAAAACACTGCCCTAAGGAATCGTGCCCCTTCTCGTGCAAGGTTTTACGGCAACTCCTTAGCGGTACAACACCCGATTCAATTTTCCTTTTCTGTGCACGAACGATAAAGGATGGCAACAATGATTTTCTGAATACTCCAAATAATACCTCAATATATATATATATATATATATATATATATATATATATATATATATATATATATATACACACTACTATAATTGATGAAAGGCTGGGGAGATGCTGGGCTCTGTGAATTTGACAGGAAACAGAGGTTAGAAGATGTAGAAGGATGTGTGTATTTTCTTTTCTCGCTGCTATGTCAATAGACCATTATAGGCCTTCTTTATATAGGGCTAAAAAAATATGAAACTGATAGACAAGATAATTGTTCTTATTAATACAAGATAATAGTAATTAAAGACTTAGAAATTGTAACAGTTCGCTAATGGGCAAGTATACAAAAATAATTATAAGGTAAAATAAATCTTTTAAATTTTATTTTTTCATAATAATAGATATTTTATAACTATCCAACAATCCCCCGCAAAAATAAAATTTTATGAAAGGAAAAAATAATATAACAAATACAATAGGGAGCTCATTTTATTATGTATTCAATACGGGTAGCTTCCGGCTTGGAACCCGCACCTAGTGACATTTGTCGCCGTTTGAAGAAACTAAGTGGACTATGCCTGGAACTTGAATCTTTTAACCAAACATTGACAAAAGCACACATAATACGGAAAATCAATTGTTAGGGCTTGCACTATAATGGTCATGCGCAATAACCGACTCATGAGAGTTTTAGAGATTAGCCCATACCTCATAGTTGCGGCCACACAACTCCTCTCACGTAGGTAAGTCCTCAAAGGTACTAGTGAACGGAGAAGTACCTTGCAAATTTTGCCTTAAGACTTATTAAGAGTACAATACTCAACCTTACCGTTCACTATATGAGCACTTCATCATCATAGGAATGGGGAAGAAGAATGTATCTATGTACATCTTCTTAGGAGTGTAACTCCATATATTGAAGGCTCTCACGCAATCATCTATCCATCTTGTTTCTACCCTTGGAACTTATAAAACAAGTAGGGTTGCCACTGTCGATGATGCATAATTATGGGCTTAGCCCCATTCCCTCGATGAATCCAGGATCTTTTTCCTAGATAGACCCTTTGTCAAAAGATCAGCTAAATTTTCTTCTGACCTCACAAAATTTAGGGTCACATAATCTTTCATCAAGCGCTTGATTGATTTGTAACGTATTTGCAGATGCCTGTTCAATTTCACATTAATAGTTTCATGTTCCAATAAGTCAAGCACAGCTCTAGAATCACAATGTATATGAACAGGTGGAACAGTTTTAAATAAAAAAGATAAGTCAAGCAACAAATTACGAAGCCATTCAGCTTCTAAAAACGTAGTATCAAGAGCAATTAACTCAGCATCAGATGTACTTCTAGCAATTATAGTTTGTTTAACAAAACCCTAAGAAATAGCACCACCAACTAATATAAATATAAAACCAGAAGTGGATTTAACTTGAAGTGAATCTATTACCCAATTTGCATCCGAATAACCTTCTAACAAGTCGGGATAACCATTATACACAAGTGAATAATCTATGGTACCTTTTAAATATTTAAGTACTCTCTCTAAAGTTGTCCAATGTTGTTGATTTGGATTACTCGTATATCTACTAAGTCTTCCTACAGCATAAGATATATCAGGTCTCGTCCTATTTGATATGTAGAGAAGGGAACCTATAATTTGAGAGTATTTATGTTGCGAGATAGGGTTGCCTTTATTTTTATTAAGAGTTATGCTGGGGTCATAAGGAGTAGATACGGGTTTACAATCCATATAATTATATTTTTTAAGCATTTTCTCAATTGAATGACTTAAAGATATGTGAATTTCCTTTTCACTTCTAAATATTTTCATTCCCAAAATCACATTTGCTTCACCCAAATCTTTCATATCAAAATTTTTAGAAAGATAATTCTTAAGATCAACAATATAGGACATCGATCTACTAAAAATCAAAATATCATCCACATATATGCAAATAATGATATAATCATCACCAATCACTTTATAATATAAACATCTACCAAACTCATTTGAAACAAATCCATATTCAGTTATCACATAATGAAATATTTTAAACCAATCTTTAGAGGCTTGTCTTAAATCATATATCGATTTTATTAACCCACACACTTTGTTTTCTTGTCCTTTAACTATAAACCTTCAGGTTGATCCATATAAATTTCCTCTTCTAAGTCACCATTTAAGAAAGCTGTTTTAACATCCATTTGGTGAATATGTAATTTATAAATTGAAGCT
Organism: Heracleum sosnowskyi; assembly: GCA_030848705.1. Classification (NCBI taxonomy): domain Eukaryota; kingdom Viridiplantae; phylum Streptophyta; class Magnoliopsida; order Apiales; family Apiaceae; genus Heracleum; species Heracleum sosnowskyi. The sequence goes on along the minus strand of CM061236.1, from coordinate 86,767,812 downwards.
AAGGCTAGAAGGGTCCTAATAGTGGTTATTCTAGCTACCGGCGAATATGTATCAAAATAATCAATTCCTTTCTTTTGTGTATACCCTTTAGCAACTAATCTAGCTTTGTATTTATCTACAGATCCATCATGTCTTAATTGTTTCTTAAAAATCCATCTAGACCCTACCGTTTTAAAACCTTGAGGCAAGTTAGTTAAATACCAAGAGTTATTTTCTAAAATGGATTGCATTTCAATATCTATGGCTTCTTTCCAAAATGGAGCATCAGATGAAGACATAGCTTCCGCATAAGAAGATGGTTCACCTTCAGCTAAATAAACAAGAAAGTCATCTCCATAATCTTTTTCTATCCTAGCTCTTTTACTTCTTCTAGGTTCTTCTAATGATGTTGATGTACTAGGTACGTTTGATATAGAAGTAGAACTAGAGCTAGTAAGTTGTTTTGTCATTTTAGTCTTGTAGGGAAAAATATCCTCGAAATAGGTAGCATCTCTAGCCTCAATAATAGTGTTAGGGGAGACATCAGGATTATCGGAATGAATCACAAGAAACCTATTAGTCGTACCTTGAGTATACCCAATAAAAATAGCATCTATAGTTTTAGATCCCAGTTTTCTCTTCTTTGGTTCTGGAATTCCTACTTTAGCTAAACAACCCCAAACTTTGAAATAATCAAGTTTTAGATTTCTATTTTTCCAATATTCATAAGGTGAAACATTAGTAGTTTTATTAGGAATTATATTTAACACATAACAAGCAGTGAGTAATGCTTCACCCCAAAGATTTTTGGGAGCACCTGAACATACAATCATACAATTTATCATATCTAATAAAGTCCTATTTTTTCTTTCAGCAACTCCGTTAGATTGTGGAGTGTAAGGGGCACTGACTTCGTGAATTATTCCGTGTTCTCGACAAAATTGAGTAAAATCATTATCCATATATTCTCCACCTCTATCGGATCTAATTATTTTAATATCTTTTCCGGTTTGTTTTTCTACCTTGGCTTTATAAGTCTTAAAACAACCTAAAACTTCGTCTTTGGTCTTAAGAAGGTATACGTAGCAAAACTTGGAGTAATCATCTATAAAGGTTACAAAATATCTTGTACCACCCCTAGTAAGAACCTTACCATTATTGCACACGTCACTATGAATTAAATCTAACAAAGAAGAGTCTCTAGTAATATTGGAGAAAGCCTTTTTAGTATGTTTGCATTGTGCACATATTTCACATTTAGATCTTTCTTTAATATTATGATTAGGGAGTAAACCTTTATTAATCATCCTTTGTATTGTGCCATAATTCACATTCCCTAGTCTTTCATGCCATAAAGATGAACTTTCAGTATTTAAAACAGCTGGAGAGATTTCTTTATTGATAATATTGGGAGAAACATTCAATTTTATTAATCCTTCACTTACCTAACCTTTTCCAATAAATACATTATTCTTTGATATTACAACTTTATTTGAGTCCATAACAATGCGATAGCCTACACTAAGAAGAATTGAACCACTAATGAGATTTCTCCTAATTGTAGGTACATGAAGAACATTATTGAGAACTAAGATTTTTCCGGATGTGAACTCTAGATTTATTCTTCCTCTTCCCATCACTTTAGCTACCGAATCATTTCCAAGAACTACATCTCCTCCACTTGATTCCTGATAATTTGAAAACCATGACCGTTCATTACACACATGAGTATTAGCTCCTGAATCTAGCCACCAATCATTAGAATTATATATTGTAATATTTATTAAAGGGATAGAATTTTCTAACCTAAAAGAATTATTAGAAGGAGTTCCCTCGACCATGTTGACTTGATGTTTTGGAGTAGATTTGGAGCGATTATTACTTGGAGTTGGTTGAGTTTTCTTATAGAAGCATTGAGCGGCTAGATGATTTGTCTTTCCACAAACATAGCAATGTCTTTGATTGTTTTTAAAACCACCATTAAACCTAGGAGGATTACGGTTTTGATTTTGAGAAAAATTTGAGGGGGCTTTATGAAATTTATTCCCACTATTTTTGAAATTTCTACTTTTGGGTTTAAAGAATGGTTTGCGACGATTAGGATTTTTGGACTCCTCTACAAGATTGACTTTAGGGGAAATTTTATTTTTTGATTTCTCATTTTGCCTATGTTCATTTTCAATACGGACTTTTACAATGGCATTATTAAGAGTGAGTGAAGATTGGTTGTGACGAAATTCTCTAGCAAAATCAGACCAACTAGGAGGGAGTTTATCGATAAGATTTGAGACTTTAAACTCGTCGGAGAATTTAGAACCCTTGGATTCGAGATATCTAACATGATCTTGAAAAATGTGGAGTTGATCACCTATAGGTTTACCATCTACCATTTTGAAGTTATAGAAAGAAGATGCACTAAACCTATGGACGCCCACATCATCAAACCCATATTCGGTTTCTAAGGCTTCCCACAATTCTTTGGCCGAATCAAACTCACAATATATATCATATAAGGTGTCTGACAAGGCACTAAGAATCCTATTAAGGCAAAGATAATCTTGATCTTTAGTAGGCTTTGTTGAAGTAGAGGAAGCCGGTGTTGAAGTTTTGGTTTGTGTAGGTGGAGTTGAAGTTTCTTTCCCAGCACCCTCATATTCTAAAACACTCATAAGGCCTAAAGTAGTTAACCAAAATTTCATTTGTTTTTGCCAACGCTTAAAATTCAAGCCGCTAAATTTTTCGGGTTTAGCTGATCGGATGTCATCTCTTGTATCTGTCATATCAACACGATGATATAAACTGTAATTTAATAGGTATGCTAAATGTCAAAATTTATATCACAGAAATGATACTTTACTGACTAAACAATATATATATATATATAGGCTAGTGATCAAATACAAACCTTTTTTAAAAATAAAGACAAGACAGAAAGTTAAGCAAACAAGTTCTGAACAGTAGTATAACAACCAGTCAAATTTTTGTCACAAAATCTGAAAAGAGAATGAGACACCATGTAATTACTGCTGCTAAAGAATGTTGGTAGTGTTCTATTTGTCTTAATTTGCAGGCCCACCGGCAACTACTAAACCAAATAAAACTAACAAGTTACTAGGCAAATAAAACAAATTTGCTAGGCAGTTGACTTCAAGAATTAGGCTACTATATTATGTTGATTATGGTGTATCATGTAACAACAAAACGCCATATATAATTTAAGCCACAACAAGCAAAAGAACTTGCAAATAATTCAGGTGGAACAAGTCTGTTGCAAACAACAATTCAGAGCTTAACAGTTTAGTGCGTAGAAAGCTAAGAAACAAATATAATGTTTCACCCGATTCCTTAGATTGTTGTGAAATTTACTTGTTTCTGAGCCTATACTACGACAGTGACAATAAAATAACTACAGGGTAGCCAATGCGTTAAACAAGACCCAATTTTGTTAATATCGGATGGACTTCAAAATGCCATGGGGCTGATTAAGAATATAGCAGATAGCAAAACAAGCAATGTTGTATTAGATTTTAATATACTACGATAACATGCTTCAAGAACTGCAAGTACTAGTGTAGTGTATTTCAGAAAATGAAATATAACAACTTCTATGTGCAAATTAAAAAAAAAACAGATTGCAGGCAACAATGTATAATGTACTGATTGAATTAAAAAAGGTTTAGAGAGTGGCCTGGTGAGGCGTGCGAAAACACTGCCCTAAGGAATCGTGCCCCTTCTCGTGCAAGGTTTTACGGCAACTCCTTAGCGGTATAACATCCGATTCAATTTTCCTTTTCCGTGCACGGACGATAAAGGATAGCAAAAATGATTTTCCGAATACTCCAAATAACACCTCAAATATGTGATATATAAAAGACAATATATATATATATATCAATACTATTATATAATAGACGAAACATTAAAAGTTTGGTTGGTCGGTATGGTACGTTGTGATTTTACTTAATTGCCCTTAATTAACTGTACTCCGTGTTTTTACTTGATTAACCTTACTTATTTATAGAAATATATTATTAAATAATAATATTACCTATTTATAACCAATTACCTTTTTTTTTTACCTAAAATACATTATTTTTTCTAACAAATTCTCCTACTTTTTCAAATATATCACGAGAAATTACCATTTTCAACTAAAACTTGTTTGTTTTTCTATTTTTCTTTACTAAAACCCTCATTTTCCAAAAATATCACGGACGAACTTTTAGTTATTTATTTTTAAACCTATTTTAATATTATAATTATTTTTTTAAAAGTTTACCTATTTTAACATGTCTACTTATTTTTCTTAACAAATGCAATTACTAAAAATATTAAGATATAAATGATCAAATACATATTTATAACCAATTATCTTTTCAGCTAAATCACATTATATATTTTTTCAAACAAAGTTCATCCTTTTTTAAATATATCACGGGAAATTGCCTTTTACAATTTACTTTTTCTATTTTTCTCACTAAAATCCATTCTTTTTCCAAAAATATCACAGAAACCCTTTACTTATTTATTTTAAAACGTATTTAAATAATTTTAATTATTAAATTTTAAAACCTCATTTTCCAAAATATCACGGGCATTTACCTTTTTAAACTAAATATATGTTACATTTTTTATTTGTTCTTACTAAAATCCCTCATTTTCCAAAAATATAACGGGCAAAACCATACTTATTTATTTTAAAATCTGTTTTAATGTTTTTAATGAATTAAAATTGTTTAGCTATTTTAACATGTCTGCTTATTTTTTTCACAATTACAATGAATTAAAATATTAAAATAACAATTAACAATCCGTGCATCGCACAGATTTTAAGCTTATATATATATATATATATATATATATATATAGCTACTCTAGTGAGACCCTTCTTATAATGAGAACTGAGTCCAAATCACCAAATCACCAAAAATTATATTATAATTGTCAATATATATATATATATATATTGACATTACTGTTATCATTGCCGTCCTCACCACTGTTATCACGATCACCACCATTATCATACAGCCGTCACCACTGATATTTTTTCCCCAAAATCAATTTCATTTTACCAAAATTAAAACCACCATTCCATCACAATCTCTTAATTACTAATAGTAAAACAAAACCATCAAATTTATAAACCACATTACTACAAAATCTACAGAATACCAAATTTCTTCCCAAATCACCTTATAAACCACCACGATCGTATACAAAATCTACAGAACACCAAATTTCATCCGGAATCACCATAATTTCAACACAAATCACCAAAATCACCAAAAATAAACATTACCATCTATATACATACACACCTATATAATTGTATATCATCACACTGCCCTGATCTCCACATCCACTACGCCACAACCATCACCAAATACAACTATCAGAATCATCATCACCGCCAAATTTAATCCTAAATTACTAAAATTGTTAAAATTGCAAAAACAAATCACCAAATTTTAACACAAATCACTAAATAAATTCAAAACAAAATCACTCAAAATTATTGTCTCTACTATACAAACCACTATCGCAATCATCATCCCCAACATAATATTCATCCCTCCACACCTCTGTCACCGCTATAACAGCCATAACCATTTATTTTACAAAAATCGTTAAATCTGAGAACTTACAAATCTGAAATTGGTTACTCATTGCATATGTTTCCTATTAAGCTACATCAATCAAGAATATGAAATGATGAGCAAAACATGTAGGAGGAGCAACCGTAACAGATCGAAAACAATATAGATCAGAATTCGTGTAGAAACAGTGATGATGAATTTTAGATGATGGCGTTGGTATAACGGAATGGAGGTTGCGTCGAAAGACTGGTGGTCGGAGGTGAAGTGTAGTGATGGGTGAGAGAAATGTGGAAATGGGTGGATGAGAGAGATGCGAGAGAGGAAATGGGTGGATGATAGAGATGAGAGAGAGGAAATAAAATTTAGATTTTAATATGTATGGCTACGATTTCATCTAGATGTACAAAATGTGGGGCTGTGATTGAGTCTCAGTTCTCATTTTAAGACAGGGTCTCATTTGAGCACTTGCCTATATATATATATATATATACTATAATTGATGAAAGGCTGGGGAGATGCTGGGCTCTGTGAATTTGAGAAGAAACAGAGGTTAGAAGATGCAGAAGGATGTGTGTATTTTATTTTCTCGTTGCTATGCCAGTAGACCATTATAGGCCTTCTTTATATAGGGCTAAAAAAATATGAAACTGATAGACAAGATAACTGTTGTTATTAATACAAGATAATAGTAACTAAAGACTTGCAAATTGTAACAGTTAGCTAACGGGCAAGTGTACAAAAATAATTATAAGGTAAAATAAATCTTCTAAATTTTATTTTTTCATAATAATAGATATTTTATAAATATCCAACAGTTAGTTGCACATTTTAAGACTGTGAGCTAAAGCTTCCAACCTTTGTTACCACCTAGACCTCAAGTTTCCAACATCTAGCATGAAAGTTCAGTTAGGTTATATAGGTTGCGGGAGAGGACGTGGAAAAGCTAGGGGAACCAAGATGATCACAAGAAGAAGCTACAACAACAAGCCTACTACAAAACCATTGATGATGAGTTGCTGCAATTCAAATATGGGAAGCATCATAATAGCAGTCTATGGATGTGAGAATCTATTAAGTTATGCATACCTCAGAAAAATCCAGCTTTGCCACAATTGCAGTGTCACCCACAGCTTCACTGACCACTCGAATATAGAACCGCATTACCAGCTTTTATTCAGAGTACACACCATCAGAAAATCCTGAAGCAACATTGTGAGTGTATCATCTGAAATCTTCAGCGTGTACATCTTGCTCACCATCATTTCATGGATGTCTTTTATAAACTCTAAACAACACAAGTCTTAATGATACAATACAATAATGCCATTTTTCACATATGCACAGTGAGATTATGGACACCCTGTTTTTTGTTTTGCGTTACCTTTGCAATTGCAGCTCTACCGTACTATAACACCTGTTATAGTCTGTTCTTGTCCTTGTTTTGCTCTTTTATTATATTATATAATGCACTATGATTGTAGTATCAAGACCCTGAAGTGTTGTTCATGCGTCACTACTTGATCATGTGTTAATGCATTTGTACCTATGGTATAGTCACCTGTTGATGCACAAGTAACACAATCAAACCAACACTCTTCGACTGAGTGCCAACTCCCAGAAACAGAACTGATATTAAGATAAGAGTAAAGGATGTTACCTAATTGTTCAATAATCCTCTATTACAATTCTCTGCAGGTTTTGTAGGCTACCCTTTACTTCTCAAAACCTTCTAACCATTTTGGAGCTTTCCTGGACCGTGTGAGCCTTGATACCATCTCACTTGGTACGTTGATTTTACTAATATCATTGGGCTCATTATCTTGGGCCGGTACTTTTGTAAGTGGTATAATAGTGGACTCAGTATCTTGGGCCGAAGATGTTATATCACTCCCCACGCCTTGAAGAAGCACCTTGTCCTCAAGGTGCACATCTGGATACAACTTAGAAAATTCAGTCCACGATTCCCAGGTAGCATTTTCAGGAGCAGAATCTTGCCACTGCACTAAAACCTGTTGTTGTGGAACACCATGGACGAATGCCTTCCTAGTGGCACAAATCGCGACCGGCAAGGAGATAGGATGATTGTTGTAAGATTTTCGGGGTTATGCAAGATCAGTAGCAACAGATTCTTGCCCATGAAATGGCTTTAGAAGTGAGACGTGAAAGATAGGATGTATCTGTTGGAATAATCTTAAATTAGTTATTAATTATTTGGGTTATTTATTTAAGTTATGTTTTAAATAAGATGTGTTTTGTTTTATGTGTACCAAGAATAGGTCAGATGGGAGTTACGCAGTATTAGGAGTATTTGAATAAGTCTGGAGTGATGGAGATAATGTAGGCGTGGATCCTATTTACTAGCCCATCACCTTTGTTAGTTAGTTTTTACCAGTTCTATATATTTAGTAACGCGTAGCATGAAAAGACTCTGCACGTATTAATCATGTTTTATCAGTTTCAATATATTAACAAAACGAGCATTTGCTCACAAAAGCTGTCTCATACTTATATATTTATATAGTTTCATAATTGTTTTTTCTACAGTGTAGAATATATGATATATAATTATATATTTTGGATATGTAAACACAACAGCAATGAGCAAAGCTCTTTTATTTTCTTGTTGTCTCTCTTGAAACTGAAGGTACATACATAATATATTAATATATAGACTAATAACTACACGAAACTGGAGCCTAAAAGATAGCAACTAAAGTCCTATTTTATCTCCACTACACCCATACTCCTCATACTACTGAAACAACCTACTGAGTAGACCTGGCAAATTGGATAATCGGTTCGGTTTCGGATCGGATCAATCTCGGGTCGGATTAATGTTCGGTTATGATATATTTTTGGTATAGTTCGGATCGGGTCGGATTTGATTCGGTTCGGGTCTCACTCGGATTAAAATCGGATGAAATTTGGATTAAAATCGGATGAATTTGGTTCGGATCAAATTCGGTTCGGATCTTTTTGGATCATTACACATTCATTTTTTTTAATTTGTAATACTTTAAAAATATCTTATTATTAAATATATTATTTTTTTATATAAAATAAAGTACTTTTTCAAAAGTATTGATTAAATATCTATGATATTTTTGACATGAAATTATTCTAATTAAGAATTTTGCTTATAAATAGATTAATTTATTGAATTAAAAGTGGTCTAATATATGTGGATTATGATCTGTAAATATTATAACTCAACTAAAACTGAATTCACTAATTTTTTAGTTCGGATTTAAATCGGATCTCGTATTTCGAATCATATTCGGTTCGGATAATTTATTATTCGGTTATGATCGGTTCGGATCATAATCGGATCGGATAATTTTCGGTTAAATTTTCGGTTCGGATAATTTTCGGATCGGTTCAAATCGGTTTTCGGATAATTATCGGTTTAACTAATTCGGATACAAAATCAGATTCGGTTCAATGAATTTCGGTTCGGTTCTTCGGATCCGGACCCATTTTGCCAGGTCTACTACTGACCACGTCCACTGCATCTATAGGACTGGAAATTACATTTATTAATGCAAACAAATAATTAATAACTAAGTAAATTTAAGATTATTTCCAACAGTATCTTGGAGTCACTGGGCAAGTCCAGACGGTACGCCACTGCTCCAATCTGTTCCAGAACAGAGAAGGGTCCACAATAACGTTTGGCCAGCTTGTAAGAAGATCTGTTCGCCACTGAAGATTGGCGGTAAGGTTGTAACTTTACCAACACTTTATCACCCACTGAAAGTTCCAGTTCCCTTCTATGAGCATTCGTTTTTTGTTGCATACGATGTTGAGCCATACAAAAATTATCCTTCAAAGAACTTAACAGCAGGTCCCGATCCTGAAGTAACTCGTCTAAAACTTGAATTGAAGTAGAGCTTTAAGTGTAAAGGGGCAAGGCAGGTGGTTCACCACCATACAATGCTTTGAATGGAGACGTATGAATGCTAGACTAAAAGCTCGTATTGTAGGAGAACTCGGCCCACCCAAGACAAAAAAACCAGGTTGCAGGGTTGTCTTGTGTGAATGAACGTAAATACTGTTCAAGACCGCGATTAACCACCTCCGACTGGCCATCTGTTTGGGGGTGGTACGCTGTGCTGTGTTTCAATGTCGTGCCACTTAGTTCAAAAAGTTTTTTCTAGAACTTGCTAAGAAATATGGGGTCACAGTCTGAAATAATAGTACGAGGAAATCCATGGTGCTTAAAAACCATATCAGTAAACACAATTGTTGTTTTAATGGCCGTAAATTGGGTCGGTAAAGCTCCAAAATGAGCACATTTTGTCAAGCGATCAACCCCTACCAAGATTGTAGTAAAGCCATGTGACAATGGTAACCCCGTAATGAAGTCCATTGTGACTTCCTCCCAAACCACAAGAAGTGACAATGTGACCCAAATAATCAATATTGTCACGACAAAAAAGACACTTGGATAATTTTAAAAAGAACTTATGTGTATGAAGACAGTTTAACACATGTTGTAAATGTCCCAGATGTTCCTCCATTGAATCTCCATTGAATGACTATAGATTAATATATCATCAAAAAAGACAACGACAAACTTACGTAAATAAGGAGCAAATAGTCGATTCATAGTGGCTTGGAAGGTAGACGGACCATTTGACATCCCAAAAGGTAAAACAAGAAATTCAAAATGCCCATCATGAGTTCTAAACGCTGTCTTGTATATGTCACGATCAAACATCCTAATTTGGTGGTAACCAGCCCGCAAATCCAGCTTGCTAAAGACTGAAGCATCCCCAAGTTCATCAAGGAGATCATCAATGGTGGGAATCGGAAATTTGTCCTTAATAGTGACCGCATTTAAGGCTCGATAATCCACACAAAAACGATATGTCCCGTCTTTCTTTTTAACCAATAAGACTGGGGATGAAAAGGGACTCTGGCTTGGACGAATAATACCTTGATCCAACATTTCCTTAATTAGACGTTCCATTTCAGCCTTCTGGAAATGAGGATAACGATATGGACGTACATTCACTGGTTTAGTGTGTGGAAGAAGATGAATTTTATGATCAATCGAGTGGTGAGGAGGCAGGGATGTTGGCGTGCTAAACAAATGTTCATACTGTTAAGGAGTTTGACGATACTCAGTGGCAAGTCTGATGGAAAAGTCATTGCATCACTAACGGCTAACACCTGCTCTGTAGGAGATTCTTTTATAGAAACTAACTAAATAGACCCTGGACTTGGTCATGAGACACAAGAGCCTGTAACTGGTTAAAAGATAATTTACGAGGGAACAATGAAATATCACCCTGAAGCAGAATTGGTGAACCCTTCCATGTGAATTCCATAGTCAATGCAGCATAATCATGTGAGACCGTACCAAGTAATTGTAACCATTGAATACCAAGAACAACATCTGGTCCCTCAATAAGTAGTACAAATAAATTAACTGAGAACACATGGTATTGCATACGCACATCAACTTTGGGGCAATAATATTGACAAACTAAAGAATCACCGTTACCAATACTAGCTTATAACCTGTGCCAAGCACGGCCGATTATGAGTTGACATTAAAATATTAGTATTAATAAATTATTAATAAATATTATTTAAAAATGTATTTCTCGAGAATTTAATGATAAAAATATATAATAAATAAATAACTATTTAATTATGTAGTTCGAATTGTGCACAAAGCTAAAGAAATTAAAGTAAATAAATAAATCTTGTATGATTACGTAGCTGCAAAGAATCTAACGCTCGATGAAACTATTGAATTTAAAGTAAATAAATAAATCTTGTATAATTACGTAATTGTAAGGAATCGAACCCTAGATGAAGCTAAAGAATTTAAAGTAAACCCTAAATGAAGCTAAAGAATTTAAAGTAAATAAATCTTGTGTAATTATGTAGTTGCGAGGAATCGAACCCGGGTTAAGCGATAACCAAATTTGGTATAAATAAATCTTGTATAATTACGTAGTTGTGAGGAATCGAACCCGGATTAAGTTAAGTGATAACCAAATTTGGTATTTTGGTACTTTAGTACCACGCACCATTTTCACATTGTTTTGCTTATTAATAAATATAGTATAGATAGACTCGAAAGATTTTAGTTTCTTGTACATTTAAGCCCAACATTTCCGCCATGGCAGGTTTAACAAAATTACGAGTACTACCACTATCAATAAGGACTTGAACTGCCTGTTTATTTATCTCCCCAAGAATACTGTTATAGCCAAAATTCGGTATCGGGTTTTCAGGAAAGATCCGGGTCAAGTAATAATCAATTGGGGACATCCAAGGTGCAATTAGGGATTGAAGTAGTACAACGGAGGCTCAGGGCTTGTCCTCATAGGGTGAGGGCGCGCCCTTTGGTCGTCCAACTATTGAGGACGCGTCCTTTTGATGTAGACTGACAACTTGACATGAATGGATGACTTGACAGAGAATAACAGCTATATGTACATGGGATTTGCATAAGAAAGACTTAGGGCTTGCCCTCATAGGGGCAAGGGCTCGCCCTCTAGGCCGTCCACCCCTTGAGGGCGAGTCCTCTCTGTATGAATTGACACTTTGATGAAGAAGGTCATAGCTTGTCCTCATATTGGCAAGGGTGTGCTCTTGATGGTCAATAATGATTCCATTGGTTTAAATGAAGACTCGGTGCTTGCCCTCATAGGGGTAAGGGCGCGCTCCTTTAGGCCGTCCACCCCTTGAGGGCGCGCCCTCATGGTAATGACAGCTTAATGGATGATTTGACAAATGATAACTATATTGACACAAGGAAGACTTAGGGCTTGTCCTCATAGGGATGATGGCGCGCCCTTGAGGCCGTCCACCCCTTGAGGGCGCGTCCTCTTGGTTTGAAGTTGCAACTTGATAAGGAAGGATGGTTCCCTTGGCTTGGTATTGGCAAAATATTGAAGAATTCCCTCCTAGGATGTGCCCTAGGAGGGGGATGTCCGTGGCTGAAGGCCTCCTCCTGTATTCAATGGGCGCGCCCTCATTGGGGATGTGAGGTTAATCTTGGTGTGTGCTTTGGGAGCTCTGTTCCTGTACTCAATGGGCGCGTCCTCATTGGGGAACTTTGGAGTAATCCTGCACTTTGCACCCAAACACTTGGGATCACTTGTCCTGCTATCTGGTGGGTGCTTCTCATTCGGGGGACAAGGATGCGTCTAGCATTTAAGGTAAGTCATGGCTATACCTGCGTCTATGGATTAAGGAAATAGCTGGTAATGGATAGGACTAGTCCTCGACGGGGGAAGTTTCCTTATCCATGAAGTCCTGACATCATAGACGAGTCTTGGGCCTTTGTGACTAGGCCTTATCGTTAGACATTCCTAAAGTGAGCTAAAAATTATAAGTAAGGAAAGATATGGAAGTCCTACGTTCAAGTAAGGAAAGATATGGAAGTCCTACGTCTATGTAAGGAAGGCGGTGAAAGATTTTGACTGGACCTTGAAGATCAGAGACCAAGCCCATGGAGGAAATTTCCTCCTCAAGAACTACGTTGGCTTGATTCCCTATATAAGTGATACGTAGGCACATAACCACCATACTCCGACGAATTTACATAGGCACATAACCACCACTAACCCTAAGCAATCTCAGCCACCAATTAAACATAACCACCATACTCCGACGAATTTACCACCTAAAGACCACCATTGTAGATCTTAATTCCGGCGACGAATCTCGAACTTTGTTAATACCAAATTCCTCCGTTAACAAAATACGAAGAGAGCGAGGGTTACCTTGACCTGCAAGCGCATTTAAACTTGAAATATCACCGGTTACCAGTGTTTCCTCACCCGAGTTAATAGTTGCTGTCAAACAAGGCTCAACAATTTCACCCTCTCTATCATTATCATCAGTTCCTAAGAGCAATAAATATTTGCTGCGGCACCGATGAGATGTGTTCCACTTCTGAACACAATTGTAGCATAATCCTTTTTCACGGAGTTCTTGTGGAGATAAACGCCTAATAGGAAGTGAAGGTGAAGGCAATAACGGAGGTAATGTGGGTGGCTGCGAAGATAGTCTGTTAGGCACAGGACTACTAATGGGTTTGGGCTGGTTGTTTGGCACACCTGAGTAAACTGCCTTGGTGTCATCCCCCCTGCTTCAAAAACTCGAGCTAAAGCATAGGCCACCATTAAAGAACTCGGACGTGAAATCAGAAAATCCCTGCGGATATCAACCCTAAGACCCGTAATAAAAAAAAGAAATAAGGAGAGGTTCAGAAATACCAGTAACTTTATTCATGAGATCCTCAAACTCAGATTGAAATTCAGCAACATTAGTTGTTTGTGTAAGCTTTGAGAGATTTCCTTGATGGTCTTCATAAATGGACATACCAAATCGAAGCTTAAGATTCTGGAGAAATTCAGGCCATGTTGTGAGTAATTTATTGGCTTTCATCCATTGATACCAAGCCGAAGCCTTGCCCTCAAGATGAAAAGACACTATGCGCAAACGGAGTGTATCCGAGGTCCCATGAAAGTCAAAAAAATTCATTAGAATTTTGAAGCAAAACTACCATACCTCACATCTCTATTCGCTTTATACCTTACTACGTACTGTGATAGATGACTGAAGTATGTCAATTTTCGAAAACCAATAAAAGAACAGATAATGAGCTCACATTATCTTCCTCTTCTTTGTTTACAGTACAATGGCTGCTTCAACATTGGCACTTTCTTCCCCAGCATTTGAATGGAAAGGCAGTAAAAGTAGCTCCATCCATCAGAGCTTTTTGGAAATGGAAGAGTTTCCATGAGAAAGACTGTCAAGGCACCAATGTCTAACAGTCCATGGTACGGTCCAGACCATGTCAAGTACTTGGTACCATTCTCCGGTGAAGCCACATCTTACCTCACTGGTGATTTCCTGGTGACCATGGCTGGGAGACTTCTGGACTTTCAGCTGACCCTGAGACTTTTGCCAAGAAAAATGAACTCGAAGTGATCAACTCCATATGGGCGATGCTTGGAGCCCTTGGTTGTGTCTTTCCAGAGCTCTTGGCTCGTAATGGTGTCAATTTTGGTGAAACCGTGTAGTTCAAGGCTGTACAGATCTTTAGCGAAGGTGGAGTTGACTACTTGGGTAACCCAAGCTTGGTCTATGCAACAAAGCATCTCGGCCTTCTGGGCTACTCAAGTCATCTAGATGGATGTTGTTGAGGGTTAATTACCCTGTGTTGCTGGTGGGCCACTTGGGGAAATTGTCAACCCACTTTACCCCGGAGGAAGCTTTGACCCATTAGGCCTTTCTGAAGATCCAGAAGCATTCCCAGTGCTTAAGTTGAAGGAGCAGAAGAAAGGAAGAGTAGCCATGTTCTCCATGTGTGGATTCTTTGTACAAGATATTGTGACTGGAAAGGGTCCGAGAACTTGGCTGACCACCTTGCAGACCCCGTCAACAAAAATGCCTGGGCCTTTGCCACTTACTTTGTTCCTGGAAAGTAGAATGTTTTTACTTTGTAGTTCTTCTCTTGTTGAAAGTATGATTGTTGCAGCTTTTCTGATCCTTTAAGATTGTTCTGTTTAAGTAATACCAAATATTCAATTTACCAGTTATTCAATTAAGTAACAACATAACAAATACAGAAACCAAGTGATAAAACGACATATTATTACAAAACTTGTCTAAGGCCATGAAACTGTGGCAACTTGATAGTCAGAGCTCAGAGCCTGCCTATTAAGTTGCTCAACTTCCTTGACCAATGTTGCATTCCTTTGAGTAACTGAAATGAGAAAGGAGTGAAGCAAATTCTAAAATGCATATCATTCATTCCTTGCATCATTGCACTTCTGAAGTTTAGGAGATACTGTTAGATGTTGTCAAATGAATTTAGTCTCTATACATGGCTTTGGTACATTGTTTGTATAATCTTGTAGATCCCAGACTTCTAGAAAGTCACTGATTGTATATCCCAGAATATAAGGAATTTGTTTGTATAGCAGCCTATAAAGAGGATGTGATTATCATTAGTGTAAAGCAAGCTATTCAGTCACTATTTGTATCTGTATCTGTTTTGTTGGTTTCAACAGGAATTAACATCATCCTTCGTAAGTCGTAACTACACCAGAAACAAATTCTTATTGCATAGGAGCTGGTGAAATTTTAGCTGTTCATACATAATGTTGAGTGTGTAGCAGAGATTTGAGACTGATGCAAAAAGAACGACCATATTTCAATAACTGATCAGGGACAACTATCAGTTGAAAGATTGGTTCAACTTTAAAATAGAGATGGAGGAGAAAAGTAACAAGAAAAATCAAGTGAAGGATTTCCAAAGTTCGTCGATTAAGATGATTTTCATTGTGTTTTCCTTTTGTACTTCTAAAAATCCAGAAATACGAGGAGTAGCGAATGAAGAACAGCACTAGCTACATAGGAATTTTAGATTTGTTCCCCAGTGTTATATAGGGGAAGTCGAAAAACTGGTGGTACTTTGGGAAGAAAAAAAAAAGGTTCTTAAATCATGCTTACTTGCTTAGCCCAAAACCCCAGCCACAGAAACAGTTCTTCACATTCCTGAAATAGAATGAATTGTGAAGCACCAGCACGACGAGGGGGGAATTTCCTCAAGTACCGTAGAAGGTGAAGAACATATTCCACCTATCGAATCAAATTTTACCAAATTCATTGACAAATGTCGGTATCTTATTATTGTCATCGATTCAACTTTATAATTGCTTCTAATTTACACTTGTTTTACAGATCAAAGTGGATAAATAATAAAGATGCTTATTGATGAACTGGTTCTAGAAATAATTTGACCAATTCATTGACTGATGTTAACATCTTCATAAAATTGGTTCGACTTTCTTAATTTGATTTTATAATTGCTTATTAGACCAATGTATACACAATGCTTGAGAAATCAAAGTGGAGTTATGGTAAAGATGCTTGTTCGAGCTCCAAGGTACTTAACTACTTATCAATGTTACTAGTGTAGTGTTCCTTTGCTCTACACCTTTAAGATGATGCATCAGATCGACAGTCACTTGAATCGAAAAAAAGCATTTGGCAAGAAAGCAATAAACTTCAAGATTTTCAAGGATAGTTATATTTTGTGAAATAGCGAACACAGGTTACCAAATTAATCATTTGACAATGTGTACATTGCAAATTACTGTTACATATGTATCAAGAGCTTTGATGCTCAACAGTGACTCGAACTGGCATTGTAACAACTTCAAACTTTAGTCGTTCCAATTTCTGAATGAAAACTCTTTTGTTGTGAAGAAATTCGGGATGAGGACTGATGTCTTACTAAATTGGCAATGCAGTTCAATTCTCTTGTTTCAAGTTATTTTTTCATCCTACAGGTGTTTTTCTTGCTACAATTGACTTCGATAACTAGATCTAAACCACCTACTAAGCGAGTATAGAATCTGAGTGTGTAACAAGAAACCACTTTGAAAATCAGGCATTTTGCATTTAAAGATGAGACCAATTTACAGGACACAAACTACTCAGAATTGCTCTATTACATGTGGAAACAAAAAATCAAAAGACCATCTCTCACTTTCCGGGGACAAAGTTAGTGGCAAAGGCCCACGCATTATTGTTGACAGGGTCAGCAAGGTGGTCAGCCAAGTTCTCTAATGGACCCTTTCCGGTCACAATAGCTTGTACAAAGAATCCAAACATGGAGAACATGGCTAGTCTGCCATTTTTCAGCTCCTTCACCTTAAGCTCTGCGAATGCCTCTGGGTCTTCAGCAAGGCCTAATGGATCAAAGCTTCCACCGGGGTAAAGTGGGTCGACAATTTCCCCAAGTGGCCCACCAGCAACACGGTAACCCTCAACTGCGCCCATCAAGATAACTTGGGTAGCCCAGATTGCCAAGATACTTTGGGCATGGACCAAGCTTGGGTTACCCAAATAGTCTAGTCCACCCTCGCTGAAGATCTGTGATCCAGATTTAAACCACACTGCCTCGCCAAACTTGACACCATTACGAGCCAAGAGCTCTGGGAAGACACACCCGAGGGCTCCAAGCATAGCCCATCTGGAGTGGATCACTTCGAGTTCACGGTTTTTGGCAAAAGTCTCAGGGTCAGCAGAAAGCCCAGCAGTGTCCCAGCCATAGTCACCTGGAAATTCACCAGTGAGGTAAGATGGGGCTTCACCGGAGAATGGTCCCAAGTACTTGACGCGGTCTGGACCGTACCATGGACTGTTAGACACTGGTGCTTTGACAGCCTTTCTCATGGAAACTCTTCCATTTCCAAAGAGTTCTGACGAAGATGGAGCTACCTGGACAGCCTTCCCAGCAAAAGAAGGAGAAGAGAGGGCCATTGTTGAAGCAACCATTGTACAAAATGTAGAAAGGGAAGAAGCTTTGTATGTTTAGTTGGTGTTTGTGATGAAAGAATGTTGTGGTTTGGTAAATATTTATATGGGCCTAGGGATAGACTAATAGCTACCTTGTGAGATCCATATCTGATATCTGTAATGTCATTGGATGTAAAGATTTTGTCCCTGTTTGTGTTTCTCAGAACCAGCAGTTATGATATTTTACCAGAGGCGTCTCATGTACAGCACTTGCTTGTTTTGGCTGATTCATTGTAACTCCCAGATTACTAATTTATTATCATGATGTAATGACTGCATGAGAAAACTTGAGCACTCACATTCTGAAAACTTATGACTACGTGCGTGGTATAGTATAATTATACGATTTAATTCTAAAGCCACACTTGTTTAATTTCGATTTGAGGCCAAATAATCTTGCATGGTTAAAGTTTGTGATGAAAGACTAAGATAGTAAACCTTCCACCGTTTAATCCCGTGGAAGGCTTTTTTCTCCGCAGGCCCCTGTTTCAGTGAATGCAGGCATATATTGAGTGCATAATAAACATATTTGACACAATGCAAGGATTCACATCACAACCACTCATAAAATGAATTGCGGTCCTACTTACAATCAGACATATGAGTTGCTCAATGTTCCTCAAAATATCATAAACCAATGAAATAAGAGTTAAAGATCTCCAAGGATAAAAAGATTAATGATTTATTTATATAGATATTCACCTTGGTACAGATTGCAACTAGTTAAACTTTAGCTCACATGTTGCAAGTATCATTGATGGACACTATTCTTGTTAGAATAAACCACTACGGTTACGGTCCGAGACTCCTACGGCTCAAGATTTAATCTATGTCATAGCTACGGTCCAAAGGGACCTAAACTAGAAGTAAACAACAATTTCTATAGATGTTAATGGAGTAAGGAAATATAATTACCATCAAATACTTCCCCTTCGGCCTTACGGAATGATCCGTAGTCACAAGGGCCCCGCAACTCCACCCGGGCCCTCATAAACGCGTGTCAAGACCTCCTAACCCTAGTCATCCCCTAACTCAAATACGTGACATCCTCATCATCTCTTTGTCGACTCATCCTAGCTACTAAGTAGGAGGATTAGTGAGGTGTCGAGAGACCCGGGAAAGGAGGAGGATGACGCAGCTGAATGGGAAGAGGATAAAAACAGGCAGGGGGGCACGAAAACAGGGAGACGAATACAAAAGCTTAAAGATCTTCTGATAATGGTCGTATGATCTCTACGGCTTCTTCGTAGAAACCTACGAGCATCATTTGGCGCCGATGTCGGGGAACGATGTTTTCCTACCTATAGCGATACCGTGATGCTCTTCGAGTAAAGGTTTTTGTTTAGTACCTACTATATATCATGAAAGTTTGATGAGAGCTATACATACCAGTCGCTAATTCAGACTCTGTCATGCACTAATTTCATCAAATCATGCTCCGATTGATCTGCTTTTCTTTATTAGAACTCTGTACTATGTTCCAATTCTTCTCCCAGGTGTGCAAAACTCTATCTTGTTCTTAAAAAGATGCCTTGAATTCGATCAAAATGGTAAATATAGGTTTGAATTGTGGAACCGCTGTCCGATTTAATCCGCTTCTTCGATCTGTTACGTGACTGTAAGTTATGTGATTTATTCTCTGATTAATTCAATTGGCATAAAGGGGAATCGATAATTGTTATAATGATTCAGTAATTGATGTAGTTTGTGTGGTGTTAGTTGGGGAAATCGGTTACAAATGGTAAACCTCCTCATCGATAATTCTCACTTCTCTGCAGTATCTCTTGTTTGTACTGGGGTTTTTATTCTTGAGAGTGTTACGGCATTAATTCACCTACTACTCCCTAGTGTGCCCAAAAATAATTTGTACAAGCTGATTTCATCTTTAAATCTAGTGGAGGTACCATGACCTGATTCTTGGACTAGAGGTATAAATATGAGATTCAATGATTTTGAAGCTAGGATTCAACCTGCTATTTGAACACGAGAGGCTGTTACAACAACTTGAAGCTGAGGGGAGCTAGTATTCAGAAACATGGTGTTATTCAAGAAATGCTGAGTAGAGAAGAGATTAAGTACATAAAGTGGTATATTAGGTGGTCGATTCTGCATGGGTCCTTGAGAAACTGACTAAGTAAGATGATGCAATAAAAAGTACAAGGTCTGGGGTACAGAATTTAAGTGTTCTAAATCTGAAGCAAACGACTTGCAAGTGGCCAATTATGAACATTACTATTGTTCTTGCGTGCCTGCACTACTTCTGCTGGATGAATGAGGTCTTTGTGAAGATGGTTACATAATAGAAGCCTACCATATGTAAACATGTATGTCAAGGCTGGGAAATTACTTCTTTGAAACAATTACAAGATCATGTTTGGAGAACAAGATTTCATGGGAGAGCCCGTATGTGAACGCAATTCTTAACTGGAAAAACAAGATGGCAAAACAAGACATTATCGATGGCTTTTCCTGTGGTTTCCTTTATCTTCGTCAAGTTTCTGCACCGCAAAGGCGCAAATCATTCACCTAGGTCTCAAATTATCCAATGTTTTGCTAGACAAAGACCTAAAAATTTCAGACTTTGACCTAGCTAGAATATTTAGTGAAAACGAGACTGAGGAAAACACAGTCCCTGGTTCATCAATCTAGTGAACTGATTAGTTACTTTCAGTTCATTGAAAACAAAAATAGGTATAATCCAGTGACCTGAATGTTGACCTGAGTGCTGGAACCAAAGATTCCCCTCAAGATATGGCTACGAGGATTTATATCATACAAAATGTATGAAATTGTGATCTGCGTCGGAGAAACAAAGAACTTGTGAAAGAGTTAAGACCAGGGATCTCTACTTTTCAACCCAACGCTTAGAACCTTTCAACACCTAATGAGTAACCTGGATGTAGAAATGATGATTCTTCAATGCTTATAATGGAGAGAAACATTTACACTACAGGATTTGGAATGCCATGGAAATCCAACCAGCGCTAGCCGTGCTGGAATGTGTCCAAGCTTGCCAGATGCGGTTGCGGTTGAACAGGTAACTGGTTTTCTTACCTTTTAAAACTTGGTCACCAATATTCTATTTTTACATACAGAAAAAGGACACTTGAGAGAATATATGCAAACTAGTACAGTATTATAAAAAAAAAACTTAATTAATTCAACCAAAAACAAAAAACAAAAACATTGTATGTACCCAACTGCTACGGTTTAGGATGATTACTTAATAGTATCTCCCTAAAGTATTAATAAAGAAACCCAATATCTTAGAATTCACCGAGCTAGGAAAATACTACTTTTAATTGCCTTTGGTCGAGACATCATAATCTCTCCGTTAAAAAGCCAATAAATATAGCATCCCTACGGCTATGGCATTCTTAAGTGAACTCCTTTTTATATACACATATCTGTGTTTAATTATAATTTATGTGCCACGAGCACCATAGCCTTGCAAAACAAGGTCATGCCTTTCTCATATAAGGATCCCATTAACCCGTCCATTCAAAAGCCTGCAAAACTAGCCACACTACTGGCTACAGGCATGGCTCGGGTAGTCCTTCCATTCGAAAGCCAGTTTATGTAGCCCGTAAGAAGCTACAACATGGATGGACTTCCAGTAAAACACCCGTTCATTAAAAAGCCAATATATGTAGCTCACATGAAGCTACGGCATGAACCGGTTTCAATAAAACACCTATCCATTAAATAGCCAACATATGTAGCCCGTGAAAGGCTACGGCATGAACTGGTTTCTATCACCTGTTTTAACAGGATGCAATTAATTTCTCATGTATTTTGATTCTTTGTATTCAAAGCACATCAAACAAAGCCGATATTTGTAGCCTGTAAGAAGCTACCGCGTGGACCGGTTCCGGTTACCTGTTCTGACAGGGGGCAATTAACTGTCAGATATTTTGATTCTTTTTATTCATTATTATACTTCTTCACTACTAGTGGTTGTAGCGCCCTACCAGCTAAGTTGCAATTCCCAATATAAGCTCTAGCTATGGTTCTTGCCTCAAGACATATGCAACCAATTCTGCCATTGGTACTCCCACAATCTCAAGCTCGAAAGCTTTGCCAGCAGCCTGTGCCTTGGTAAGCACTTTGAGCTACTTAAATGCTTTAAAATTATTTAAGTTATTATTTACAACTCATGAGTTGCATCACTATAATGAATTTACTCATCTCATAGCAACCTAAAGATTGCACTTAGTTTTTGGGGCAACAAAGTATAATTATAGTCACTAGTGTCATACACAATTCTAAATTTATAGCTTGTCGTACTATCATCACCACCTAATAGCCTAAAGTTTCTACGAATACTGCAAAGTCCTAATTTACACAACCCTTCAGCTTTGGAGCCTTTAGCTACGACCTATAACCAACACCTTTAGTCCTAGACCCTTTAGACCTTTCACTCAATACGACACAACTTAGACTTGAACATGAGTCGACTATCATTCTTATCCATAAAATGTCATCTTCAAACTTAATCATTTATATGTTATGGTCGTTATGTATTAATACTAATTACAAAATGTCACTTCGAAAAAATAATAAATATATGTATGCACCTTTGTAGCTTGAATTGGATCGTATCCACCCATATTAAAACCAATATATGTAGCTTCCTATAGCTATGGTTTGGGTCGATTCCGAGATCAACTCATATGAAAGCTAGTATACGAAAGCCGTTGTATGCCATCTTTCTTTATACGGCCCAAGTTGCATCCTCATTAAACACAAATTCATTTTTGTATTAATACGAATAGCTTTCTACGACTATGGTTTGAGTTTGATCCTTGATACCAATTCATATTAAGACCAATGGATGTAGCCCCTAACGGCTGCAGTTGAAATTGAAGTTTTATCGTCAAATCATATCGAAAATCAATGTATGTCATCTCCTATCACTGTTATGATCTGTGCTGATCTCCTGAAAATTGGTTTCAGTCACGGTTGTACATAACTAACCCAATGACTACCTCTAACACGTATTATAATTTTTTTTAAAAAGTTACCACTGTTGTTCTATCTAGAATCTTAGCTACATTATTCCGTTTGTCCTATGGATTGTCATTTATTGCTTCGGCTCGTTACAGAGCCTATTTCAATTCCTGCTAAACTCATATCGTGATTATTGTTTCAATTCCTGCTAATTAATATTAATACCTCGTAGGTTGAAGCGGCTAAATCAGATGAAGCAAAATTTGCGTTGGGTACGCTTTATTATCTTCAGTTTTGTCGTGCTATCTTTATTTATGAATACTAGCTTATAACCCGTGCGAAGCACGGGCGAGCTTAAATTTTTTTTGAATTTTTTGTGCCATGTTATTTATGTGTTATTAATTCATTTGTAATAGGTTCAAATTAGAACCTCATATTAAGTTAGAACTTAGAATTAATATATACCATAAATTTTGTGTAATCAACGACTAAGATTTATGTGTTCTGCTGCAGTACACAATATCTTTAGTTTTGCTGCAGCACACAATTTTGTAGAGTATGATTTACTTCTGCAGTACACACTAATTTTTTTTTCTTCTAAAATACATAATTTTTTTAAAAAATAAATAATTTTTCACGTAACCCAACATGTACTTCATCATTATAATATGTTTTAAAGAAATAATTATGTCAAAAAATAATTTATAATAATTAAAATACTATAAAAAATACAACGTGCTGTAGTATAATATATTAAATAGTTCTAAGGTTCTAATACTAAAACGGTTCTACGTGAAACCTGACCCTTTTTATGTATGTAACATTCAAATAAATTTCCATGCTCCATCACTGATGTTTGTTTTTTTTTCGACAATTAATTTCTATCTAAATTTTACATTAGTTTTCATATTTCAAGTCCATTTTCATCTCCAGATGTTGCTGCACTACTGAAAATTGAAATCCTATCATTATACGTATCATTTTGCGTGTGGGTGTTGAGTCAGAGAAGTTTATAACCATTTACATTTTCTTTATCAGATAATTTATTTTTATGTGTACAGGAGCCAAGAGACTTGTTTCCTCGTTTCACTTCGTGTTCAAGTTGATAGAACTTTAAACCTCCAGCAGGTGATTGAAACTTTAAATTAGAATTAACATTTATTTGTTTTGGTATTTTGCATGACAAAGCAATGCCTGAATACAATTACTCAAAAGGAACACACTTATCCAGGTGTGCTCACACCAGTTTCAAAACCAATAGTGGTAAAGTAAAAAAAAACGAACAACAAAGTCGAGAAGTCCTGGTGATTATGTTCTGATTAAATCACGGTGTCCAGGATCATCACCCACTCTGAAATATGTGTAGCACTTGGAAGTCTCAAACTTTCACAATACAATCAGAGAAAAAAAATATGCATGCTTTAAAAGAAACCAGAAAGTTAATGTATTGTTCTGGCAACATATGTCAAAGGTTCAACATCTATCTTAATCAAGTTTACAACTGCTACAACTTTATTAAAAATGTTTGTGAGGTTGGTTTAACTTCTAAATGCTTTCATCATTTAAACCTCTGGATTCGATAAATCGTCTGAAGAATGTTCTTCAGATTTGGAAGATCCTTTTCTTGTATGAAAACAACAAAGGATCCCAATTCAAAAACTCAAAAAATGGTAGCACGAAGTTATCAGATATTATTATAGGTAAACATTCAAAGTAGATTACCTCCAACACTCTAGGATTGTTGACTTCCTATCCTTTTGAACGTATATAGTACTTGCAACTCTTCAAGTACTCGGCATAGACCCCGTCTTTCTTAGAACTGGGCAGTTGTTTGAAGATCTTGATGTTTAGGTCTTTGTGTTGCCGTTGTAGTAATAACATAGGATGAAGATATACATACATCTGGCGTAAAGAAGCTTTTAAAGGTTTTATTTAGCACTGGACTTCAATAAGAAATGAAAACAATAGGAGGTCAGTACTGCATATAGGTATTATCTCTAGTGGTATAGCAAATTAGGATGTACTACTTGTGCCATGTATTTTTTTTGACGTTTTATTATTAGTTGTTCTTAGTTGTCTCTTAAGTCTATAAGTAGAATGACATACAACCTGCATGGATATTGGTAGACAGTGGTATCAGTTGCTTGGTACTTTGGAAGAATTCTTTACATGCGGAAAGGACTTTGGATTTCGTGATCCTTGAATATTTATCTTGGCCTATAACAATTTTACCTTAATTAAGTTCTTCTTATATTATTTACCAAAAAAAGTGTGAAGAAAAATTTAAATGGAAAATACATATAAACTACATGTCAAAAAAGCACACATCCAGGTTTGATGAGACCAGCTTAGAACCTGTAGTGGCGGAGTCAAAAGTAACACAAGTCCCAGTGATCCTGTTTGTGATGAAATCACGATGTCCAGGAGCATTACGAACTGCGTAAAATTGTGTAGTGCTTGGCAGTTGGTTGTCTCAAACTTCCACAACAAATAAGAAAGCATAATATGCTTCAGTAACATGGCAGCAAAAGAAACCAGGGAGCAATTTATCCGCTAAAACAGTGTTGCAGCAAATTCATGGCAAGGTTCTGGTGCAGGAGAAAAGAGAGATCATAATGCATTCACTTCAGCAATGCTACAACAAATATGCAGCAATTTGATTGGAGTATTAAGCGGAGAGTTCGAATTCATAGGTCAGAGTGTTATCTGCATTATGAATGACATGGCAACATAGCTACAGGGCTTTCAACTGTTAATTTAAAATAAGTTTGCAGCAGTGTATCCTTTATAACAACAAAAACATATCCACGTAAACTTCAATAGAGCAAAGCAATATCAACAAAGAAACCACATTTATGCTCAATGTTAAGCATCTTGGCTAAGATTGGACAAATAGGGAAAAGGTAATGAAATACCAACTTACCAACAACACTGTCAAATATAAACAAAATATCTACTATAGTTAATAAAAAACTAAAATTTAGACATAGTAAAAATCATGACAATCTGCATAATAAGAAAAGTAATGATTACAAATAGATTAACATCATATTATCAATATAGTAATTATGTTAAAAGTGTTATTAAGGTAGAAATTCTAATCCCTTGAATTCCCTTGAAACAGAAGGAATTAGTTGTAGTTTTTTATTCCAATTGCAGTTAGAAAACACGAAGCTGAATCAGATAGTGAAGAGGAGAGGAAAAGAATGAAATTAAAATCATTTGGAGCACCTGGTGGCAACCCGAGCAACCACAGTAAGAGGCCCAAAATGACGTGAGCAGGTTAGAGTGATCATTTTCCCATGTTTCTCATTTTACGTGAACTGTTGCAAAACTATTCAAATTAGCTCTACAAATGTTAAGTTTAATTTTTTTTTTTGTTTAAGTTCTTTTTAGAAATAGTAGTAGGTCTTATAATACTTTTTGGACAACTCAAAAGAGAATTAAATATTAAGAAAATGAGCAAACATAAACAAATAAAATTGGAATTAGGAAATACAAATACAATGACAGACGCTGTCTTTCCACATTGTATTTATCGATGATAAATTAGAATTAAGAAATATAAAAAACTATATAGATAAGAAATATGTAGCGTCGATAATATATATCTTACTTCTCATGTCACGTGCCGAGTACAAAAATTTATCTTACTTATCCCATGCTTTGTGCCAATTTAGCTCCCTTTGTACCTATTTAGGTGATATTCGTTTTTTTTTTCTGCTTAGCTATTTAAGCAATATTCTTTAACATTTTTGTTTTGATTGTACTAATTATGATAAATTGCATCTTTGTGCCGATTATATGCTTGCATGAAACTTGCAACATGAACTAATCAAGAGCCTATACACTTAAAAAATTAATTTATTTGGGCATTATATGTCAAAAATTTAACACGCTCAAGTTTGATATTGACGACTCAAATCTCACCTTTGGCAGATTCTGATAATTTGGTCAAGTCATGCCACAGTATCCTGTATCCTGTTGTCCATAGACTCAACAGTTTTGGATCTCTCAAGTCCTGAAAATATACATAACAATAAATTTTTACAAAATCATTATAATTATATTCTTGTCTTTACAAAAGTATTCACCTGGAGTACCGAAGATGAGGCAAAAATGTATGGATTGTTTAATAAACTGTGACAAAAGATATAACTTGAAAACTTATTCTATATTAAAATTATTCAAAGCACAGATAAAAGCCTCAGTTCTTGCAAAGGCCAAAGAGACTTCACTTTGGGAGCTGCGAAACGAAGGACGTGGTTGTGAAACATATTAACAGACTCGTCACAAAAAGTGTGAATTAATGGGAATACATAGCGGAGCTAGGTGTTATTTGCACTGTATTTTCTGTTTGACTACTGGAATTTGTATCAGTTCTTGATGAAGTTTAGAATACCACAAAACCATACTAAAGACGACCATCGATGACCTAGAAAAGTTCATTGAGGAGGGTGGATGGGAATTTCCGAATTTAAAGGCTAGTGATTCAGATTGATTATGAGAACTCTTCACGTCCTTGAATTACAATATACTTGCTGTATATATATCATAAACAAAACGAATATGTTAAAGGCATAAGCATATCATATCCAATTAAGTAGATATCCAAAATTAACTCAATTAATAAATACCAATATTGAGAATAATAGAATCATACTAAAAGAAGAGGAAAAAAGCACAAACCTTTCTTCAAAGGCAGGTGGAGCAAAAGCAACATGTAATCAAGGAAAACTCACGAGTCTAATTACTATACACAAAGACGTTTGAGGTAGCATACAGAGTGTTTCCGAGAGTGTTTGGAGGAGGGCGGGTGTTTGGCTCTAAGTTTGACCTCCACTCAGAGATTTCTTTTGCCACTACCACTTAATTCCAACTCTGTATGTTTTCATAATAATTGTTTCCTTCAACGACTATTGTTGCAGAAAAGTCAGAATGTTATGAAAAAAAATCTGATTTAGCCTGGTACCTTTAAGCTTCAGGCTGAGGGTTGAACAAACACACACATATAAATAGACGGGGAGTTTAATTCAATAAGCATTAACAAATATAGACAGAGATAGAGAATGAATCATGAGAGTCTACATATATCAGTGGCTACATATATCAATTACATATCATATCACAGTTAACTTAACTTACGGTAATTCAAATCACAAAGTGTGAAAATATGGTCTTACCCGAGTGGATGGAGAAGAGTGTCTCCAAGTAGTAGAGGAGAGTCTTGCAAAGTAGCAGGGAGTTCAAGTTTGAGAGTGGTGAGTTATTGAAGTTCAATTGAAAACTATTAACGTGGTTTTGGAGAGTTTGTACTATTAACGTGTATATAGTTTCCATGTGTTTTTAATTATGCATTACCGTACTTAATGTGTTTAAATGGTACAAATTGATTTTTTATTTAAATGAAATTAGTTTAAGGATTTCCCAAAAAATGTGTTAAAAAAAAGGGAAGGTGCTAACCAAACTACCAATTATCCCCTAGTTTGGCTATTATAGTTTAGTATAGATTCTTGAACCGTGAATGGTTTCTACAAGTTGCACTCGGATTCTCCAAACTTTTCGCAGGATTAGGCACAGCCCCGAAACCATAGTCTTGGATATTATATTGCACACTGGTATGTCCATTTAATCAAGACTGTGACTCGATACCTTCTTTTCAAAATAAGGAAAATATTATCGAAACCAGAATTAAAGTGCCAACATTTTTTCATACTACATTCTCAAAGTGCAGAAACCTTCCCATTCATCTTACCCTGGTCTACTTGAACATCCCTTTTTTAGTACAATATTTATTTTTCACTTGTGTATTAATTTCTACCTTACTTATTCATTTCAGCCAGTTTTGTTGGTCTTGCCCTTCTAAGAAATTTCACTGTTAGCTCCTATGGCTTCCTAAAGAAAGCCTAGTAACAATGGGGGCAACTGATGGACACTATTCTTGTTAGAATAAACCACTACGGTTACGGAATGATCCGTAGTCACAAGGGCCCCGCAACTCCACCCGGGCCCTCATAAACGCGTGTCAAGACCTCCTAACCCTAGTCATCCCCTAACTCAAATACGTGACATCCTCATCATCTCTTTGTCGACTCATCCTAGCTACTAAGTAGGAGGATTAGTGAGGTGTCGAGAGACCCGGGAAAGGAGGAGGATGACGCAGCTGAATGGGAAGAGGATAAAAACAGGCAGGGGGGCACGAAAACAGGGAGACGAATACAAAAACTTAAAGATCTTCTGATAATGGTCGTATGATCTCTACGGCTTCTTCGGAGAAACCTATGACCATCAATCATCTTACTTCATTTCCAAATAAACATTGTGCCTTCAAACCGATATTGTATCTACTAAACCGATATCAACACAAAAAAGACGATGATTCTCATAGCTTTGTCACAAGGCAAGGATTGTAATCACCAAGCTGCAACCACTTGCAAGCATTCTACACGGACTTCACTAAGTTACTCTTTTCAGCTGGAACTCAGACCAGCTGCATAATATGTAGGGAAATTATGTGACACTTCTACCTTTTAGTTCAACTTTGTTTCTAGTACGTCCATGGCCATTGCCCACACGGATTCATAGTTAATTCTGTATATCAATTTTAACGGTTCTCATTTGAACGAGTAAAATAATTTTTTA
The DNA here is from genome assembly GCA_030848705.1 of Heracleum sosnowskyi. Taxonomy (NCBI): domain Eukaryota; kingdom Viridiplantae; phylum Streptophyta; class Magnoliopsida; order Apiales; family Apiaceae; genus Heracleum; species Heracleum sosnowskyi. Next base: position 86,738,299 of record CM061236.1, on the reverse strand, counting down.
TTGATATCTATACATTTTTCTTCAATGTCACCATAACCAAATGAAAATTCATGAATTCTAGTATTTTAGATAATATATTCAGATTTTTTAAAATTTAATTAAAATTTGTTTTAAATTTTATGGGTTTTTTTCTATGATTTAATTAAAAATAAATAGTAAATAATTTTAAAAAAATCTAAATATATTATCTAAAATACTAAAATTCATGACTTTACATTTGGTTATGGTGACATTGAAGAAAAATGTATAGAACTCAATAAAAAATTATTTTACTTCTCGATCACATATTTAGAGATATCTATTTGATATTTATTATGACTTTAGTGATTCAAATGAGATCCCGTTAAAATCGATGAAAAAATTGATACATGACTTCCACTCCGGTGATCAATTTAATACTTAACTCCTTTGAAAACTTGTGTAAGTTCTGAATAAATAACCCAAACTGTTGTATGGAGTAAATTTTATCGGTGCTCTTCTAAAGACGACCAATCATCAATGATACTTCATAGATTAGATATTTGAATATGGGATTAACCAATACAATAGGGGTGTAAAACTCGTTTCATAGATTAGATATTTAAATATCATTAACCAATACGACGGGGTGTAAAACTCGTAGATTACTTAAATATTCCGACAACAATCGAGCCAAACTAGAATAGATATTGAACTACTTTGAATATTTAATTAGCCAAATTTTGAATCGATAATTAAAAGTTTGGTGGAGATCCAACTTTTTGCCCAAGGTCTGTGCCAAAATGTGATTGACACATATTTCAAAATCATGTTATTTTTAAATGTTTAGGCTGGATTTTTCTATCTTTTAACACTAATTTATACCATGCATGGATACTTTATAAATTAATTATTTTAGTATTTATATTAGCTTTATATTTTATATTTTTTTTGTTTTTCTCTAAAATATCATCCTAATTTAATTTCTTTTTTTTTAAATTTTAATAATGTTTTTAGTTGAAAATATATATTTATTATTATTATCATTATTTATTGTTTGTTCTTTACATTTTTTATTCATTAAATTTGTTGGTGGATATTTATTTGTTCATATATTATCTTTTATCATTTGAATTATTCTTTGACAACTTTTTCAAAAACTTTTACTAGTTGTAGTTTGGTTTGGTAGAGTTTTCTATTTTGTTTTCAGTATTATATGTTGTTTTCAAATATCCTAATTATAATATACTAGTTTATAACCGGTGTAATACACGGTTCTTTTATAATATCTATATTTATATTTTATTTGTAATTATAATTTTTTTTATTAGCATATATGAATGTTGAAAATTCTATTTGATTTAGAAAATTAACTTATATTCAATATAAATTATCAAATACGTTGGAAATTCTATTTAATTTAGAAAATCTACTTATATTTAATTTAAATTATCAAAATATCATTTTATTGGGATATAGTTAGTTTCCTCCATTAGTAAAGAATTTAAAGGCAATTGAGATATTTTCGAGTCTTTAATATTAACTATTCAAAATTTTGAGAAAATTAAAAAAAAAAAATCAATCGAAGCGATTTGAGAGGCATCACTTCCTTCGTCGCTCTCGTTTTATATATATATATATATATATATATATATATATATATATATATATATATATATATATATATATATATATATATATATATATATATATATATATATAAGCATATCGATTTACTTATTAATTAAATTGGTCTCCTTATAAACCTATGATTACATTTTAGTTTATATCATTTTTAGATAATAATTTGTTCTTTCTATGTGATATAATCTTAATCATCTATTTTAAAAGATTTAGATACAACGGTTAAAATTGTTTTGACAATAGTGAGGATAAGACTATCGAACCAAATTTTTGAATAAAATCTCTTATTATATACTAGCTTATAACCCACACACGTTTTTTTTAAATATATGTAATTATATTAATTTACAATTTTTTATAAGGTCTTAGATGCTCATTTCATTACATTTGTGCTCTATCTTGAGTTCGTTGAATGATAATCTGGTACATGCGAAACTCACAAAATAATCTTCAATTTAGTGATGGTTTAACGATTTTTTCCCAATTAAAAGAATTTTATTCAATTTAGGAAATCTAATTATATTTGGTTTAGAATCAAAACATCTTTTTTAGTATTTGAATAAAATTCTACTAAAAATCAAATACATTTTTTAATATTAGATTCAACGGTTCTCATCTATCGAATTGAAGATCTAATGTTCCTTATTATTTTGGTATGTAATTTACGTATTGATGAAGTTGTTCTCCTTATTAAATTATAACTACTTTTTAATTTAGACTTTTGGAAAATCCAATTCGAAGTTAGTTACGAATTTTTATATTGAGAATTATATTCAACTTAAAATACCTACTCATATTTGATTTGTATCACTAAAATTCACTTTTTAGTATTTGAATATAATTCTAAAAATAATAAATATATTTATTAATATTAGAACTAATGGTTCACATTCATCTATTTTAAAATTAATTGTTCATATCAGTTTGGCAACCCGAGTAGGCCTGTCAACGGGTCGGATTCGGATCGGATTATCCTAAATCCACATCTGAATCCGTTAAGATTTTTTGGGTTCGGATCGGATCAGGAGTCGGATATTTTTTAGGTCGATCCATACCCGATCCGTTCGGATTTCGGGTTATCGGATCGGAGGTCCGACCCTTTTAATATATTAAAAAAGAATAATTTTGTTCATTTTTTTAATTCAAAAAATAATTTTTTTTTAATTTTTTTTACGAAATTAAAATAAATTATGACATATACATTGACAAATTCAATTTTAAATTTCAAAATAATATTATTTATATAAAATAAATATAATATATTCGGATCGGATCCTTATCGGATCGGATCATACTAAATCCATATCCGCTTGTTATCAGATCGGACCCTTATCGGATCGGATCATTAACGGATCAGATTTTTTTTGACAGGATCCATACCCATTAATTTAGCTACGCATCGGATCGGATCGGGTCGGATCTCCGATCCATTGACAGCCCTAAACCCGAGTATACGCTTGTTATATATAAGGATCTAATAATATAAAAGATATAATTATTAAAAAAAATGAATAATTAATAATCCCGGGATGACTACTGCTCGTATTGATTGTATCGTTATATTATGATCATGGTGTTGGATTCTACATATACATTAAGAATGGAGCTTGACAACGATGAGCAGGTATCTTTGCCTACATTTCCAATTACTAGCGTTGCTATCAATTTACCAGTCCTCCCAATCTCCCATCCTCAACTGTAGACAAGAAAACACTTCCAAGGGGCTAACACAAATCATCTAAAATCTAATGCATTATAATTGGATTGACATGTAAATTTGAGTAACAATACTGTAGCTTGCTGCTCTGGTTACTCTGCAGTGGGATCAACTACCCTGGTAATGTCATTCCGCCACCAGGCTCAAGAAGATCAATCCAATAAGAAGCATTATGCAGACAAGATTTGATTAACAAAGTTAAATTAAAAGTACTTCAATAAAATTGTTCAAAGCATTATTAGTATTCCATACATACAATTAGAAATCTGTAACATTCGTAACTCAGTCTAGCAGGCTATTACTGATCAGAGAAATTCGTCAATGTCAAAACATATATCCCCATCTGGTTGATCCAACAACGTCGTAACATTCAGTAGTAAGTCAATTAAAATTATCAGCAACAGCACACGAACAATAGTAGTCCATCTACCAATTGCCTTCTCTAAAGTTGTTCATAACGACTTCCAGCATATCTCTCACATCACAGTCTACCCAAAGACGACCTCTGATCTTAAAATACAAAGTATGTACCTCCTTAAGCACTTCCAATGCAACATTCAAAGCTCCGGAACCCTCCTTTTCATCACTAAACACCCCTTTAGGCGGATCAAAATAATGGTATGGCTGTATCACAATCAGATTACGCAAGTGTTTTGTCCAAACGACATTTAAATCATCCAAAATAATAACAAAACTTTCAGCAACATCAGGCAAAACATCAAGATTCTTTTCATATTCGTCAGTAGAATCTTCTGAAGCGATAATTCTTGATCCGAAATACACACCATCTGGATCAAGAAGACTAACAACTTCCAAGGCGTAATTGCGTGTTGCAAGAGTGTATACATACATCTCAAACAACTTGTTTGCTTCTTTCAAGAACTCGTGAACAAAGGGTCTCAACTTAATCAAGTACTCACCGTTGCCATCTAGATTGTCTACCTTTTTTCCGTGGATAAGAGTATGATCCAAATCCAAAATCAAACACAACTTCTTTTGCCTATGTAAAATCTTTAACTTAGTATTTTCAATCTCCATGCTTTGGAATAATTCGTCTAGCTCTAGCACTTCATATGCTGCTTCTACTGCTGCTTGAGCCATACTCTCAACACAACTAGATTCTAGAAATATAGGATTAAATCAAGAAAAAAAAGACGGACAATTGAACACAAGTGTAATGAACGTATGCATGCATCCATGTAAAACTATATATAAGCGTAATACTCTGTTTCTAGTTACCAATCAGATTAGGTTTTTTTTCCCTTATTTACACTTCAATTTTCAAAAAAGACAATAAATATATAAAAGTCAATGCTATTTAAAATTTAATTAAACAAATATTACCTTTTTTTCTTAACTAAATTAAATCCTATTTAAGTTTAATATATTTTTCTAGAGTTAATCTATTTTTATTCAATAATCATTAAATTATCTTATTTAGATTCGAATTTATAGAGAAGACAATAAATATATAAAAATCAATATTTTTTAAATTAAATCTTTATTTTAACGTTATATTACGATCCTATTTAGGATTTAATCTTTATATTATAATCCTATTTAGAATTTAATCTTTATTTTATCTTTATATTATATCTTAAATTACCTATAAAAGTATGACATACTAATTAGTTCTCCTCACGTCAAAAATTTGAGGATTTTATAATAATTAAATAATAATTAAACAGTCTAAATAATTCTAGAAGTCCATAATCTTAATCAATGAAATAGAGGTAACTCTCCTTCACACAGTCCCAGATCCCCCTAAACACCTGCCAGAAAAAGAATACGACATGAGCCAAACGCCCGGTACGGATTTGGAATACAGATTATAAAACAAAAAAAAAACAGATATAAATATTTAACAATTTATAATAAAATAGTTATTTTAAAAATAAGCATGGCTGAAACAACGAAAGAGGTGAGATATTTCATACCGAGATCAGAACAGAACATATACATACACATACATCATAGGGTACCGTAATGTATGCAACAAACCGGATAACGTGTACGGCATATACATCGTCACCGCCAAATCAAATCACAAATCAAATAAAACTCTGGGTGCACCCACGTATCCTGAAACAAATATCAAAATGTGCAAAAGCTCACCTCCTGAGCAATCAGAAGGATACGCCATGACCAATCACACTGTCATGAAAGTGTCATGTCACTGGTGTCGCAATGACATGGAATCAGATAAATCCTTCATAATAAAGCTAGGAAATGATATGAGGAAGAACAACATCTATGCTCTAAGGTCTGCTATCTACCAAACTGGAGAGAGTGATCCAGAGTTGAAAGAGCTAAAGAAGATAATGGTAGTTGAGCTAGAGAGAGCTGAGAGAAGACTACTTATGGACTACATCAGGACTGTACCTGACATTGAAGAGATTAAGTAACTGAAGTCTGTAAGTTTTTAAAGTTTTTTGTTCTAAGTAAAAGTATAAACTCTGTGATTTTATAAACACTGCATTTGTTATATGTTTTGACATCATCAATTATCTGTTAACTTGTACATTTTAGTATGAACAAGTTGGGGGAGATTGTTAGATATAATTGCTGATGTTTGTTTATCAGTGTTTAAAGTACCAGGAAACTATCAGAGTTTAGCTGGAGGACTAGTCAGAGTTTAACTGGAAGACTGGTCAGAGTTTGTTAAACTCTGACAGTCAGAGTTTGCTTAGCAGTCGGTGCAATTCAATGAAGATTCTAGAAGCGATATTCGTTGAAGATGGAAAGAAGCAAAGAGATATCGAGATGGCTAAGGAAACGGAACAGAAGACAAAAGCAATTCTTAATTGATTCTGATTGTATAGCTAATTTATAGGAATATCAATTAATGATTGTATGTAGCTGTGTACTATATAAACACATATAGGTTAACCCTAAAAGGGATGCGAATACGTGAATTATCATTCTTGGAACCTAGCAGCTCTCTGTGATATTTTACATCACTGAGAGAGGAGTTTTTAATTCCATTCAGTTTATTATTCATAAACAGTGTTCTTATTGTTATTCTCATACATATACTTGATTATATATTGTGTATTCGGCCTAACATGTTCAGATATTCTAAAAGAATAATTTAAGATGCAAATTTTCTTAGAAAACCCCAAATATAGATTTTTCTAAATATTGCAAAACAGTTTTTGAAATAACTTTAAAGAGTCAAAACGGATAATACTAGAATCGATTTGAGAACTGAATAAAACAAATATACTAATTCTTAACATGAGTAGCGCTGAATGAAAGGGAGAGAAATTCGTACCTCAAAATAGCAAACACAAATACTAACAGATTTTGCAAAGACCCGAGCCAAACTCCCGTCGCCAATCTATTCACCAAAATATGATTAACAACTGAACTATGTTGACTTGTATATTATTGATTTAACATAATCTTTTCTGTAATTTTATAACGTGTTTTATTTGAATTTATAATTATATTAACTTTATCATCAAAATCATAATTAAATTTCACACACCAATATTAAAGCTAAGTGACGTGAACTGATTGCAGTGGACAAGACAGTATTATAAGCCTGGACATTAATATACTACATGTAACAGCTCCAAATCCGGGGTCAGGGATTTAGGGTAGTCACGATCCATGTACTCCTTGCCTTACCTGTATTACTCACACCCTTCATAATTCACCTGCTCATGACCCCACAACATATGTCTCACACACACACACACAGGTTAGAGTCTTAGAAATGACACAATACAACAACTGCGGAATAAATAATTTTTATTACAATACCCAAATGTCTTTTGAATTTGTCACTGATACAATTTCTAAGTAATGTTACATTACCAACTTAGTCTTCTGATGCTCACAATCCTCTCATACCATTCATATCTATACATAAGTTGAATACCAAAAGCTGTAGCCTGATTCGATTGGTTCGTACTACTCTTCGGGATCACTGCTAGAAACTGTTTATGGAAACGCCTTGCGGGGTAGGTGCCGACCCATTGGCATCCTGCTTCGCTGCTATATAATATATATAAAACAATAGCAAGAGTGAGCGATAGCTCAGCAAGGTAATAAAAGTAAGGCATAATTTTGCCTTTAACTCAACCCAGAATAAAGCGGGTATAAGTCAATAGTTTGTCAAAATATCTCGATACTGAAATTATTTCCTTATCAGAATGTATTCCCAAAAACAGTACCATTATTGTATTTCAAATATCATTTCATAATATTTCTGCAAACTTTTGCTATATTATGAACAAGTTTCTAGTATAAAAGATGAGGTTTCAAAGTAAACCAAATATAACCTTTCCGAAAAATATCTGCTATATAAGCAGAATATCAACACATAACTTAAAAGATGAAGTTATAAGGTGATTCAGTATAAACAACTCCCTTACCATAACTCATATTATGTAAGGTATCCACAGAGTCAAATGATATAAAAGATGAAGTTACGAGGAAAATTAATATCATATCTCCGTAACCCAAGATTTACTTATGCATATATTATCAGAGTCATAACTCATAACAGATGAAGTTGCAAGGATTCATTGTAACTTTATTTTGAACACTTTTCGACCCCCTGTCAACATGACCGGTAAACCTGTACCACGGGTGTCATCCTTGGTCCCTTTCAATACATGTTGCAGAATCCCTCTGTCAACATGATTGGTAAACCTGTACCAACGGAGCCATCCGTGGTCCCTTTCAGTACATGTTGCAGAATTATCCAAAATGGATGATGAACCAATACTGGAGCCTTCTCCGCGCCCGTCGTACCAACCTTACTATGATCAGTAGCAGGTTGTACAACAAAAATATGTTTTCTACATGTAGATGGAAGTATCACGACAGCCTGACATTGTCTACCGCCTTTCTGGATCTCCCGGCCCATTTGGGGCAATAAGGTGATGGATCGGCGCGACTCGACCTCTTACACATGCTCCTAGTTCAGATGAAATCCATGACTCTGAAACGTAAAGATCGTCTTCCTTTCCCCAAGTGTAATACTTGTTGATACGACTCCACTCAGTAGTTGTATTTAGGTTGGAAAGGAAGATTCTCCAATATTTCCCAAGCGATGCTTGTTAATGGATATCGACTTGTTCCATGAATTTACCCCTCGAGCGTTGAGGTGGTAGCACAATATTTAACTTGCAGCAACTAAATTTCTTTGAGAAAATATCTGTCCCCCGACAGTTTTGAGTTGAGAGTTTAAAATGAATAGCAGTTACTTAAATCAGGTTTCCCATATTTTTGATAGTTGAGCGAGCATTTAAATCCTCTTAAAAGACGGACTTAAATGGAAAACATTGGTTTGGGAACCTCTTTTGATTTAAAACCATTAATAAAATTTATTAAATAAGTAAACCCTCAAATGAATATTCGAAAATAATATTCATTAAGTAAATAAACCTTGAATGAATATTTAGAAATAATATCCATTAAATAAATGAGGATTAAATGAATATTCTACATAATATTCATTAACTAATAATCTCCATTGAATATTTGAAAATAATATTCATCAAATAAATAAAACCCAAATGAATATTCAAAAGTAATATTCATTAGGTAAATAGTCCTTAAATAAATAATCCTTAAATAGATAATCATTAAATGAATATTCAAAAATAATATTCATTAATTAAATAATCCTTAAATGAATATTCAACATAATATTCATTAAATAAATAATTAATCCTCGAATGAATATTCCTAAATTATATTTACAATAATATTCTTAAAGTCAATAATCCTCAAATAAATATAAATAATATTCTCTAAGTCAAAAAATCCTCAAATGAATATAAATGATATTCTTTAACTACATAATTAACCCTCGAATAACAGTTACCTGATATCTTTATCGGAAAAATAATCATTTAAAATATACCGAAAATATATCTACTTCTAAAGAATAAAATAATTCGCCCTTTACCTAGGGCATTTATAAAAACCTGGCTTATAACTGATATCCCATATCTAGCTTATAAGCCAATTACCAAATCATTTCCAAGTAATAACATTCGAATGAGGTAATATTCAAATAACATTCCTCAAATCATTTCCAGGTAATTAATACTTTCTAGAAATATAATTAATGTTTAATAATAGCAATCCTAAAAATAATTAGTACACTGCCGCTGGAATCCCTCCGGGTTTCCACCGCTATCTCCATATCTCAAATACTGACTCCCGGTCTAGAGTCGAAAACAAGAAGTATGCTCTTATCTCTAGAGCTACAAGGTATACCGGTTTATAACTACTTTATCTCAAAGCTCATATATAAACCCAAATCAAACTCTATTTTTATACAATATATAACATGTATCGCACAACTGTATAACTCCACACATGGCAACAACAGTAATATATAATCAATACTTCAATGTATAGATTTAGAAAACTTGCCTGATGCTCAAGAAGTGATAGGGGTTCGCGACGATGTCGGACAATCTAGACAAAGTCAAAGAAAATGCACGATTAATCCCCTGGATAATCCACTTGTACACAATGCTTAAACACGTAAGCGAAACACAACCAAGGAATTACTAGCTCGTTATAGGCTCATACTAAGTCCATGTTTAATCGGCAATTACTTAAGTCGTAGGTTTAGTCCGAAATCGATCCTCGAATACAAGTTATACTTAACCATTTACAACATTGGTTTCTAAGTCATGTTCTTAGTGGTTTTCACTTGCGCAACCTCGGCTAACACATTTTTATAAAATCGGAAAATAATCTTTTGGACTCGAAACCTTCGTACAAACCTTCGTAACTGCCCTTGACACTTCAATACAAAATTTCATATTTTAAAACAACTCTTAAGGGTCTCAAGCATAGCCACAAAGTCGGTACATTTCTGCAATCTCATTCCTTGAACCATTTTCACTAAAATGGTCATATCTCATAAACCGTAAATCGTAATGACATGATTCTTGCGCTCACGTAAACTAGAAACAAATCTCTACACACTCATGTTCATAACTGAACCAAAAGAGGCAGTTAGGGCTTCTGATTCTAGGCAGTTTATAGAGTTACCGAAAATCGGGCATTACGACGGCTTAAAATCGAATAATCCTATTTTGTCACAACATAACCAAGCCACACCGGGCATACCATACATCTACAACCTCAACAAACAACCATCATACACCTCTAAGATCAGTGGGGAAGCTCAAATCCAACACCCATCATTTTACACATTCAAACAAATCCAAATAATCACTAAATCACTTAATCATGATATTAACTTTACATGAACATCAAAACCACTTTAAAACTCATATAAAACTCAAAGGGGCAGAGGTTTATACCTTCCTCCAAGCTTGCTTGATGCTATATTCCTTATGTAACCTTAGATCCTTGCTTGATACAACCTTTGGAAGCCACAAACTCAATATCAAAAGCAACAAAGCAAAATACAAGTTACTATTCATCATCTTCTCCAACTGTTACTCACTGAAATCGAAGTGTAAATCACAGAGGTGAGGCGAGCGCTTACCATGGTTGCGTAGAGCTTCTCGAGAGCTTCGATTTGAGTGGTGGAACGCCAAAAACGGACCACGGAATCTCAAGTTATGATCATTTCTTTCTCTCCCATTTTTCTTTCTTCTTCTCTCCCGAAATTTCTCTTCCTTTTTCTTTTTCTTCTTATCTTGTTTAATTACTTGATATTTATCCAATGTGGTGAGTCATCACCCTTGGTCTCTTCTTGTCTTGACACTTGGCAAGCATGCATTGGCTTGGAATAAAGTAGCTTTTCTGGTTCGTTTAATTTCGTAGAACGCTCGCAAGGTTTCTCGAGGGTTCTATCGAGGTATTTTACCGAAATCGTTCTCGATACTTCTAATTCATTTATCAAATCCATATCCATGTAATTAATAATTTAAATCCTTAAATATCCTCAAATAATAATTATTTAGTCCATTTTTGGTGAAATTTCGGAGAAAACGAAAAATGCTATTTTCCGATTCTGACAGCTTCTGCATTCTTTTATTTCCATTGTAGATCACTAATGCGACTTTGAAAGTTTATTATATCGTCCCGCATATAGGGTGGTCTGAAAAACTTTTAAACGAAGAGTTACTATTCATCAGTGGTTTTTCTATAATCCTTTGGATCAAAATCCGTTCCAATATTCCTGATCTATTTTCTCTTTACTCTTTGCACTTAGAAAACGTTCTAGTGATTCCTCGGGCGTACGCTATCTTGTTTACGGAGTTGTCGGATGTATTCCAGATATTGATTTGGATGACATAAAAATACTTTCCTTCCCTGGAGTATTGTATTCTTATCTTCCAGATTGATTGTTCTTATTTATATGTTCAGTCCATTCTTACTATTCTCAAAATGTTTGAAAACCGAAATTCATATTCATTTCATAACTTGATTCTCAAAGTCATTGCCACTATCCATATTTACATCAACATATAATAAAAGTTTTAATTCTACCCAAAATCTGGGGTCTTACAGTCTCCCCTCCTTAAAAGGATTCCGTCCCGGAATCACTCTGAAAACAAATGGGGATATCTTTCTAGCATCTCGCTCTCTAGCTCCCAAGTTGATTCTTCCACATTATGATTCCTCCATACCACTCTGGCTAGTTTGCTGACCTTGTTTCGGAGTACTTGTTCCTTTCGATCTATAATTTCCATTGGTTGCTCCACATAGGTCAAGTCTGGTTGTATGTCTACGTGCTCGTACTCTACATATGCCGGGCATCTATAGTATACTGACGTAGCATTGACACATGAACCCTGTTATGACCATTCTACAAGTTTGGGGAGGGGGGTAAGGCTGGCTCGTAGGCCACCTTCCTGGCGCGTCTTAAATCTCAGATGGCCCAATGAATCTCGGGCTCACTTCCCTTTCTTTTCAAATCTCATTAATTCTTTCCCTGGAGATACCTTTAGCATCACGAATCTCTAACCTCATATTCTCTATCTTGTTTGCACAGAAATACACCAGCATAAACTTGTTTGCCATTCATCAACTTGCCATTTAGCTTATCAGTAGCAGTACTATCTCTATACTCGCGGGCTTAGTCCGCATACTTTCTCTGTCTGTCTTGGTTGTCACTAGCCGCTTGTTGGTGAAATCTTTTGTCTTTCTAGTTTGTTGGACTAACTTGGGTGTTGTGTAAAATCTCATCTTTTAATTCCCGATCATTCGGAATCCATCTCTGTCTCATTTTAAAGTAAGGGTATCGACCACCACATTGGCCTTCCCCGGATGGTAGTGTATCTCACAGTCATAATCCTAGGTCAATTCTAGCCATTTCTCCATCTCATGCTATCTACTATCATGGGTAACTCAAAGCCAATTCATTACATTCCATAAAATTTGTGGGTGCATTAGTCAACCCAAAATAACTTCGCTGAAAACTCGAAGTGTCTATTCCTAGTACGAATCGCAGTCTTGGGCATATCCTCTGATTTAACTTCCAACTGGTGATACCCAGTTCTTAAATAAATTGGAAATACACAGCGTTCTTCCGCTGATCAAACAATCATTTACAAGGGTACCTATTCTCCATGTCAAACTCATACAACTCTCGAGGTTCGATATATAATCTTGTGCTAAAATCTTTCTCTCTTACAACAACACCGGGCTCTCCACGGTGGTACACTGGGTCTTATCATATCCTTATACAACAACTCTTGTAACTGAGTCACTAACTCTTTCATTCCCACTATACTCTGAATACTCGGTATTCATTCTCATGTCATCCCAATCGATATTTGGTAGCGCATTAAGATCTTGTAAAATCTCCCAAAACCATTGTAGTTTCCTCTATACTTGGTGCCTCTTTTCTTGGCGTCAACCATAAGAGCTAATTAAGCCTCGTATCTCTGGCGTAATAGTTTCTCAGTCTAAACTATCTTCAAGAATCTCTAAATCTGCCCCCATCCTTTAATTATTACTCTTTTTCTTTGCAATCAATTGGCTCCATTGGGTGTCAACCAACCCATCCTTATTATAATATCATCTTCTCCCAACTTGAAAGGAATCAGGTCTATCAAAAGTGTCGACCTCATATTTCTAGTTCACAACCTAGATGTACCGGTCCTATGGGAAAATCCCTCGATTGACTATTTCTACTTGTAATTATTCCCTTAGCGGCTCGGCCTTAAGGTTTAATTGTCATGCAACTACTTGATATACAACGATACATTAGCTCAGTCTAAATAGTATAGAAGGGCACCTGCTATTTAAAGGTCCTGACAGTGGGCTGCTTGTTGGAGGTAGCCCTGGTTGAAACCTACTGGCTTTCTTTTCTTCTGTGTTCACAAACTCCGGAACAAACCTCAATAATTCGGAAAACTTGGCCTCATACTCGGTCACAGTCATGGTTTCTTGTTTTAACTCTTTAACTTTCATTTTCATCCGGGTCTCCATATCTTTCCGGAAATTATTCCTTTAAAATAGCACACGCTGCACCTCTCACAAGTCACAATACCGGCTCCCTCTGACTCCATCGTCAGTACTTATCTTGTTAACCCAGAGGTAGTGTCCATTCGCAAACAACTCCTCCAAAATCTCAATCTCACTATAGGGCATCTATCTAACACCGTCGTCACTGGAGTTCACGGCACATCGCTATTCCTTTCACATATATCAACTGACACGCTTTCCATTATCATAATATCCTTGGGAGAATAAACCAATTTCATTGATATGTCACTAACATTCTATTCGTCTTAGGGATTCGCTCCTGTCATAGGCGATTTCGTTGCGAATCTACTTCCTATTAGCGAATTTTGACTTATTTGGTCTGGTTGGCCTCCCCTCGGAATTCAATGAGGATAACAAAAATTATGGGGCCTTGAAAGATAGCTCCCATATCAAAGATAATGTCACACACTGGTGATCATAAGGTTATGAGTTTTAAGGTAACCTTATTGGAGGTAAAAGAATTTACCGAGAGATCAACATGATCATAAGAACTCAACGTTGTGTGCCTCGATTGAGACATTACTAAAGGTAATTAGCCTTCTTGTATTTCACAACTTACAAGTGATGGCATCCCATCAGACTTCTATCACACAGACAGATAGTCCTTGTAGCCCCTATAAGTATAGGGTTGTTCGTCTCAGTGGAAGTTGAAAAGTATGAAAGCAATTCGATATCAATTTAATGATTATCGTCTTTCGACAATATTTCTTAAAGGAACACCTTGGATTAAAATTGAACAGATTCCAAAGGTGCGGTTTCCAAAGAAAATACAAAGAAAAGAATAACCAAGAAGATACTGGTACTTAACAAGCAAGGGTTATTCATTATTTGAAGAAAAGTGGAAGCTTGAATAACATCATTTGACAGGGCTTTGAAAAACTTGAAAGTAGGCATCGTGACAGCCTCTAACACAATTGAAATTAAATATGATTTAACACAAGTGTTATAAAATAACTTCGAAGAGGGAATATACCCTTTATCAGAATTCTTTCTTGGAGAGAGGTCAAGATAGATCATAGGTTGGGGAGGTACCCCACATAATTTTCAAATGGGGAGGGTACTACCAAAGTCTCTATGGATGCCTTTTATGTCGGCTCCTCTGGTGGATAATCGTTCAATTCCAAAGCTTTCCTTTTCCACGCACCCTAAGGTGTTTGATACTTACGTCATTGCCGACTTACTATAGTCGCTAAGAATTCAACCATCAACATTTGCAATCGCAGGGAGTTCTATTCGACTAGGCGCAAACATCTCAAGTAAGCGTTCTGTTCTATAAGAAGACTTCGATACCGTTGTCGCCCATAGCAATGACAATTCCACATGTCGACTGGGCGGTACTTCGGAAGCTCGCTAGAAACTACAAGCTTACATCCGGTCTCTATTTCAATCATCCTTATACTCAATATTCCTTCTCCCATATCAATCCCGTGTGCTACATAAGCTTAACACTTTTGGCACAAAAGCCTTTTCATTTAAGTCAATCCCGGAATTTCTCAGTCCGTCTTGGTCCTTAAATATATTTCGCCTTTACCGTCCAATCTCAACTTCATCATTTTATCTCTACAATCAATTATAGCAATCAGGGTCTGTCCACCAACCCATATAACAACTATCTTATCCAATCCACAGGGTTCGCTCTAATTTCCACTCTCTTTGGTGACATCCTCTAGTAATCAGAAAGACAAGGTTTGCCAAATTTTGCTGAATTTCTCTCCAAATCAGGGGAATTTGATCAATCTATTTACCTACTAGTAATGCTCGGATCTGATTTCCGACCTTTCGGTTCTATCCTCATAATTCCTTCCCGGTTTCCTGAGGGTGGTAAATCTCGTTCTCGATTCCGTCTTAGCGTGCTTGTCTTGCCATAACATTTACATGGTACATATACCCAAAATTCTCCTTAAGATAATAAAATCCCTCAATGATATAATAGACACTATTTCCCGCGGAATCGCTGGTCGTGGGGGTTTGAAATCTCATAGCCCAAAACAATTCCTTACATTATTCTAGGCAACTAAGTACCCTTAATCGTTTGTGAAAATCTGAACATCTTGGTTCTTACGTATGCCGCCTCCTTATGGGCAGCTATAACCGACTACGAGTAACAGGTTTCGTTCAAGTCGAATCAATCCACTGATATTGGCTATACTACCTCTACCTCTTCTGCTTTGGAGACTCTACTCCATTTTCTTTGTCATATCTCTTGATGAATCATGAACGATCCTTAAACCCTCGTCTCATCACTTATTTATCCCTTGAAGGTTCGTCCGGTCCTATTGTACGACCTCAAGTAACATACTACATCTTTATCAATCAACACGTCTCTACAAGATTCTTTCCTTGACCCACTATGGGGTCTTCCTCTAGATCCTCCTATGGATCTTCCTTTATCGGGTCTCCGTCCATTTCAAGGAACGCATCATCAATTGCCTACTCGAAGGCCTCGGGGTCTGGTATCTCAGAATCCCATCAATCTATAACTCATACGACTCGAGGTGACTAATCACGAAGTCCTAAGGACGGTTTCCCAGAAGAAGTCCCCTCTCGGGCTTCATCTTAAACAGTCAGGGTCATGTCCTCTAACCCGACTACGAACTCAATTTGAGCTCTAGATGTTCTTATCCTTATTAAGGGTATTGTAAGACTCGATCTCCTATCGTTTCTGAGGACTGTAACCTAACGCTCTGATACCATTTATGTAACAGCCCCAAATCCGGGGTCAGGGATTTAGGGTAGTCACGATCCATGTACTCCTTGCCTTACCTGTATTACTCACACCCTTCATAATTCACCTGCTCATGACCCCACAACATATGTCTCACACACACACACACAGGTTAGAGTCTCAGAAATGACACAATACAACAACTGCGGAATAAATAATTTTTATTACAATACCCAAATGTCTTTTGAATTTGTCACTGATACAATTTCTAAGTAATGTTACATTACCAACTTAGTCTTCTGATGCTCACAATCCTCTCATACCATTCATATCTATACATAAGTTGAATACCAAAAGTTGTAGCCTGATTCGATTGGTTCGTACTACTCTTCGGGATCACTGCTAGAAACTGTTTATGGAAACGCCTTGCGGGGTAGGTGCCGACCCATTGGCATCCTGCTTCGCTGCTATATAATATATATAAAACAATAGCAAGAGTGAGCGATAGCTCAGCAAGGTAATAAAAGTAAGGCATAATTTTGCCTTTAACTCAACCCAGAATAAAGCGGGTATAAGTCAATAGTTTGTCAAAATATCTCGATACTGAAATTATTTCCTTATCAGAATGTATTCCCAAAAACAGTACCATTATTGTATTTCAAATATCATTTCATAATATTTCTGCAAACTTTTGCTATATTATGAACAAGTTTCTAGTATAAAAGATGAGGTTTCAAAGTAAACCAAATATAACCTTTCCGAAAAATATCTGCTATATAAGCAGAATATCAACACATAACTTAAAAGATGAAGTTATAAGGTGATTCAGTATAAACAACTCCCTTACCATAACTCATATTATGTAAGGTATCCACAGAGTCAAATGATATAAAAGATGAAGTTACGAGGAAAATTAATATCATATCTCCGTAACCCAAGATTTACTTATGCATATATTATCAGAGTCATAACTCATAACAGATGAAGTTGCAAGGATTCATTGTAACTTTATTTTGAACACTTTTCGACCCCCTGCCAACATGACCGGTAAACCTGTACCACGGGTGTCATCCTTGGTCCCTTTCAATACATGTTGCAGAATCCCTCTGTCAACATGATCGGTAAACCTGTACCAACGGAGCCATCCGTGGTCCCTTTCAGTACATGTTGCAGAATTATCCAAAATGGATGATGAACCAATACTGGAGCCTTCTCCGCGCCCGTCGTACCAACCTTACTATGATCAGTAGCAGGTTGTACAACAAAAATATGTTTTCTACATGTAGATGGAAGTATCACGACAGCCTGACATTGTCTACCGCCTTTCTGGATCTCCCGGCCCATTTGGGGCAATAAGGTGATGGATCGGCGCGACTCGACCTCTTACACATGCTCCTAGTTCAGATGAAATCCATGACTCTGAAACGTAAAGATCGTCTTCATTTCCCCAAGTGTAATACTTGTTGATACGACTCCACTCAGTAGTTGTATTTAGGTTGGAAAGGAAGATTCTCCAATATTTCCCAAGCGATGCTTGTTAATGGATATCGACTTGTTCCATGAATTTACCCCTCGAGCGTTGAGGTGGTAGCACAATATTTAACTTGCAGCAACTAAATTGCTTTGAGAAAATATCTGTCCCCCGACAGTTTTGAGTTGAAAGTTTAAAATGAATAGCAGTTACTTAAATCAGGTTTCCCATATTTTTGATAGTTGAGCGAGCATTTAAATCCTCTTAAAAGACGGACTTAAATGGAAAACATTGGTTTGGGAACCTCTTTTGATTTAAAACCATTAATAAAATTTATTAAATAAGTAAACCCTCAAATGAATATTCGAAAATAATATTCATTAAGTAAATAAACCTTGAATGAATATTTAGAAATAATATCCATTAAATAAATGAGGATTAAATGAATATTCTACATAATATTCATTAACTAATAATCTCCATTGAATATTTGAAAATAATATTCATCAAATAAATAAAACCCAAATGAATATTCAAAAGTAATATTCATTAGGTAAATAGTCCTTAAATAAATAATCCTTAAATAGATAATCATTAAATGAATATTCAAAAATAATATTCATTAATTAAATAATCCTTAAATGAATATTCAACATAATATTCATTAAATAAATAATTAATCCTCGAATGAATATTCCTAAATTATATTTACAATAATATTCTTAAAGTCAATAATCCTCAAATAAATATAAATAATATTCTCTAAGTCAAAAAATCCTCAAATGAATATAAATGATATTCTTTAACTACATAATTAACCCTCGAATAACAGTTACCTGATATCTTTATCGGAAAAATAATCATTTAAAATATACCGAAAATATATCTACTTCTAAAGAATAAAATAATTCGCCCTTTACCTAGGGCATTTATAAAAACCTGGCTTATAACTGATATCCCATATCTAGCTTATAAGCCAATTACCAAATCATTTCCAAGTAATAACATTCGAATGAGGTAATATTCAAATAACATTCCTCAAATCATTTCCAGGTAATTAATACTTTCTAGAAATATAATTAATGTTTAATAATAGCAATCCTAAAAATAATTAGTACACTGCCGCTGGAATCCCTCCGGGTTTCCACCGCTATCTCCATATCTCAAATACTGACTCCCGGTCTAGAGTCGAAAACAAGAAGTATGCTCTTATCTCTAGAGCTACAAGGTATACCGGTTTATAACTACTTTATCTCAAAGCTCATATATAAACCCAAATCAAACTCTATTTTTATACAATATATAACATGTATCGCACAACTGTATAACTCCACACATGGCAACAACAGTAATATATAATCAATACTTCAATGTATAGATTTAGAAAACTTGCCTGATGCTCAAGAAGTGATAGGGGTTCGCGACGATGTCGGATAATCTAGACAAAGTCAAAGAAAACGCACGATTAATCCCCTGGATAATCCACTTGTACACAATGCTTAAACACGTAAGCGAAACACAACCAAGGAATTACTAGCTCGTTATAGGCTCATACTAAGTCCATGTTTAATCGGCAATTACTTAAGTCGTAGGTTTAGTCCGAAATCGATCCTCGAATACAAGTTATACTTAATGTTAGTCCTTGTGTATTGCAGAAGGGGGGGGGGGATGAATGCAATACTGATAAAATTCAATCTAAATTTCAACAACTAAAATCAAGATTAAACGTTATCAGCAATATATGCAATCACGAACAGTATTTAGTAAGAACAAGATTCACAAAATAAATGTTTTATTTATTTTGCAAAGTGTTGCTACAACCTCAAGAAAGAATTCTCGAGCTTCGGGTTTTTTTCAAAGACACTTGCTTGTCTCCGTTACAATTCTAGAATGAGTTGATAGTAGGTATAAGACTAACCCTATCACTATCAGTCACGGGTTTGTGAAGCTGCTGTCACTGTCAAGTGGCAGCTTCTTACAGATTGTCTTACCCATGTGACTTTCCTAAATTGCTAACATGTCAGATATACATTACAAAGAAAGCAACCTAGATTCATTCTATTTCCAGCTAAACCAATTTAGCAGATAAAGACTTGACCTTGCTCTTGAATTGATTCGCTTTTGTTTTGCAGTGCTTGAAGCTTCTGTCGTAGTCTTGCAGACTTGGTGCAGCTTAGGGATACTGCATCACGCCTGTTTCTTGAACATTTAAACTGTCACGGGATTTGACTGAGAAAGATACCTAGCATAAGGATCTTTATTGAGACAGTTACTTTTGCCGCAAAGCTTGCTGTCACAGGAATGATCTTTTGGTGACAGTATGAGTTCCCCGCATAGAGTGTTGTCGAGGATCCCAAACTTGCTGTCGAGGGCAATAGTTGTTGTCGCGTAGTCTTCCGCCAATGTTGCTGTCAGAGTGAATATGCTGTCGTGACTTGCAACATTCTGTCTTCTTGTAATCTTACTGTCACAGCTTTAGGACAGTAACCTTTATTCATGTTGTCATCCAAAAAGCATTCTTTGAGGCTTGAACACATAAGTGAACTTCTTTCAAACAATACAACTAGAATAACATTACATACTGATTACAAGAACATACTTTGTCTATGATAGTATGTTCTACTTAATTTGAAAAATTAAGTACAATCAAAGTTAAGTTGTTTCTATGCTATCACCCATAAATCCCAACAATCTCCCCCAATTTGTTTTTATGGAAAATAACAGCAAATTTACAATATGTTCTGACAACTTAACTAACAAGATCAGAATTCAAGAATTTTTACTTAGCTTGAGATTTCCTCTTCTGTCTTGCTACATCCTCTCTTTTGAGAGCTTCTGCCAAGCAGCCTCTTAGACTTTCTACAAGAGAAATTTCAGCAGCAGACACTGCATCATCCTCTACTTCATCAATGATCTTCTTTATGGAAGGGGATAAGAGAGAACTAACATCCCTGAGATTCAGCCATTGCTCTATATCATATGGATAGGTTCTGAAATGAAGTTCTTCATTAATGAGCTTGAATCTACTTCCAGGATAAGCATTGAGAGACTTCCTTCTTTGCTTGTCCAGTTTTGAGTCTTCTCCTTTTCTCCCTTCCAATAACTTCTCTATCTCATCAGAACAAATCTGTTCCAAGGGATGAATTGAACCAGCTACCATATACTGTAAATCCTTCAGAGTGGATGTTTTAAGCTTATGCAAGCTGCAAACATAGATTTCTTCTTTTAGGAACTTGACTCTTAGGGGATTTTCCAGCATATATGGTTGATAATTTGGAGCTTCACTTTCTGCCTTGTTAGAGGCCTTGTGTTTTTCCAGTAATTCAGCTTCCTTCTTATCAAGTTCTGACTGAGTTTGAGCATATTCAGAAGATTCAGGTTGTTTGCTTGGCTTGGGTTCCCCTTCCTGAGTTGGTTGGGTTTGCCCTTCTTCTGTGGGTAAGTCATCAAACTCATAGTACCAGTGGTATGGTATAGGAGAGGCTGGGAGATCAGTAAGAATATCAGCATCATCAAAATCTGCAAAGTTATAGCCAAATTTCTGATAAAATTCAGCATCCCTATCTGCCTGATATTTTAGAACATGTTCCATGACAGCCTTTGAAACATCATCATAGCTCTCCAGCAACTCTACCATTCTCTCCAGGTAGAAGAAATCAATTCTTCTTTTATCTATGGTTGTTTCACTTTTCTTGGTTGATGTGGCTACCAGATTGAAGTCCTTGTCAATCTTGGCTGACCTTGATTCTGCCCACCACAGAATGTACTCAGTGGCCTCTTGATTTGCATCCAGCTTAACCTCAACGCTCTTGATTTCTCTTGATTGCATTTGTTGAATCTTAAGACTGTTGGGAGGAATTGATTGAATTGGCTTTTTGAGATTCCTGCCAAATCCAGTGGCCTTTTCCTTTCCTGAGTACTTGTGCTTCCCTGTTGGTTTCTGTCTAGTAAACCATGCCTTAGCTTTAGCTTTCAGTCTTTTGGACTTGACAGTAGCCTTGGTTTCATCCTTGACAGAACCTTCCTTGACAGTATCCTTGTCGACAGCATCTTTCAAGACAGCATCTTCTATGACAGTATCTTTGTCGACAGTACCTTTGGTGACAGCATCTTTTTCAGCATTTATGCAGTCAATAGCACATCCAAGAATGCTTGCCTCCAAAGCTTCCAGTATTCTTGACTCCTCTTCATCTGTTGCACCAGCATCTTTCTTTTCCTGGCTAGGAGTTTCTTCATTGCCTTCATTCTGAGATTGAATACCAGTATTCCCAGAATTACTTCCACCAGCATTTCCAGCATTTCCAGAAGCTTCACCACCTCCATCCTCACCATCTTCATCATCATCATCATCATCATCATGGGGAGGAATGTTATAGAAGCAACTTCCACCTTGATCATTTCTTTTGGCATTGGCTCTAGTGATTAGCTCCTTCATTCTAGCTCCCAGTGCCTTGTCTCTCAACACCAGCATTTTGTAGATTTCTTGAACAGCATGAACTCTTCCTGGATTGGCATTTGAACTGAGTATTCCATCTAATACCTTCAGAATTGACTTGGTTTCCATTTTGGATGGGCTACCAATATTCATGAAGCTGTTCCTTCTTGTGCCATCCTTAGTTTTAGATCTGTAGAAAACACATGGTGGATTTGAGTAGACTTCCGGTAGCTTCTGCATGATCAGGTTCTGGATTTGCATATCCAATATTTCATTGAATGGTGTTTGAGTTGCCCTGATCTTTCCCTTCAAAGCACACAACACCTTTGCTGGCAGACTCTGCAATAGCTGCATTGTGATGAAATAAGATATGCCAGAAGTTAGATAAATACTTGCAGCCCATCTTTTCTCATCATTCACCATTACACTGACACTAGTAATTTGTTCCTTTAACAGTTTTGTGGTGTTGGTTGGACGGTTGCTAGGAGCATTCATTGCTTCTTCCACCAAACTGCTAAACTTACTGTTATGGTTGTGTAATGTGCTCTCCCTGTAATCCACCATCAAGACATTGGCTTCCTCTTGATCAAGTTCAGTGCCATTTGTCCATATTATTCCACCATGAATGGATTCAGGCAGTTTCCCTTTACCTTTCCCAAGTTTGTTTTGTTCCTCCATTTCTCTCCATTTCTTCTGTAGAGCAGTTTCTTGAGTTTCTTGAGTAGGTTCTCTAATCACCACAGGAGGCAAGATTGGATGTCTAGATGCAGGTCTTCTTTGCAATGCATCTTGAGTTTCCTTTGACATTAACACCCTTTCTCCATCCATTTCCACTTCAACAGGCTTTTCAGCTTTATCCTGTGGTTTTGCACTGCTTGGTTTGACTTGCTCCCCCTTAGACATTGCTTTCCTTTTAGCTCCCCCTCTGGTCTTCACAGCTACAGGCTCCCCCTGAGTTCCACCTGATTCTTGAATAGGCAATGATTCTGATCTTGCTACCTTCTCCCCCTTAGTTGAGTTGGCAGCTACCAGGTCAGTAAGGAACTGAATAGAGAGTTGAGTAGCAGCAAAACCATCAACCACCAGTTGAGAGAGAGAGTCCAGTTTGGAGTCCAAAGTAACACACCGTCCTTCAAGAGCTGCAATCCTGTGACCAAAAGTAGCAGAGGGGCCACCAGACCTTAACCTTCTTGGAGTGGAAGGAAAAGACAGGGGCTTGGAGGCTATGGGGGTTCTCACACTCTCAGGGTGTTTTTGAGTGATCTCATCACCCCTCACAGTTTGACTCTCAAGGCCTAGTGCCTGAATAGTGTGGGCTCCCTCAATATCTCTCTGGACATGCTCAAGTCCCTCTCCTTTTGCCAGCTCATTTGGATGCCTCTCATTTTTATGCTCACCTCTCTTTTCTTTTATCTCTCTTTTCTTTTGCACACCCTCACTCAACCTAGATGCATGGGTATGAGCAGTACTAACATGCATGGAAGGAGAAGATTTAGAATGTACCTTTAGGAGTTTGGTAAGAGGTAGGTCATCATCAGAGGCATCCTCAACAAGTACAGCATCAAAATTAGGCTGGGAAGGCTGGACAACATCTTGAGTAGGAATGGTACTGTCAGTTGGAGTCTGGACAGCAGGTTCTGGCATGACAGCATCTTTGGGAGGTGGAGTGACAGTAGGTTCTGTAGTGACAGTATCTTTCTCTCCACCTTTGACAGTAGCTGTGTCCAGGACAGTAGCATCCCCAGTGTCTTTGACAGCAACAGAGGCTGTGACAGCATCTCCCTGAAGGTAAGATGCTCCTTGGAGATCAGACAAAGTGTTGGCTGTTTCATTTTCTGACAAAATACCACTTTGCCCTAGCTCAGTGTTTGGAGGAGTGGTGTCCATCTCACTTTGAGAAATGGGTTCTTGTGGACCACTAGATGGGGGCTCATCCATGATTGGAGATGGATGATCAAAACCTGAAGGGTTGGGACTGTCCCCTTCTCTAGGTTGTGGAGAAGAAACAAAAGAATGTGTAGGGAAGGAAGAAGGTGAAAGTGTAGTAGAGAGTGGGGGCTGATTCACAGATGAAACATGTGAACCATCAATAGGAGTAGAGAAATCCTCACTGTGCCCTAACTCACTGTGTGTTTCTTCAAGTGGGGGTATCTCAGGTTGGGAACCATGAGTTTGTGCAGACTCTGTACAGGGTGCCTTGGGAGACAGGCCAATTTCAATAGAAGCACCTTGTTGAGAAGGCACATCTAGGGAGGAGTTTATTTCCCTGGTTTCCTCTACAGTCTTTTGGGAGACTGCAGGGTGGCTGACAGTGGTTTTGGTCCTCCTAGCTCTCTTCTTTTTAGGCTCAGGGGGAACCACTGTGGGTTCTGTGTGACTACCTTCCTTATTTGCTGCACTAGGTGCAGTGTCTCCCTCTTGACTAACAGAGCTACCACCAACATCAGCTTCTAAGGATCTTTTTCTGGATTCTTGCAAGGCTTCTCTTTGGGCTTTGGGAAGTCTAGAGGGCCTAGGCTGAGTGTATGGTGTTGAATGTGGGTTAACTGAATTTGGGTCTAATTCAGCTTCATCCTCAAGAGAAAAAGAATCATAACCAGTAGGTAATGGATAATCAAGGTTGGACACTTGATCAACCATGTGCTGAGTGAAGCAAAGTGGAATATGTGCATTTAGATCCTGTGAAGATAACAGTGTGTGTGTGTGTTCTTTTTCAAGACAGAGCAAACCTCTAGACGAGGGGCATCATTATTAAAATCACAGAAAGAATTGATACACATCATAAGAAAGCGAGGGTAGAGTGATACCTTCTTACCTATGGCAGCGTTGAGTTGTGCCATGAGGAAAGCTCCAACATTCACCTTGTATCCATGGACAAGAGAATGTGTCAGTTTATTGATGTAGGAGGGTATCCCATTCCAGCCTGTGGGCTTGGTAGAGAACACCTTGACCATTGCATCAAATATCATGCTCCACTCCTTCCTTAGATACTTCCTGTCCATTTCACCAGACGGGTACCACTTGGTTGTTCCCTCTTCGAGAATAGGGCCTACATACCCAATCTTCAAGAAGAGCTTCTTCAGAGTGTCATCATTAGCAAATGGAGCAAAGTTGTGTCCTTCTTCCAGTGTAATTCCAAGAGCAGTATTGATGACCTCAGCTGTGAGAATGTATTGTTGCCCATTAATCTTGAATTGAATAGCTGGGTTTTCACCCACAGTTAGAGCAACAGCAGTTCGCCAAAATTCCTCAAGTTTGTCTAGGTCGAGATGTGGAGTTGAGGTAATGGCTGAACGAAGATAGGACTTGTTCAAGAAAAACACCAGTCCTTTGAAACCTTCACCAGCATCATTTGGGGAAAAGATGCCAGCAAAGTTTGTTTGAGAGAGAGACTGTTTGGGGGCCATGGAGATTTCAAGAAAAGAAGAAAGTGAGAAAGTAGCTTTTTGCTTGAAGAAAAGTATTTTGCCTTGAGTTTTGTGAGAGTGATATGTCTGAGTAACTGGAGAATAAATATGGGTATCTCAAACGTTTGCTCAAAAAGTGGAGTTAAAGGACGTGTCTTAACCCACTCTCTTAACACGTGAGTTACTGCCCGTTATTCACTGTCAATCGTGGGGTGAATATCCAATTACAACGGTCCACTATTGTTGACAGTAACCTGTGCGCTAGAAACAATCTGTCAGTAAGAAGTGGTGGTGACAGTAGGTTTTGCGCGACAGCAACTATTGCGCAAAAACTTGCTGTCACCGTTAAGCATTTGAGTGACAGTATCCTTTAAAGGTCATGACAGAAAGTCTTTCCCTGCTGTCAAGAAGGTTGCTGTCAAGAGACACAGGACAGTATCCTTCTTTGTGACAGTAATTTAAATGGGAAATTGTTTCTGTCTTGAACTAATTAGGATGCGTTGCTCATATACTTAACCTTAAAATTAACAGAATATGAATTTAGCAATGTAATCTTTCAAACACAAGTATTAAACAAGTTACACAGACAAGTCATAAACTCAGTAACCACATAAACAGGAACTTTTATTATTATTAATAAAATCATTAAAATTGAACATTGAGTACATCATTCTATGATTTTATCAACTAGTTCTAAGACTTCTTCCTTAATCTCTTCTTCAGAGCGGCCTTCTTTTTCAAGAAGTGCCTGAAGCTCCTTCTCTTCTTCCACAGCCTTGGCCTCCTCTTCCTTAGCCTTGGCCTCCTTTTCCTCGTCTATCTCATCGAGGGCATCCAAAAGCACCTCGAAGAGCTCCTCAATCTCTTCATTGTAGGGTTCACTATCACACTTCTTTAGACCAACTTCGATTCCTACTTTGTTTGCCATTATTCACTTTAAAACTGAGAGCAGACTGGTGAAACCTAATGATAATTTATAGGCAAAACCGTCTAAGGATTAAAGTCTAATGGTCAACAGTTAGAGTACCCATACAACTACCACAAAAGTAATTAATGGTCGTGTCCTCCTTTAATCCTACAGATTAATGCAAAAGAGTGTGAAAGTCCAATGGAACAGATTTTTAACTCTCAAACTTAACGGATAACCACAATAAAGTCATACACGGTTTAAAAGTATGAGACTGGCACAAAATACTGACATGAGAAGTCAAATCAACACATGCTGTCACATAACAGACATAAACCAAGTAGACAGTAACTTCTCTTGACAGCAGGTTTGAAGTTGCTGTCATGAGCTTCAATAAGAATTGAAAATTTAGAAACCTTAGTAAAATTAACATACCAGATTCAGCATTCCCAATTCACTTACCAACCTGTTGAAGGTTGCTTCATCCAATGGCTTAGTGAAGATGTCAGCAAGTTGCTTGTCAGTTGGGACATAAATCAGCTTCACAGTTCCTTGTTCAACATGCTCTCTGATAAAGTGATGTCTTATATCAATGTGCTTTGTCCTAGAGTGTTGAACTGGATTGTCTGAGATGGCTATGGCACTAGTGTTGTCACAGTAAATAGGAATTTCTCTTAACACTAGACCATAATCTAGAAGTTGACTTTTCATCCATAGAATTTGTGCACAGCAACTGCCTGCAGCAATGTACTCAGCTTCTGCAGTTGAGGTAGAAACTGAATGCTGCTTCTTGCTAAACCATGAGACCAATCTTCCACCAAGAAATTGACAGCTACCAGTAGTACTCTTTCTGTCAATCTTGCATCCAGCATAGTCTGAGTCTGAGTAACCAATTAGATCAAATCCAGTATTCTTAGGATACCAAAGGCCTAGGTTAGGAGTGCCTTTTAAGTATCTAAAGATTCTCTTGATGGCTACCAAGTGTGACTCCTTTGGATCACTTTGAAACCTTGCACAAAGACATGTAGCAAACATGATGTCAGGTCTGCTAGCAGTTAGGTATAGGAGGGATCCTACCATGCCTCTATAAGTGCTTGAGTCAACTTTCTTTCCTTTAGGATCAAGATCCAGACTAGTTGCTGTGGACATTGGTGTCCTTGCAGGAGATGAATCTTCCAAGTTGAACTTTTTGAGAAGTTCCTTGATATACTTAGCTTGACTTATGAAGATTCCATCAGTTTGTTGAAGAATTTGTAACCCTAGAAAGAATGACAATTCTCCCATCATGCTCATATCATATTTGTTACTCATGAGATGGGAAAACTTCTCACACAGCTTCTCATTTGTAGAACCAAAAATGATATCATCCACATAGATTTGTACCAGAATGATGTCCTTGCCATGATGCTTGTAGAAAAGTGTCTTGTCCACAACTCCTCTGGTAAACTGGTTTTCCAGAAGAAAGGTGGAAAGTGTGTCATACCATGCCCTGGGTGCTTGCTTTAGTCCATACAAAGCTTTGAAGAGTTTGTACACAAAATTATGCATTTCAGCATCCTCAAACCCTGGTGGCTGTTCCACATACACTTCTTCTTCCAGCTCTCCATTTAGAAAGGCACTTTTGACATCCATCTGAAATACTTTGAAGTTGCAGTGTGCAGCATAAGCTAGAAAGATTCTTATAGCTTCAAGTCTGGCAACAGGAGCAAATGTCTCATCATAATCTATTCCCTCCTGTTGACAGTAACCTTTAGCCACTAGCCTTGCTTTGTTCCTTGTCACCAATCCATTTTCATCAAGTTTGTTTCTGAAAACCCACTTGGTCTCAATAACTGACTTTCCCTTAGGTCTTGGAACCAATTTCCATACATTGTTTCTTTCAAACTGATTTAGCTCTTCTTGCATGGCTATCACCCAGTCAGAATCCAACAATGCTTCATCAATTGTCTTGGGTTCCATTTGTGACAGGAAGCATGAGAACATGCTGTCAGCAGAGACTTTGTTCCTTGTCCTCACTCCAGAATTAGGATCACCAATGATAAGGTCATTTGTGTGATCCTTGGTCCACCTGGTGATTCTGGGCAAGCTACTTGATTGAACAGGAACATTTGCTTCAGCTTGTTGAGTTGAATGCTCATCAATTCCAT
Source organism: Heracleum sosnowskyi (assembly GCA_030848705.1). Classification (NCBI taxonomy): domain Eukaryota; kingdom Viridiplantae; phylum Streptophyta; class Magnoliopsida; order Apiales; family Apiaceae; genus Heracleum; species Heracleum sosnowskyi. The sequence goes on along the minus strand of CM061236.1, from coordinate 86,709,502 downwards.
TGTCTCCACCATGTTCTTCATTGTCTCCAGAGTCATCACTGTTCTGAATGTTAGATGTTATGGTGTGTGATTGAGCTGGAGTTTGATTGACAGTAGTGGTGTTGACAGCATCTTTGTCAACTTCAACAATTTGAGTGAAGCTAGGTTCTTCATCTACAATCTCCTCAGCTTCCAGGTATCCTTGATTCTCAAATCTGAATGTCTGCATCTTTCCTTCTTCATGCAGTCCTGGAAACTTGGTTTCATCAAATGTGACATTAACACTTTCTTCAATAATCCTGTGTTCCATAACATAAACTCTGTAGGCAGTCCTTTCTGTGCTGTAACCCATGAATAGTCCTTCAAAAGCCTTGGTGTCAAATTTTCCTTTCTTCTCATGGTTGTCTTTCATCATAAAGCATTTGCTCCCAAACACATGAAAATATTTGACAGTAGGTTTCTTTCCAGTTAACAGACAGTAAGGAGTACTTGCATGAGTTTTGTTGATCATGGTTCTGTTCTGAGTATAACAGGCTGTGTTGATAGCTTCAGCCCAGAAATATGTTGGCAACTTAGCATCATGCAACATAGTTCTAGCTGCTTCAATGAGAGTCTTGTTCTTTCTTTCTACAACTCCATTCTGCTGTGGAGTTCTTGCAGCAGAGAATTGTTGTACAATTCCTTCATCTTTACAGAAATTTCCAAGTGTGGCATTTCTGAATTCTGTACCATTGTCACTCCTCAAGATTTGAACTTTTGAGTTTGGGGTTCTATCAAGAACTCTGACTTGATCAATAATCACTTGAGCAGCTTCATCTTTGGATTCAAGAAATTTCACCCAAGTGTACCTTGAGTAATCATCCACCATTACTAAGGCATACCTCTTTCTGGCCATAGATGGTACATTGACTGGTCCAAAGAGGTCCATGTGAATTAACTTGAGTGCTTCTGTGTTGGTGTTTACTTGCTTGGACTTGTGCACAGCTCTTCTCAGTTTGCCCATTTGACAATCTTCACACAGTCCTTTTTGACAGAATTCCTGTTGGGGCAAACCTCTCACTAACTCCTTCTTCATCAGAATATTCATTGTCTTGAAGTTGAGATGTGAGAGCTTCCTGTGCCAAAGCATACTGTCACCAACAGTAGCTTTACTGTAAAAACAGTAAACTTTATCCTTCTTTGTTGAGCTTAGATCAGCAACAAACAAGCTTCCTTTTCTGACCCCTTTTAGAGAGAGGCTTCCATCCTTCTTGTGATAGATGTTGCACACCATCATGTCAAAGTCAACCTTAAATCCTCTGTCACTGAATTGGCTGACACTGAGTAGGTTGTCTCCAAAGGTTATGATTGGGCCAGCTTTCTCTACATAATGTGATAGCAGGGCTTTATCACCTGTCATGTGTCTTGAGCAACCACTGTCAATTATCCACATGACCTGATTTTTCTTCTTACCCTGCAAGACAGAATGTTTCTAAGTTGCATATGGTACCCAATCTTTGTTGGGTCCTGCAGTTTCAGTGTTTCCTGAGTTTCTTTCAGTCACAACATCACAAGCATTATCAAAGACTTCCTGTTTGACTTCTCTTTTCACCCACTTAGGTTTAGAATTGGACTTGGTCCTTTTCTTAGTGGATGAAGCCTTTTTGCTGTTGCCAGCAGGCTCAGAAGTCTCAACAGTGTTTAGGTATGAGCATTTTTCAGTAGAGAGAACAGGTAAGTTAAAGCATGTACTCATGGCAGTGATTTTGCATGGCATACAATCAATGTTATTACAGACACTCATAGTTCCATGCATAAGGGGGGTTCTGTGTAAGTTACCATTGAGTTCAGTTGCATTGATCTTATCCTCAATTGGTTTCTTACAAACATGTGTTAAGTGATGTGTAGATCCACAGTTATTGCATAGTTTCCTGGAAGCACCTCCAACATTAGTGTATCCATTTCCTTTATTGACACCTACCTTACCATTCCTGTTTCTAGACTTGGGAGTTACTGGATTGACAGTATGTTCAGAAGTTGCTGTCGAACTATCCTTGACAGTATCTTTTATTCCTACTGTCTTGTCAGAAGGTTTGAAAGTTACTGTCTTGGAATCATTCTTGACAGTATCTTTGAAAGATTCTGTCTTGCCAATCGTGACAGCATCCTTTGAACTTACTGTCTGATTGCTTGGTAAGTTTACTGTCTTGGGGATTGTGACAGTATCCTTTCCTTCCTTGAATGTGCTGTCAACACCTTCATCCTCATCAAGAATTTCTTGTTTGATGAGCATGGCTTCTTCATCAAACTCAATTTCAGCAGCTTTGAAAATAGGAGTTTTAACTTTCTTGAGAATGGTGGGTTTGACAGCAGCAATTCCAGGACAATCTTGAATCACAGTTTCCTTTCCAGGTCTTCTACCATAAGAAAAACCTATACCAACAGACTGATTTTCTGTATGCTTATCATTGTAATCCTGAACTATCTTTGATGAGTTTCTATAGGCCTTAATCTTAAATTCATTTTCAGCAATCTCATTCCTCAGGAATTCCTCAACCTCCTTAGCACATTTTAATTCATTTTTAAGTTTAGCATTCTCTTGAGCTAAAGAGCCTAGTGAACTGGTTTTGAGAAAAAGAGAATCATTTTCAGACTGAAGTGTTTCATTTAGCTTACTTAGTCTAGAGATTTCCTCATTAGCAGCAGATAAGCTAGTATAGACATTGAACATTTCAGCACTTAAGTCTTTAATGGTTTTCTTATACTCATCAGTAGACATATCAAGTAAGACAAGTGAAGGTACCTGACTTGAAGGTGTTGATGCTACCTCATCAGTGCTAGCCATGAGAGCTAGGTTGACATATTCTTCCTCTTCTTCATCATCAGAATCATCCCAACACTTTCCTTCAGCCACATAGGCTCTACCTTGATTTTTCTTGGAGTATCCACCAGTTCCTTTCTCATATCTTTGAACCTGTTTGGGTCTTTTGCATTCAGTAGCAAAATGACCAGGTTCTCCACAGTTGTAACATTTGAACTTTGATCTATCCACAAATCCAGTTTTGTATCCTCCTTTGGTTGAACTTCCCACAGCAGCCTTTGATGAGCTTCCTTTGCTGAACTTGGATGCTTGGCCTTGAGGCTTGTATGACCTATCCTTCTTGAACCTAAAGTTCTTGAACTTTTTGGCCATGTAAGCCATAGTAGGGTTGTCCATGCTTTCCAGTTCCTCCATTATGTAGAAGTCTTCATCTTCCACATCTTTAAGCTGTAGTACCACTTTCTCATCATCTTCAACCACCTCTTCTATCTTCAAGGTCTGTGTTGGGGTTGATTGTGTGATCTGTAGAACTTCACTTGGCTGTGTGATCCTTGGCACATGTGCTACTAGGGCACTTGACATATTAGCCATCTTGTTCCTTGTTCCACTTTGTATGGCTCTCTTTTGAAAGAGTTCGAGTTCATAAGATTTCAGAATACCATAAAGTGTCTCAAAGGTTATAGTGTTGAGATCTCTTCCTTCTCGTATGGCTGTTGTCTTGTGTTCAAGGTGATCAGGCAGTGTGAGCAGGAACTTGACATTTAATTCTTTTCTGTCATAGTACTTGCCATGTATCTGTAATTCAGTTAAGAGCTTACTGAACCTTTCAAACATGGAGGTTAAGTCTTCACCAGGCTTGGCCATGAATGCCTCATATTGAGATATTAGAATTTGCCTTTGGTTGCCCTTAACCTCTTCACTTCCTTCACAGAGTAAGGCTAACCTGATCCACATCTCCTTGGCAGATGTGCAGCTTATCACACTTCCACACATGGCTTTATCCAGCGTGAGAGAATCGAGCAAGATAAGTTGCAAATGATCATCTAGCACCATTTTCTCCTTTTCAGGTTCCAAGATTTCTGAGGGATCTTTGGGAACCCAATGTGCAGGAATAATCTCACCATTCACTGTTGTGGCTTCAATTTCCTTTCTTGGAATGAAAGGACCATTCTCGAGTATACCTGGGTATAGTGGATTTGCAGCTTTGATAAACAACAAGATTTTTCTTTTCCAAATGCTGTAGTTCTCTTTATCAAATGCTGGGATCTTGATACTGTTTGATTTCTGCATTTTCTCCGGGATCTCAGATATGTATGTTAATCTGAAAGCTCTGATACCAGTTGTTAGTCCTTGTGTATTGCAGAAGGGGGGGGGGGATGAATGTAATACTGATAAAATTCAATCTAAATTTCAACAACTAAAATCAAGATTAAACGTTATCAGCAATATATGCAATCACGAACAGTATTTAGTAAGAACAAGATTCACAAAATAAATGTTTTATTTATTTTGCAAAGTGTTGCTACAACCTCAAGAAAGAATTCTCGAGCTTCGGGTTTTTTTCAAAGACACTTGTTTGTCTCCGTTACAATTCTAGAATGAGTTGATAGTAGGTATAAGACTAACCCTATCACTATCAGTCACGGGTTTGTGAAGCTGCTGTCACTGTTAAGTGGCAGCTTCTTACAGATTGTCTTACCCATGTGACTTTCCTAAATTGCTAACATGTCAGATATACATTACAAAGAAAGCAACCTAGATTCATTCTATTTCCAGCTAAACCAATTTAGTAGATAAAGACTTGACCTTGCTCTTGAATTGATTCGCTTTTGTTTTGCAGTGCTTGAAGCTTCTGTCGTAGTCTTGCAGACTTGGTGCAGCTTAGGGATACTGCATCACGCCTGTTTCTTGAACATTTAAACTGTCACGGGATTTGACTGAAAAAGATACCTAGCATAAGGATCTTTATCGAGACAGTTACTTTTGCCGCAAAGCTTGCTGTCACAGGAATGATCTTTTGGTGACAGTATGAGTTCCCCGCATAGAGTGCTGTCGAGGATCCCAAACTTGCTGTCGAGGGCAATAGTTGCTGTCGCGTAGTCTTCCGCCAATGTTGCTGTCAGAGTGAATATGCTGTCGTGACTTGCAACATTCTGTCTTCTTGTAATCTTACTGTCACAGCTTTAGGACAGTAACCTTTATTCATGTTGTCATCCAAAAAGCATTCTTTGAGGCTTGAACACATAAGTGAACTTCTTTCAAACAATACAACTAGAATAACATTACATACCGATTACAAGAACATACTTTGGCTATGACAGTATGTTCTACTTAATTTGAAAAATTAAGTACAATCAAAGTTAAGTTGTTTCTATGCTATCACCCATAAATCCCAACACTTAACCATTTACAACATTGGTTTCTAAGTCATGTTCTTAGTGGTTTTCACTTGCGCAACCTCGGCTAACACATTTTTATAAAATCGGAAAATAATCTTTTGGACTCGAAACCTTCGTACAAACCTTCGTAACTGCCCTTGACACTTCAATACAAAATTTCATATTTTAAAACAACTCTTAAGGGTCTCAAGCATAGCCACAAAGTTGGTACATTTCTGCAATCTCATTCCTTGAACCATTTTCACTAAAATGGTCATATCTCATAAACCGTAAATCGTAATGACATGATTCTTGCGCTCACGTAAACTAGAAACAAATCTCTACACACTCATGTTCATAACTGAACCAAAAGAGGCAGTTAGGGTTTCTGATTCTAGGCAGTTTATAGAGTTACCGAAAATCGGGCATTACGACGGCTTAAAATCGAATAATCCTATTTTGTCACAACATAACCAAGCCACACCGGGCATACCATACATCTACAACCTCAACAAACAACCATCATACACCTCTAAGATCAGTGGGGAGGCTCAAATCCAACACACATCATTTTACACATTCAAACAAATCCAAATAATCACTAAATCACTTAATCATGATATTAACTTTACATGAACATCAAAACCACTTTAAAACTCATATAAAACTCAAAGGGGCAGAGGTTTATACCTTCCTCCAAGCTTGCTTGCTGCTATATTCCTTATGTAACCTTAGATCCTTGCTTGATACAACCTTTGGAAGCCACAAACTCAATATCAAAAGCAACAAAGCAAAATACAAGTTACTATTCATCATCTTCTCCAACTGTTACTCACTGAAATCGAAGGGTAAATCACAGAGGTGAGGCGAGCGCTTACCATGGTTGCGTAGAGCTTCTCGAGAGCTTCGATTTGAGTGGTGGAACGCCAAAAACGGACCACGGAATCTCAAGTTATGATCATTTCTTTCTCTCCCATTTTTCTTTCTTCTTCTCTCCCGAAATTTCTCTTCCTTTTTCTTTTTCTTCTTATCTTGTTTAATTACTTGATATTTATCCAATGTGGTGAGTCATCACCCTTGGTCTCTTCTTGTCTTGACACTTGGCAAGCATGCATTGGCTTGGAATAAAGTAGCTTTTCTGGTTCGTTTAATTTCGTAGAACGCTCGCAAGGTTTCTCGAGGGTTCTATCGAGGTATTTTACCGAAATCGTTCTCGATACTTCTAATTCATTTATCAAATCCATATCCATGGAATTAATAATTTAAATCCTTAAATATCCTCAAATAATAATTATTTAGTCCATTTTTGGTGAAATTTCGGAGAAAACGAAAAATGCTATTTTTCCGATTCTGACAGCTTCTGCATTCTTTTATTTCCATCGTAGATCACTAATGCGACTTTGAAAGTTTATTATATCGTCCCGCATATAGGGTGGTCTGAAAAACTTTTAAACGAAGAGTTACTATTCATCAGTGGTTTTTCTATAATCCTTTGGATCAAAATCCGTTCCAATATTCCTGATCTATTTTCTCTTTACTCTTTGCACTTAGAAAACGTTCTAGTGATTCCTCGGGCGTACGCTATCTTGTTTACGGAGTTGTCGGATGTATTCCAGATATTGATTTGGATGACATAAAAATACTTTCCTTCCCTGGAGTATTGTATTCTTATCTTCCAGATTGACTGTTCTTATTTATATGTTCAGTCCATTCTTACTATTCTCAAAATGTTTGAAAACCGAAATTCATATTCATTTCATAACTTGATTCTCAAAGTCATTGCCACTATCCATATTTACATCAACATATAATAAAAGTTTTAATTCTACCCAAAATCTGGGGTCTTACACTACATGTATTAGCCTTGTACACTCACTTTATTAGTTAATAAAGTATTTATAATATTCATTAACCTTGAGTCACATGTTGGAAATTGGCTGGATCTAATTAAAGTTATATTTTAAATCCATTAAAATATGAGCACGGATCATGGTAAATTTTTAAGTACAGGCTAGGGGTCGAATATGTATAATAAATTACATACAAACTGATTTTAATGAGTTTATGAGTAATTATATATTAATTAATATTGTAACATGTACATGGTTATCAAGTGCGGTGAATTACAAAAGCATAACAGAGCATGTTTAGATATTAACAATTTGAATTTTGGTGGTGTCTCTTCCTGGTAATTAATTGTAATAAAGAAGCTTAATAATTAATTGTAATAAAGAAGCTTATAGAGATAGATTAAACTTACTTGTTATTAGTAAATCATTGTCGCTACCAAACTTGCTCCTCGGCTTCTTTATTCTTCTCGGCTCCTTAGTGCGGCTATTGTGACTACTTGTTCACAGTTTGCTTTTAGGGTTATTACGGAGAGGTGTAGTATGAGTATTATGTACTCTTAATTTTACTACTCCTAATAGAATTCTATTTATTTAATCACATTTTCAATATTGCATTTCTTTTCCCTTTTTTTCAATAATTAAATATAATTTGATAACCCAATCTTGATCTATTATCATTATTATTATTATTATTATTATTATTATTATTATTATTATTATTATTATTATTATTATTATTATTATTATAAAAATTCTTGTGCATTACATATATATCCCCTTAAAAAAGATTCCGTCCTCGGATTCGCACAAAACTAAAATGCAAAACTAAATTGAATAATTTTGAAAAATCCTATCAACTCTATATCATATTTTTAAGGTGGTTGTGTAATCCCAATGACTGCACCCCAACATTTTAACATAATATCTTAGACTCTTCGTAACTTTTTTTTTCTTCACAAAATTAAAATAAAATAATAGTAATAATAAAAGTCACTTCTTGAAAAAGAATATCTAATCTTGTAATATTGATTTTAAACTAAGTGTAACAACATTATACTCATAATCTCTCAAAATACATTAATCAAATAGTTATGAAAATAATATAATTTTAATTGTAATGACTCACGAAATGTAACTTTTACATTATTTTGTAATACCCAACTAACCAACATAACTCAATCCAAATTGTCCTTTTATACCAAAGTGTTTATTAATCCACATTACTCTTTTGTTCAATTTAAATATCACAAGTCTCCTCACCTAAACAAAGCCTCCATAGTTGTTAGGAATATGTTGTTCTTGATGATAAACATAAAACACTTAGTAGAATTTGTGTAAAGTCATTTTTGTAGCTGTCAACGAAATGGCATGCTTTGCAGCGTTTCGTTGACAGGAAGCTCATCAACGAAATGAGTGATGTAGCAATTGCACTGTACAATACTTCTAGTTTGATATGCATTTCATTGTAGGAATTGGATAGGTTTTCTAAGTCATGTTGACTAAGTACTAGATAGGCAAAATAGGTTGGTTAATTGTAAATATATTATGCCTTGTAATCTTGCCTAAGTGAAGACATGTCAACGGTATGAAGATCACTCTATCAACGGAATGGAGTTTACTCATCAACGAAATAGAGTTTACTCATCAACGAAACGAAGATTTCCCATCAACGAAATAAAGAATAAAGCTATCAACGAAACACATCTTCCTACTATCAACGAATCATTATTGCTTTTTTGAATAGTTGACAAAGTGATAGTGACAGTTTTCTGACAGATCAAAAGGAGATGTGGAAGTGTACTTTGCATTGGAAACCATTAAAATGGACATGGGAAATAAGGAAACATCCAAGTTTCCAATTGGGCTCTTGGGAGTGATCGTAATAAGCATGAAGACAAAAGCAAAGATCTACAAGGACCACTGGACAAAGGGATGAAAAGCAAACTATTGGCGGTTACTCATTGTACTTTTAGTGTAGCCAAAAATAGAGTTGTAAACTTGGGTTTATATAACCAAGTGTAGCAGTTACTTTAAAAATAGAGAAGAAAAACAAATAGATTGTATTAGCTATCTTTGAGAGCATACTTCTCTACATTATTGTAACTGAGTAGTTGTGTACTTTTTGTATCACAGATTATTTCTGCAATAAAAATCACTTCAGTTGGATCATCAAACAATCCAACTGAAATTATTAAGTGCTTGTGGTTTTTATTTTATAAGTTCAGTTTTAATTTGTAAGTTGTTTTTAAGTTTGAGAAATATCAAGAATTGTATTCACCCCCCCCCTCTACAATTCTGTTAGGTCATTTGGGGTTAACAATAGTTTATGCCTAGACAGCTACAACAAACTATAATCCATTGGTATAAGATTTACTATTTAAATAGAGAGATTCATCAAGAACAAAAACAATTGCTACATGATAATTATTAAGCTAAAACATCTAGGATCATGCATGCCACTAATAATACATATCTAAATTTAGAAACAATTTTTTTTTATAATCATATATTAGTATATAACACACTTATATATTAAAAAATTTAAAATAACAAAAACCAAGCCAACAAAGAATTTAATTAACTTAACATAATAATAATTGAACATATAATAGTAATTTTGTGACGGATAACTATTCCATGAACTAGTTCCCGCAAAATATTAATAAAATACTAATATAATCAACATATTTAAGACTTTACTAAATAAAGTGCACTCGACCGGTATAATAATACATTGAAATTAAAAAAACAGTCACTTTGATAAATATAAACTAATAAAATAATTATACAAACAAATAATTATTAGCTAACTAATATAGATAATTATTAATTAACACAACCTGAACTACCCGAGAGTAAACCAAAAATCAGACGAAGCACACTTGCGATAACAAGTACCCAATGTACACTTAAACAGTAACACACTAATTAAAAAAATCTTAATGATAATATAAAAATACATGATGATACTGACTTTCGAGTTTGTACAAAAAAAAATTAATAATAATAATAATAAAAGAGTACATTATATAAATTCCATTCTTACACTTTGTAACAGTTCTTAATTAATTATCATGCTACAAATATATCAGTTTAATTAAATTAGCGGCAATACGATTTAAATTAGTAAAGGTACATTGCACACAATATTAATTTTATAATATTCTTACGATAATATATGAAATACCAAAATAAATTGACTCACCGTAAAAGACAAAGTCATGAACTTAATATGCATGCATAAAAACCACTCGGATAGAAAATAATTAAGTAACTCAGTTAAGCATAACACACCGAAAAAATATAACTTTATTTGTAACTAACAAAAATTATGGAATATTTATGATTTTCTTGTTCTTTCTTATCACGCTCGCCAAACATACAATACAACTTCTAATTCTAGGGTTTACTAATAATATATACTTATTTATAAATCTTTATTCCATTCATACTAATTATTTCACCAAGCATATGCACGAATTAGCTAACCCCGATCATAACAAAATATATGTCAAATACATATTTAAACTGAAACAAATTTAATTCACACGCCTTGTAAATAAAATAAAAAATAATCTTTAACTCATCTTAAAGTAATCAATACGTGTATATAATTTAAAAACACCTAAAGTAAAAAAAACAAAATATGGAATATTACATTCTCTCTCACTTATAAAAGTTTCATCCTCGAAATTAAAAATTTATTGAGATTTCAATTTCTCGAACAAGCATATACTAGCTAATTCTCCAAATTACTTTCTATATATTTAAATTCTTAAGTAGGAATTTGGCAACAAAAATTCTCTCACCATGCATAAGTTGTTCTAAAGAAATTAAGTATAATCAAGAATCAAAACATATTTTTTTTTTGGCCTTTTGTGTCATAAGATGTCACATGTAAACTATATGGGTCAGATGCAGGAGCATAAGTCTCTTTGAACATGTTAAATTATAACATTCCAATATATTAGTAAATATATACAATTTAGGCATTAAAGAGAACAATTGTCCAATTGCTAATTGTTAAGGTACATAAAACTAAATTAAGTCACGTTATTGATCTTTGATAATAATTCTTGATACTAGCAATTTAAAAAATATATATTTTAAATTAAAGGCATGGATGATTGTTAAAACCTATTTGGGATACCAAATGATGGTTGTTAGATAGCATGTGATATAATAAATATTATACAGATAATTCCAAATACCTTGAAACTTGTCAAAAATAAATAAATAAAATCTTAGAGTATCTAGCACTTATATTCCTTACAGAATTATTAATTTCAGGCGTCCCTAAAATTAATAATATCACTTTATTTAATTACTTATTTTGAGCGTCCCCAAAATAAAATAATTAAATAAAAAAATTGAAACATGAGTGCTTTAGGTATAATTTGCATAAGTTAGAAAACAAAACTTTATTATTAATATTTGAAAAGAAATTAAGGCAACCAATATATAAACATGTGAATCAGTGAATGTCCCATAATCTGAGAAATAAACTAATAAAACATATATGAGTTTAGGAAAATTATAAATAAAAAAAATAAAGCACTAAAGATATCTATTGTAGAAGATTCGAAATTGACTTAATTCAAATAAGCAAACAAAAGTGCATAATAGACCTTTTGTTTTTTTTATAATTCAAAATGTAATAATGGAACATTGACACCAAACAAGTAAAATGAAAGTTATTCAAAATTTAAAATAATATGCAAAAATAAATAAGAAGATTGATAAAATTAGTATTTAAAAGATAATTTATTATCATACGTATCACAGAATACATGAACATATCACAAATTCAAAATCAGAATGCTTAAAACTACGCATACGAAGTCAACCCACAACTCATATGTCAAGACTAGAAACGGTCTACAAAATCACATCATAAGCTCATGTCATCTTATCATTGCGTAAAATCTAAAGTTCACACACAATCCTTATCTAATTTTTTCTCTCTTGTGAAGATAAACAAAAAATTCAAGACTTTTATATGTTATTGATCTTATTAAATATATTCTTATATATTCGCATCTTTAAAAAAGATCATTCACTCTTTTTATCGATTAACTCATCAGAATATTAACTTAAGTCTTGTACTTAAATAATCCATGCCTATGATAATGTCAATTAAGGGAATGCACTAAACAAGCATATAACTTAATTTTCGTTAAGAGTACGAAGACACACAAAAAGGTTTGATCACGAAGATAGAAATCTAAAATTCTGAACAGATAATAATGAAATCACATACTGGGTCGAATGATACACAATATCATATACATGTTCGAATGAAGTTCACAAGAAAGAGATCAGTCAAAGTAGTTTTAAAAAAAATGTCATAAAAGCATAATATGTGTCAAATAAACATGACTAGATGGAATTCTAAAACAGGATACTCATCCTAACACCTACCCACTCTCACAGGTCAACCTAAATAGGTTTTCTACAAGAAAGAACCTATAGCTCTGATACCATCTTTGTAACACTCCCATCTATAAATAAATGAGGGGCTATTTATTAAACTATAAACCTGTATACAGAGCACTAAAATCTCATAAATAATAATTAAACAGTCTAAATAATTCTAGAAGTCTATAATCTTAATCAATAAAATAGAGGGTAACTCTCCTTCACACAGTCCCAGATCCCCCTAAGCACCTGCCAGAAAAAGAATACGACATGAGCCAAACGCCCAGTACGGATTTGGAATACAGATTATAAAACAAAAAAAACAGATATAAATATTTAACAATTTATAATAAAATAGTTATTTTAAAAATAAGCATGGCTGAAATAATGAAAGAGGTGAGATATTTCATACCGAGATCAGAACAGAACATATACAGACACATACATCATAGGGTACCGTAATGTATGCAACAAACCAGATAACGTGTACGGCATATACATCGTCACCGCCAAATCAAATCACAAATCAAATAAAACTCTGGGTGCACCCACGTATCCTGAAACAAATATCAAAATGCGCAAAAGCTCGCCTCCTGAGCTATCAGAAAGATACGCCATGACCAATCACACTGTCATGGAAGTGTCATGTCACTGGTGCCGTAATGACATGGCTGTAGTACCCCTACAGCTGGTTAACTCGGTATACCCTATATCACTAAGGGTTCAAATAAAATATTCACACAAGCTAAAAGTATATTTTATTTTAGAGAGACAAATACTCTAAGCAAATATTTAATATTCACAATTTTCTAAAAATCACTGATACAGATATTGAGATATTTCGTAACAGAACTGAGACAAATATATAAATATTTCGAAACAGAACTAAAACATATATTTAAATATTTTGGAATGGAAATGAGGGAGATGTTCTGTTAGATATAATTGCTGATGTTTGTTTATCAGTGTTTAAAGTACCAGGAAACTATCAGAGTTTAGCTGGAGGACTAGTCAGAGTTTAACTGGAAGATTGGTCAGAGTTTGTTAAACTCTGACAGTCAGAGTTTGCTTAGCAGTCGGTGCAATTCAATGAAGATTCTAGAAGCGATATTCTTTGAAGATGGAAAGAAGCAAAGAGATATTGAGATGGCTAAGGAAACGGAACAGAAGACAGAACAATTCTTAATTGATTCTGATTGTATAGCTAATTTATAGGAATATCAATTAATGATTGTATGTAGCTGTGTACTATATAAACACAGATAGGTTAACCCTAAAAGGGATGCGAATACGTGAATTATCATTCTTGGAACCTAACAGCTCTCTGTGATATTTTACATCACTGAGAGAGGAGTTTTTAATTCCATTCAGTTTATTATTCATAAACAGTGTTCTTATTGTTATTCTCATACATATACTTGATTATATATTGTGTATTCGGCCTAACAATTGGTATCAGAGCAGAGGCTGTTTAATATATATACAGTTTTTGATCCAAACACAAGTATAATCATGGCTGAAAATACCCAGGCAGGTTCTAATGTTCAGAAGGTTCAACCAACTTCTCTAAGTCGATATGAGACAATCAGGGTTCCAATTCTAAGACCAGTGGAATATCCAATATGGAAGGTAAAGATGACCATGTTTCTAGAAGCCACAGATCCAGAATATCTTGATAGAATCAATGATGGTCCTCATATGCCAACAAAACTGTCACCAGTTGTTGCTGGACAAGAACAAAAGAGCGTTCCAAAAGAGAAGAAAGATTTGACTCCTGAAGACATCTCATCAATTGCAAAGGATGCAAAAGTTAGACATCTTCTCCATAGTGCCTTAGATAATGTCATGTCTAACAGAGTTATTGGCTGCAAAACTGCCAAAGAGATTTGGGATGCTTTAGAAGTCAGATGTCAAGGAACAAGTGCTATAAAGAAGAACAGGAAGACTATTCTTACACAGGAGTATGAACACTTTGACTCTAGACCTGATGAAACTTTGACTGAGACATATGACAGATTCTGTAAACTGTTGAATGATTTATCTCTTGTTGATAAAGAATATGAACTTGAAGAGTCAAATCTCAAGTTTCTTCTATCTCTACCTGAAAGATGGGATTTAAAGGCGACAACAATAAGAGATAATTATGATCTTGCAGAAACAGATCTTGATGAAATTTATGGGTTGCTTAAAACTCATGAACTTAAGATAGAACAAAGAAACAAAAGATCTGGAAAGAAGACAAAATCTGTTGCTCTCAAAGTTGAAGAAAAACTTCTTAAGAAAGAGACATCAAAGAAGAAAGCTAAAGGAAAGGCTTTGGTCATAAACTCTGAAAGTGAGTCATCAAACTCTGATGATGACTCAAACACTGATGAATCATCTGAAACCGAGGATGATGAAGAAAAGATGATGCAAATGGCTGCTTTGATGGTGAAGACTTTCAAGAAGATGGGTTTCACGAACTTCAAGAAAGGAAAAAGATTCTCAAAGAGAGATTCAAACTCTGAAAGGAAGAGTTTCAGAAAGTCTGAAAGAAGGGATATCAAATCTGGGAAGAAAGACAAGTCTGAGATCCAGTGCTACAAGTGTAAAGAGATGGGTCACTATGCTCCAGAGTGCAAGAAAGGAAAATCTGAAAAAGCACTCATCACTAAAGGAAAAGACTGGGCAGACACTTCAGATTCAGATGAGGATGTCAACTATGCTCTCATGGCAACTGTCAAAGAGGAATCTGAATCATCTGAAAATAAGGTACCCCTAACAACTTATGCTTATGATACTGATAATATATCTGAATTGAGAATTTATCTTAAAAGCATACATGTTAGCTATAGGGATCAGACTTTAGAAAATGAGAGAATTAAATCTGAGAATCTAAAGCTTAAAGATAGAAATAAATTTCTTGAAGAAGAACTTGTTAACATGCAACAAGTTCAAAAGGAAAGAGATGATGCTGTTTATGTTGAACAGGAGTTGCTTAAGAAATTTAGGCAATTAGAATCTGATTTGGAAAAAGAGAGAAAGGTAATTAAAACCTGGACAAACTCTGGTAAGGACACACATCAGGTATTTCAAACAGATACAGTTGGGTTAGGTTACTGTGAGAAAGATGAACTTAGGTTTAAAGATAAGGTTAAAGTTAGAACACAACTTCCACCTATGAAATTTGTTCCTGAATCCAGTAAGCTAAACTCTGTACTTGAAAAAGAAACTGTAAAGGATGAACCAGTAAAAACTTGTGTTAAACAGGTTAATGTTGGTTTAATGACAGAAAAACAATTCAAGTATAAACTCAAAGAGGTAAAGTCTGTTGAAAACATAAAGTGTCCAGGAAGAATAGAAATGGAAAAGTAGGCATTAATAAAAGCAATAATCATTTTCCTATTTCTGGTGCTCCTAGAAAAACATGTCATAATTGTGGTAGTACTAACCATCTTGCAAGTTTCTGCAAGAAAAACAAAGACATTAATTCTTTACCCTCCAAGTCTGGAGTTAAGAAGAATTATGTTAGGGTTAGACCACAGACTTTATGCACTCACTGTGGGAGTACTTGGCATTCTATTTATACTTGTAAGAATTATCATGCCATTTATAACCACTATTATGAGTTGAAGCCAAATTTGAAATGGGTTAAAGTTGATTCTGCAAGTGTAAACTCTGATACTGTTAGCTTAAACTCTGTTGATAAGAATTCCGCTGCAAAAGCTAACAATGTTAAGAAAGCCAAAGGATCCAAGCAAGTCTGGATCCTTAGATCTAACTCTTTGTAAATGTTTGTGATTGCAGGGCATAAGGGAAAGCACCCTAGTCTTGGACAGTGGATGTTCAGGACACATGACTGGAAATAAAGCCCTGCTATCAGATTATGAGGAGAAAGCTGGCCCAAAAGTTTCCTATGGAGATGGCAACATAGGACGTACTATGGGATATGGCAATATCAATCTTAGAAGTGTCATCATCACTAATGTAGCTCTAGTCCCAGGACTCAAGCATGACTTGATATCTGTGAGTCAAATCTGTGACAGAGGTTACCATGTAGATTTTCAACCTGAATACTGTGAGGTTGTCAGCAAATCTACAGGGAAAGTTGTTCTAGTTGGACACAGACAGAATAATATCTATGAAGCAAGCTTGGTAACAAACTCTGAAGGAAAAGCTGTGTGTCTGTCTGCAAAAATGTCTAATGAAGAGAGTTGGAAATGGCATAAGAAGCTCTCTCATCTGAATTTGAACAACATCAATGAGCTAATTCGAAAAGATCTTGTAAGGGGACTTCCAAAGTCTATACTCAGTTTAGATGGTCTGTGTGATTCTTGTCAAAAGGCCAAGCAAAGGAAGTCATCTTTCAAGAGTAAGTCTGAATCTTCAGTTGTGGAGCCTTATCATCTTCTTCATGTTGATCTATTTGGTCCAGTGAATGTAATGTCTCTTGGCAGAAAGAAATATGCTTTAGTCATTGTTGATGAGTACACTAGATACACCTGGGTGTACTTTTTAGCAAAGAAGGATGAAACTGCCTTAATTCTGATGGAACATGTAAAGCTACTAGATAATGGATCACAGTATAAAGTGAAAATTATCAGGAGTGATAATGGTACTGAATTCAGAAATGCAACAATGGAAGAATTTTGCAAGGAAAGAGAAGTGAAGCAAGAATTTTCTGCACCAGGGACTCCACAGCAGAATGGTGTAGTTGAAAGAAAGAACAGAACTTTAATCGAAGCTGCCAGAACAATGCTTGATGAAGCAAAATTACCAACTTATTTCTGGGCAGAAGCTGTTCAAACTGCTTGTTTTACTCAAAATGCTACACTGATCAACAGGCATGGGAAAACACCATATGAGATGGTGAAGAATAAGAAACCAAACCTGAAATATTTTCATATTTTTGGGTGCAAATGCTTTGTGTTGAAAACTCATCCTGAACAGTTGACCAAGTTTGATTTAAAAGCTGATGAAGGAATTTTTGTTGGATATCCACTATCAACTAAAGCATTCAGAGTTTATAATCTGAGAACTAAAGTGATCATGGAATCTATACATGTGTCATTCGATGACAAGAAAATAACTGGACTTGAAGATGAAGAAAATCATGATCAACTACGCTTTGAAAATGAAGATCTAAACTCTGATGATGTAAACTCTGACGAAGCAAATCCAACAAACTCTGATGAAGCATACTCTGATCCTCTACTGGTAAACACTGAGGAAATTTCTCAGACAGATCAAAATAGAGAACCAGTTGAGGGGGAGCGTGAAGATACTTCAGCAACATCTCAAAATGATGACTCACATTCTGAAAGTGAGTCAGCTGAAGAATCTAACACAAACTCTGAAAGCTCAAATACTGAGCAGTCAAATTCAGGGGGAGCCTCAGAGAATGCAGATGGTCAACAAGAAAATCAGGAAAGCATGGATCAAGGGGGAGAATCCAATAATGATGAAAGAAGCCACTTACCTACAGCAAGAAAGTGGACTCAGGCTCATACACCTGATCTGATAATTGGAAATCTAGATGCAAGTGTGAAAACAAGAAGTGCCACAGCAAATGAATGTCTGTTTCATGCATTCATATCTCAAACAGAGCCTAAGAAAGTGGTTGAAGCTCTTCAAGATGCTAACTGGATAACAGCAATGCAGGAGGAATTGAATGAGTTTGAAAGAAATGAAGTATGGACACTTGTACCAAGACCAAAGAACAGGTCTGTAGTTGGTACAAAGTGGGTTTTCAGAAACAAGACTGACAGTGAGGGAATAATTACAAGGAACAAAGCTAGACTTGTGGCAAAATGATATTCACAACAGGAAGGAATTGACTATGATGAAACCTTTGCTCCAGTTGCAAGGTTGGAGGCCATAAGAATTTTTCTAGCATATGCTGCTCACAAGAAGTTTAAAGTCTTTCAAATGGATGTGAAAAGTGCTTTTCTCAATGGGAAACTTGAAGAAGAAGTGTTTGTTGAACAACCACCAGGGTTTGTGGACCCCAAGTATCCAGATTATGTCTACAGGCTTGACAAAGCACTTTATGGACTAAAGCAGGCACCTAGAGCATGGTATGAAACTCTAGCTCAATTTCTTTTAGAAAGTGGGTTCACTAGAGGTACAATTGATAAAACCTTGTTCTATTTCAATACTAGTAATGATTTGCTTTTAGTTCAAATCTATGTGGATGACATAATTTTTGGGTCTACTAATGACAAACTCTGTAAGAAATTTGCCAAGCTTATGCAGTCCAGGTACCAAATGAGCATGATAGGAGAGCTTAGTTATTTTCTAGGCTTGCAGGTAAAGCAAACAGATGATGGGATTTTTATCAATCAAGCAAAATATACCAGAAATCTTCTCAAGAAATTTGGTATGCTTGATAGTTCATCTGCAACAACTCTTATGGCAACTGCAACAAAGTTAGACAAAGACACAGGAACTTCAGTAGATATGACAAACTACAGAGGCATGATAGGGTCTCTTCTTTATCTGACTGCAAGTAGACCATACATTATGTATGCAACCTGTCTTTGTGCAAGATTTCAGGCAGATCCCAGAGAGCCTCATCTAACAGCTGTGAAGAGAATTTTCAAATATCTCAAAGGAACCATAACCTTGGGTTTGTGGTATCCTAGAGAATCAGAGTTTAAGTTAATTGGTTACTCTGATGCAGATTTTGCAGGCTGTAAGATTGACAGAAAGAGCACTAGTGGAAGCTGTCAATTTCTAGGTGACAGACTAGTTTCTTGGTACAGCAAGAAACAGAAATCAATTTCCACATCCACAACAGAAGCAGAGTATATTGCTGCTGGTAGCTGTTGTGCACAGATTCTGTGGATGAAGAATCAATTGCTGGATTATGGGTTAAGGTACTCTAAAATACCTATTTTTTGTGATAATCAAAGTGCTATTGCTATGACAGGTAACCCAGTACAGCATTCCATGACCAAGCACATCAGCATAAGGTATCACTTCATCAGGGAACATGTGGAGGAAGGAGATATTGAGCTTCATTTTGTGTCTACAGAACAACAGCTTGCAGATATCTTCACTAAACCTTTGAGTGAAGCTACATTTACAAGACTGGTAAATGAACTTGGAATGATCTCTGGTTTCGACTAGAGATACTGGTTAGACTCAAACGTTACTCATCTATGATAATTTGCTCATGTTTCTATGCATATGTTAACTGTCATGCAAATCATGTTGTTCAACTCTGGAAGCATACTCTGATGTTATACTCTGATTGTGGTATTGTCTGAAACATAAAAACCGATGAAGAAAAAAGTATGAAGCATGATTCTCAGTAAGTAATCATGAATCTTTCTGAGTTATATATGATCTAATCTCAAATGTGTGCAGAAACTTTACACAGCATGATACTGTCTCTATATTTATAGCATCTCTTAGTTTATTGATCCTATACACTGAGTCTGTATTAGCTGTTTGCACTTTCTCTCATAAAGTAAATATGTTCAATGATGTCAGCATAAACTCTAATAAATAGTTAATGCTACTTCACCCCTAAGCAAAAGATGCAAAACATGCACAAATTCCTTTGAGATCATGTTGTGCCTAGGAAGACCCATGAACTTATTGTATGAAATAAGGGTTAAAATTTTCAAATTTTTGGTGACTAGTGCCAACCACTGATTACTGGAAAAGAATTAAAAAAAATGTATATAGAAAGGGGGTGAAAACAAAGAAATACATATAAAGGTACAGAGTTTAGATGACATCAGATTTTGTTTTTGCATATGAGAGTTTGGGCAACCAGTTTTTACTGATTTATTTTGTGGATTTTATGCACTTTGAGATGCTCTCAATATTTATATTCAGTAAACTCTGCTATTCACACACAAATATTCACAATTGTGCATGTTGAGAAAAGAGATTATTAATGAAGGAGGAGAATTGATAAAAACTGATGAACTGTGTACTCTACGCAGAGGTAATTTATTTTTAATCTCTGATGGTTAAAATAATTAAAAGTGTTTCAGACATTTCATAATTTTTTAGGAACATTATTTTTGAAAATAGAGAGTATGATTGATAACGGTTTGTATGAGTTTTGGAAATGATGAAAAGTGTCTAGGAAATAGCAGTAATTAGTGGCTGTTTTTACTGCGCATGCGTGTTGGAAACTACCACGATTAATGCTGTCAGTTAATGCATGTGTGCCAACTGTCCCACTCACACACTTCACGAGTAAGCCTGCTGTGTATCTTAATGATTAAAACTCTTCAGTTTTAATTTTTATTTAATCATTATACACACAACTTTCAAAAATTTTAAAAGACTTACTCTATTCACAGGACATTTTCACATAAGCATATTCACAAACACTTTTCTGCAGCACTTTCTCAAACACTTTCTCTACGCATAAACTTTGATCTATTGCAAATCTTTCTAATGGCAACTACTATGTTCCAATCAGTTGGTCTCGATTTTGTCCATAACAATTATGCAGCACCCCTATCTACTGAGAACGCACCATAGGCGTTTCACCTCACTACGCCATAAATGGCCTTTTGCAACCACAAAACTATGTTGCTATAAGCCTAGTTTCGCGTTGCTATAGCCCCAAAAATGGCTATGGTAACATCAGAGCCGTGTTAGGTTCTCAGCAGTTGCTATAGGGGTCTATAGTAACATACTGAGGGCCCCTAAGGTTACATAGCAAACTGTGTTACTAAAGATATCTACAGCAACAAAATAAACATTCTACAGCAACATACTTTCTGTGTTACCAAAGATATTAAAATTTTGCACAAAAATGGGTCCCACGTGTGGGGCCCACATGTTATATTATCAATTGCAACACACAATTATACCTATAGTAACACCCTAAGTATAATAAAATAAAAATATGCTGTTTAAATATTATATTTCCCACTAAATAAACCAACAACCAAACCAAGTACTAATTTCATTCACCAATAAGATAACCAATCCAATAACAAACCAACCACATCAGCCAATAATATCCACCAACACTAGAGAACATAAATTAAAATGTACAAGTACTACAAGAAAATTACATGTTCATTTTGAACAACCACATTGCAAACTCATAAGCGGGATAGAAAAACCTATACTAGGTCATCAAAAGGCACTGTCTAAACCACTAAATGTCTAAGAGCCAAGTCCGCCACTCATTTGTCAGAGCTTCCTTCTTTGCCTCCAACATTTTCATTTGTGCTTGAGTATGCATCTACAACACATAAGTAATTCTTCCGGATGACTCTGACTTACTTTCCTGGATTCCTCGACAGCTGCAAAATTTCCATGTTTACTTTCCTGGAAGCATCCAAAAATTAATACTAACTACAACTTATTCTGCTACTTTTAATTAAAAATACTTCTAAATTAATCTAATCAACCAAACAATGAAAAATGTCACATGGGCCTCAGACTCCTCTAATGCCATTATAATCTTACAAGCACATACTGCACATACTGAACACAATGGCTAATCATTTCGATACTTGGTATTAAGGCAGTCCAGACAGAATATATATATATATATATATATATATACACACACATACTACACGTATAATTTAGTAAGATTACTAAATTTAAACAGCACAAAGCTAAAAACCAATGGCTTCAGAAAAAAAATCAGATTATTACTGAACATAACCAAACTCATATTACCACTTTCCAATAATAGGCTATTAACCAGCAGTAATAATTCAGATTATTGTACATTGCCATGAATATTTTGCATGAACAGGAAATATGGTTGAACTATTTAAGTACACAGTCCACACCTGGGATTCCACACACATTGATATTCTGCTTGCTTTAATGTGGTTAGAAATATTTCTACATCAGTGGAGCAGCACAACTAATAGACATAACTGAAACAATAAATCTAACCGATATCATGTCTCTTAGCAGAATAACAATATCAAGAGTGGTGCCTTCAATAATTTTTGGCAATCTAATCTGTGCAACTAACTTAAGCTTATGCCATAAATACATTAGTCTATCATTCTGCATATTCTAGTTTCAAGAGATCAAAATAGAAAGTTCGAACATAGTGTATGCTGGTAAAAACGTAAATAGTCAAATTTTGCAGTAATTTGGATGAGAAGATATGAGATCAGACAAATGCTTGTTGTAACGGACAGGGAAGTTGAAAAATCTGGGGTCAAATTTTAAGAAGCTGAAAAGAAAATATTTGCAGATATATTTGTATGGGCGTGCACACTGGAGATAAGTTGAATACTTGCAATTATTTGGACGAGAAAAACTTATAAATCTTGGAACAAACATACTAACCTTTGGCTATTCCTTTTATGATAGAAACCTTCGTGGTCCAGTCAAGATTGTCATCACCTCCATCAACCACGTCCAAATATCGTGACAGGTTACCTTTAAAGGCAAAATCATATATCAGGTGAAAAAATATCATCAGGTGAAAAAATTATCCGTGAAAATGCAACTAACTTAATCTTGAATGACACAAATTTATCTTTGTAAGCAGAAAATAATTATAAAAATAAACTTAACAGCTGATTTTCAAAGAATTACAAACAAACAGGCAACTGTTTTTGTTCAGACCTTCAAATGATGATATATGGTCCCCTCTTCTGTATGAAGAATTCACTGCAACAGAATATAATATTTAGCATTGAAAAAAACTTATACTGGGGATTTATACTAGAAAACATACCTTTAGATAATGCAGCCACTGAAATAAAACTACAAACATAGCATACTTCTGTTGTAGAATGGTAACCAAGAATACTATTTTTGAGACCTCTGCATAACAGCCTTAGAAATATGGAATAACAAATATAACCTTGATCACTAGACTTAAAGTATTTTAACACATACACACGCCCATGAATAACACTTACACGTACACACACACTGAGTTCTCATAAATAATGGTTTACCTGTTGTGGG
Organism: Heracleum sosnowskyi; assembly: GCA_030848705.1. NCBI lineage: Eukaryota > Viridiplantae > Streptophyta > Magnoliopsida > Apiales > Apiaceae > Heracleum > Heracleum sosnowskyi. The sequence goes on along the minus strand of CM061236.1, from coordinate 86,686,169 downwards.
AACAGTCGAAAGAACTTCTCCAATATGTAGTTTGTACAGTATAGTTGTTTTTCCAGCTGCATCCATTACAACCATATTTTTGTAACATTGCAGTAGTAGTAACCTGCCTATTATCATACAAAGTTCATCAGAGAATCAAAAATTTAGAACATGATGCTATTTTGATCACTTATTGGTGCTAAAATATAGCAAAAACTACACTAATTTTAGCATAACCATTGGCTTTGCCCTAATAGATTTAACATTTCAAAAAAGCTAAAAGAATTAAAATCATATATTATATTTATATATGCCCATATTCAATTACAAATCATTTAAGCCTACAAGCACCAAGTAAATAGTTTATTTGTTGTTAGTAAATTGTATTTATATTCTAGTATTCACTGTGTTTTATGTGCTACAAACTAAATATATCCAGAATTCACCAATACCAACAAGAAAATATACCAAAACCGAAAAGTTTGAAAATAGAAAATAAAAACTAATACTTCATCAGTAAAAGATTACTTCATCGTTAAACTCAAAAGATGCAGCGAAAGAGAGAGGGGGGGGGAGGGAGTTAGAGATATAGAGAAGGAGGGATATAGAGTATAAAGTTAGGGTATACCTCAAAATCGAAACCAAAGAAACTAATTAAGATTGAACTGTAGATGTTGAATCAAAACTCAAATCTGTTACAATCTGATTCAAAGCTCGAATCCTAATTAATCTTCGAATTGAAGAATAATCCGTTGAATTGAACCGTAAATGTTCAATTAGCGATATAACTGAAATCCTAATTAGTGAGTTTAGAGAGACGAGTGAGAGGTGAGAGGTGAGATGTGAGTGAGTGGTGAGCGGTGAGAGATAAGGAATTTTTTTTTGCCCCAATTTGGTTTTGCCGCTCCCCAATATTTCATCCACCGCCCAAATAATTCATCGATATCTGTCTCACTATTATTTTTATTTTCAATTTCTTGTTTTGAAAAATATCAAAACATTTTTAATTTGTTGATATTAAAATTATTACAATAAATTATAGTTTAATTAATTTGCATTAATTTATTTATCACATATAAATATATAGTTTAATTTCTTTTAATTTTATTTTCAGCAATAAATGTTTTAAAGATTTCAATTAAAATTTGTTAGTAATTTTCATATGCTACTTTATATTAAAACAATTATTCGGTTTTTAATTTATTGAAAATATTGAAATATTTGGATTCTTTCTTTTTATAAAAGTACCTTCAATGATTTTATTAAAATTGATTACTTTTTGATTTAAACAATTATTATTTATAAATAATATTTAATTTTGTTTATTAGTTAAAAATATATTTTAAATTTTATGAAATACAAATAATTCAATAATTTGATGGAATATTAATTTTTCTAATGATAACTTCAATGATTTTATTAAAATTATTCACTTTTAAATTTAAACAATTATCAAACTATTAATTATAAATGAAATTTAATTTAATTTGTTCATTAAAACTATACTCTAAGGTAACATACATCACTGTATTGCCCAGTGTAACACCTTTTACAAATATAGTAACATAGCTTCATGGCTTTGGTAACATCCAAAATCACTGCGTTACGATAGCACACAAATTGTATAGCTATAGTAACATCCAATATGGTAACACCCCCCCCCTAATTTGTTGCGATAGGCCATCTATGGCGTAGTGCCTATTTCAGAATTTTCTCGCTCAATCAGACATTGGGCAGGCTCTTGTGGAACCAGCAAAGCTTTCTAGACTTCAAATCAAAGCTTTCTGGGAAACTGGCGTTCATGATGATGGTGGAGAGTCTGGAACTCCGTCTATAATCTTCGAGTTTGATGAACAAGAGTATGTGGTCACTCCAACCACTATTAGAGATGCTCTTGGGTTTGAAGACTTTAATGCTTACACCATATCTGTTGGTGACTCTGAGCTTCAGCGTATGATGAGGGAGGTTGGTTATACTGGGTCTTTGGCAAGGACAGGTAACCTGAAGCGACAGTTCTTGAGGAAGGAATGGAGTTTTTTCTTCGACTGCATTACAAGAGCGTTCGGGAAAAAGTGTACTAATTGGGATGCTATTCCAATCAACAGTCTGCAAATTGGGTATTCTCTTCTCTATGGTGCTCATTTTGATTTTGCTAGACTTGTTTTGAATAACATAGGTGAAAAGATGACAGAAAATAGGAATGTAGTTTATTTTGCTCGTTTCTGTCAATCAATCTTTTCCTTTTGTGTTGATGGGGTTGAGATTGCTGAGGAGGATGAAATTCCCTCATTTAGATTGCATAAGAGAATATTCTCTGATCTAACAAATAAGGATATCAAGAAAGGAAATGTTGGTGACTTGTTGCTTCCTGCTTCAGTCCAACAGTTTTTACAACCTCAACCACAACCACAAGAACAACAAGAACCTGAACAGCCTTTAAACACTGAACCTCTTACAACTATTTCTCCAAAACAAAAGACTGTGGGTAGGACAAAGCATAGGGCTTTTAAGGCTGTACAGGCTACCAAATCTTCAAACACTGATGCTTTACCACACTCTGTTGGTACTTCAAGAAAGAAGAAGAGGGAAAATAGACATACTTCTAATGAGAATAGGGCTGATGATGGAACTGAATCTATTCACAAGAAGAAAAGGAAGTTGGTTGCTGCTTATCTTTTTGGTGGATTAATTCCAGAAACTACAACTGCAACAGCTCCTGAGGTTGTGATTGAAGATCATTCTGCCCATGCTACTGTGCCTGAAGAAGCCAGAGCAAACACTGATAATAATGATGTTGTTAATGATGATTTTCTTGAACCAATTATTGAGATGGATATTGAAGATGAAATTGAAGCACATCCCTCTACAACTCTAGAAGAGTGTTGTAGTATTAATGAAACAGAGGATGTGGCAGCTGATCAACCCACAGTCATACTTGATGAGTCCTTAGCTACTCATACAGAGATTCTCTCTGTCACTCACCAGGTTCTTGAAAAAGGTGAAGAAGTTAATCAGACAGCAAAGGCTATAGCTGCAGAAAATGTTCTTGAAGATACTGTTGAGAATGAAGTTGAAGTTTCTAAAGAGCCTGTTGTTGCTACTGCTGAGCCAGTTGATGAGAACTTAAACTCTGAACATGAAGCTAATGAAGAGTTTGTTCAAGAAAATGTTCCAGTACACTCTGCTCTTCATGGTGAACAAGAAAGTGTTTCTAAGAATGTATCTGATTCTTCAAGTGCAAACTCTGATGATGGTGCAGCTCCAAGAGTTAATGCTCAATCAAATCCTAAAGTGCTTGATGTTGGAGGTACATCTCAACGTGAAACAGAAGCTCATTTTCAAGACATGTACTTTGCCAATTGGTCAAGTCATGAATGTATTTTTCCTGAGCAAAAAGCAGCTGAATTTGTTTCAAAGTCTGCTACTATTATCAAGAATCCAGAGCTACTTGCACATCTCAAAGCCACAATTGTCCAAGTAAAGTCTCTTAACAATCGTTTTGATGTCACTCAAAAAGATGTTATTGGACTGAGAAATGATGTTGCTGCAAGGGAGCTAACTTTGAAGCATGAAAAACTTTCTTTATCTAGAGAACAAGAAGCTTTAAAGAACAGATTAATCAAAGTTGAAGAAAATCAGAATGTAATGTCTGAGAAGATTGATTCCATATCTGCTTCTCTAGAATTGCTCACCTCAGTGTTGCTTCAAGATGATGTCAAAAAGGGGGAGAGAGTACTTAAAGACAAATGCAAGAAGTCTCAAACTCTGAGTAGACAGGATGATTCTACTGATGGTGGTGCAAAAGAAAAAGAGTTCAAATCTAAATCTACTCTACAGCAAGGAAAGCTAAGATCAAACTCTGTTGCTACAAACTCTGAACGGATAAACACTGGTGCTCAATCTTCTTCAAGAGCTAGAAGCTTATTGCTTACTTCTCAACCAAACACTGATGAAGAGATTGCAGCTCAGCTGTTTCTAGAAGAACATGGTGCTGATGCAACCATAGAAGATATTCAAGCTGAAGAATTGATGCTAGCTGAAGAGCATGAAAAGAAATTGAAAACAGGAAAATTCAAGAAAGTCAAGAAGTTTTTAAGGCCAAAGGAAAAAGGAATTGTAATCAAAGAAAATGTAAACTCTCAACAGAGTTTACAATACTCAAGAAGGCCAGTTGAAGCCAGCATAGATAAAGGCAAAGGAAAGCTTGTGGAAGAAAATCAGTTAATGAAGAAAGCTCAAACAACCTCTGACATTGCTCAAGTTGTTCAAACAATGGAAGCTGTGACAACCACTGATACTACTCAAGTTGTACAGACTAAACTCTCTTCTGAACTTCAAAGAACTTTGCTAAACCAGTCATGGTTCAACACACTCTGATTCCTGGAAATGTCAATGTTCTCCAAAGCAAAACCATCATGGGTAAAGAATCAAGAGATAGATCTGGTTTAGGATCTCATAGAGAAAAGAGAGTAAACAATAGTTCTATGGATCATGTTGGTCCTTGTGTATTGCAAAAGGGGGGGGGATGAATGCAATACTGATAAAATTCAATCTCAGTTTCAACAACTAAAACTAAGATTTAATGTTATCAATAATATGTATGCATTCACAAACAGTAAAATAGAGAAGACAGGATTCACAAAATAAATGTTTTATTTATTTTGCAAAGTGTTGCTACAACCTCAAGAGAGAATTCTTGAGCTTCGATTTTCTTCAAGGCACTTACTAGTCTTCGTTACACATCTAGAATGAATTGACAGTAGGTATAAGACTAATCCTATCACTATCAGTCACGGGTTTGTGAAGCTGCTGTCATTGTCAAGTGGCAGCTTCTTACAGATTGTCTTACCCATGTGACTTTCCTAAATTGCTAATATGTCAGATATACATCATAACAAAAGCAACCTAGATTCATTCTATTTCCTGCTTAAGCAATTCAGCAAATAAGGACTTGACCTTGCTCTTGAATTGATTCGCTTTTGTTTTGCAGTGCTTGAAGCTTCTGTCGTAGTCTTGCAGACTTGGTGCAGCTTAGGGATACTGCAACACGCCTGTTTCTTGAACATTGAAACTGTCACGGGATTTGACTAAGAAAGATACTTAGAAAAAGGGTCTTTCTTGAGACAGTTACTTTTGCCGCAAAGCTTGCTGTCACAGGAATGTGCTTTTGGTGACAGTACGAGTTCCCCGCATAGTGTGCTGTCGAGGTTTCCAATCTTGCTGTCGAGGGCTAAAGTTGTTGTCGCGTAGTCTTCCGCCAATGTTGCTGTCAGAGTGAATATGCTGTCTTGACTTGCAACATTCTGTCTTCTTGTAATCTTACTGTCAATGCTTATGACAGTAACCTTTATTCATGCTGTCATCTAATATGCGTTCTTTGAGGCTTGAACACAGAAAGTGAACTTCTTCCAAATTACATAATTAAAATAACATTGCATACTGATTACAAGAACATACTTTGGCTGTGACAGTATGTTCTACTTAATTAAAAAATTAAGTATATACAAAGTTAAGTTGTTCCTATGCTATCACCCATAAATCCCAACAGATCAAACTTCATTAGCTGAACCAGGTGTTGGTGTGACTCAAGAAAATCTTGATGCTTTAGAGTCGGTTCAGTTAATACACCATAGAGGATTGAAGAAGGATTTTCTGTTATAGTTCAAGGCTGATGGCAGAGTATACAGAGTTGGTGAAGCTGATATAGGATTAAAGATGAAGGAAGAGCTGGAGTATGTACTGTATATACTGAAAGTAAAGAATCAAAGAACTCATCAAGCATCTGAGGTATTAAGAAGCAGAATGGTGAAAGCTAGAGCTCTTTGTGGCCTAAAGACTGCTGGTGCTTACATATCGAAGTACAAAGATTATAATGGAAAGCTTGTTGAGATGCAAAGGAACAGTGCAAGACTCAGAACAGATCTTGGTATAAAAGTGTTGGAATTTAATCTGGAATCAGATAAATCCTTCATAATAAAGCTAGGAAATGATATGAGGAAGAACAACATCTATGCTCTAAGGTCTGCTATCTACCAAACTGAAGAGAGTGATCCAGAGTTGAAAGAGCTAAAGAAGATAATGGTAGTTGAGCTAGAGAGAGCTGAGAGAAGACTACTTATGGACTACATCAGGACTGTACCTGACATTGAAGAGATTAAGTAACTGAAGTCTGTAAGTTTTTAAAGTTTTTTGTTCTAAGTAAAAGTATAAACTCTGTGATTTTATAAACACTGCATTTGTTATATGTTTTGACATCATCAATTATCTGTTAACTTGTACATTTTAGTATGAACAAGTTGGGGGAGATTGTTAGATATAATTGCTGATGTTTGTTTATCAGTGTTTAAAGTACCAGGAAACTATCAGAGTTTAGCTGGAGGACTAGTCAGAGTTTAACTGGAAGACTGGTCAGAGTTTGTTAAACTCTGACAGTCAGAGTTTGCTTAGCAGTCGGTGCAATTCAATGAAGATTCTAGAAGCGATATTCGTTGAAGATGGAAAGAAGCAAAGAGATATCGAGATGGCTAAGGAAACGGAACAGAAGACAAAAGCAATTCTTAATTGATTCTGATTGTATAGCTAATTTATAGGAATATCAATTAATGATTGTATGTAGCTGTGTACTATATAAACACATATAGGTTAACCCTAAAAGGGATGCGAATACGTGAATTATCATTCTTGGAACCTAGCAGCTCTCTGTGATATTTTACATCACTGAGAGAGGAGTTTTTAATTCCATTCAGTTTATTATTCATAAACAGTGTTCTTATTGTTATTCTCATACATATACTTGATTATATATTGTGTATTCGGCCTAACATGTTCAGATATTCTAAAAGAATAATTTAAGATGCAAATTTTCTTAGAAAACCCCAAATATAGATTTTTCTAAATATTGCAAAACAGTTTTTGAAATAACTTTAAAGAGTCAAAACGGATAATACTAGAATCGATTTGAGAACTTAATAAAACAAATATACTAATTCTTAACATGAGTAGCGCTGAATGAAAGGGAGAGAAATCCGTACCTCAAAATAGCAAACACAAATACTAACAGATTTTGCAAAGACCCGAGCCAAACTCCCGTCGCCAATCTATTCACCAAAATATGATTAACAACTGAACTATGTTGACTTGTATATTATTGATTTAACATAAACTTTTCTGTAATTTTATAACGTGTTTTATTTGAATTTATAATTATATTAACTTTATCATCAAAATCATAATTAAATTTCACACACCAATATTAAAGCTAAGTGACGTGAACTGATTGCAGTGGACAAGACATTAATATACTACATGTATTAGCCTTGTACACTCACTTTATTAGTTAATAAAGTATTTATAATATTCATTAACCTTGAGTCACATGTTGGAAATTGGCTGGATCTAATTAAAGTTATATTTTAAATCCATTAAAATATGAGCACGGATCATGGTAAATTTTTAAGTACAGGCTAGGGGTCGAATATGTATAATAAATTACATACAAACTGATTTTAATGAGTTTATGAGTAATTATATATTAATTAATATTGTAACATGTACATGGTTATCAAGTGCGGTGAATTACAAAAGCATAACAGAGCATGTTTAGATATTAACAATTTGAATTCTGGTGGTGTCTCTTCCTGGTAATTAATTGTAATAAAGAAGCTTAATAATTAATTGTAATAAAAAAGCCTATAGAGATAGATTAAACTTACTTGTTATTAGTAAATCATTGTCGCTACCAAACTTGCTCCTCGGCTTATTCTTCTCGGCTCCTTAGTGCGGCTATTGTGACTACTTGTTCACAGTTTGCTTTTAGGGTTATTAGGGAGAGGTGTAGTATGAGTATTATGTACTCTTAAATCTTAATTTTACTACTCCTAATAGAATTCTATTTATTTAATCACATTTTCAATATTGCATTTCTTTTCCCTTTTTTTTCATTAATTAAATATAATTTGATAACCCAATCTTGATCTATTATTATTATTATTATTATTATTATTATTATTATTATTATTATTATTATTATTATTATTATTATTATTATAATAAAAATTCTTGAGCATTACAACGATATATAATTAGACTACGAAATTGAAGCTCGATTATATTGACTAAACTTTAAACTCAAAATATAAACTGATTAATTTGTTGACAACATAACCTTATTTAAAAACATTTCGACTTTAAAACTTTTATCAATTTTTCAAAAATGCTTGGAGGGGTTTAAACGAAATTAAATTGAAATTAGGTAATTCAAAATGATAAATGGGCAAATAATTTTATTTTATTTTTTTACAAAACTTACCTGCATGTAGATGAATTGTATCAAAATACAATATCCACAATAGGGGTTTTTTTTCATCAAATTATTTTATCATCTAACCAAAGGCATGCGGATGTATCCGAAAAATTAGACAATAAAGATCTTAATGTCTAAGTAGAGAACATCCTTTGAAGAAAAAACTAGTGTCTTGAATTCGGAGAGAAGAAATCCTTTGCAAGATAAGCTAAGGCTCTGTTTGGGATTGCTGTTAAAATTGCTGTGCTGTTGAAAAAAGTGCTGTTAAAATAAGTGCTGTTATGAAAATCAGATAACTGTTTGGTAATATTTTTGATATGTGCATGTTTTGGTGTATAATATAAAAAATTAATGTTTTTGTTGAGTTTTGATGTTGAAACCAGTAGCTGCTTCCCGCAAAAGCTGAAAACCAGCTTTTTTCAAAAGCATGGGGGGACCTGCTTTCTCTAAAAGCAGCTTTTGAGCCAAAAGCGCTTTTCAGAAAAGCAGATTTTAAATTTTACCAAACACTTTTTTAGCTATTTTTCAGAAAAAGCTGCTGTTGCTGTCTGCAACAGCAATGCCAAACGGACCCTAAATCCTAACAGTGTACCTACACCTTCAAAACAAAAACAAATAAAACAAATCACTTTAGCAAAATAATAATAATAATAATAATTTTAATTTTAAAAAATATTATAGCAAAGAAAAAATATAAATATAACCAAAAGAGATGCCCTTGGTTAGACAGCTAATTAAAATTATATTCGTAAAAACTATCTATGTTTCTACTTTAAAACCTTATCCTCAAATATGAACTTAAAATAATGAAATTTAATCTAAAATACAGAAATAAAATTTAATCTAAAATACAAAAATAACAAATTTGAATTGGTAAAGAACCGCCCAAAGGAAAAACATGACAAGAGTAGCGCACGTGCAAAAAACCAAATTGGAGAAGCCAAAGGGGTCTATAGATAAGCGCCTAAACTACATTTTGAAATTGCCAATCTCTCGTCTCTTTCTCATCTGCGAGCTTTCTTTCTCTCTCTCTACAATCAGATTCAGGCCACAGCTCCGGTTTTTGTCGCCGAAACCCTAAGTCTCTCTCTCTCTCTCTCTCTCTCTCTCTCTCGCTCTCTCTCTCTCTCTCTCTCTCTCTCTCTCTCTCTCTCTCTCTCTCTCTTCTCTCGCTCTCTCTCTCTCTCCTCTCTCTCTCCTCTCTCTCTCTCTCCTCTCTCTCTCTCCTCTCTCCCTCTCCTCCTCTTCTCTCTCCTCTCCTCTCTCCATCTCTCTCCCTCCCTCCCTCTCTCTCCCTCTCTCACACATCTCTCATATCTCTCTCTATATATCTATGTATCTATGAATCTATCTCTCTCTCTCTCTCTCTAAACTCTCTCCCTCTCTCCGTATATCTATCTCTATATCTCTATACACATACATTTATATATATGACTAATTTCTGTGTATATTTATGTATGTATATTCTTATCTTCTTCTTTAGTTTGTGTATGTATTTAAATGTATGTGTAATTGTGTTGATTTGATTAGTTTGTGTTTCAATTTGTGGATGCAGCTGTTATTCTATATTAGTTTGTTATAGTTTCTGGATATGCCTCATCTTGTTTTGTGTTTATCATTCTTGTTTTAGTTTGTGTGTGTGTGTAATTGTGTTTTTTTTTTGTTATTATTAATTACTCTCTCCTAAAATAAGTTGGACATTTAGATATTCTTTTATAGTTGTGTTTGTAATTGTAGTGAATTGATTTTGTGTGTGTGTGTGTAATTATGGTGAATTGATTAGTTTGTGTGTGTGTAATTGTGTTTTGTTTATTATCATTGATTACTCTCTGCTAAATTAAGTTGGACATGTAGATCTTTGATAGTTGTGTGTGTGTAATTGTGGTTAATTTATAGTTTGTTTGTGTGTGGTGTGTAATTGTGGTAAATTGATTAGTTTTTTTGTGTGTGTAATTGTGGTGAATTGATTAGTTTTGTTTAACTGAAACAGCAGCTGGAGATCTTCTTTATTAGTTTGTGTATGTGTGTGTGTGTCATTCTGCCGGACTGATTTTTTTGTGTTTGATTGAAACAGTTGAAGAAGATGCCGGAAGCAAGAGACAGATTATTAAGAAGGCAGGAGGATCCTAGTGTACTGTTCCTTCGTCAACGAAGCCAATTCGGTGGTGTACAGATTTTACCTGATGAACCGGCTGTTAATACATTTCGATGGGGAGCAACACCGCTGAATGGAGCAACAACCGGAGTGGGAGGGTCACCTGGCCGTGGTGGTGGTGTTGGGAGGGGTACTTTCGGGACTCCTAGACTCGGGAATGGGCGAGGCAGGGTTTCTTCTGGTCGCGAGAATACTCCAGCCAGGAGTGTACGGAGAACACCTCGTGGTGGTGGTGGAAATCGGAGTATTTTACCATCTTGGTACCCTAGAAAACCTCTCCAAGCCATCACCCCTGTTGTCAAGGTATATATTGTGTGTTCTTGAATATTGTGATTCTGTTCTTCAATTATGTGTTCTCTTTGCTATCATTCTTTTGTACTATTCTCTGTATCTTTTGTGTTACACTTACATATTCTTTTGGTATACTTTGTTTACCTAAATTGTGTACATATGAGAGATTCATGATTAGATTTATAGTTGTTTATTCTTGATTGTAGTATGTTTTTACATTCCAGTTTGGTAGTCACAAGTTATACACATATCAATTTGGTTTCCTAGTTTGTTATAGTTAGAAGTATACATGTATTTGGGGGGACTTCCCTTGAAAGTAATTGTACTGCAGTTATCTATAGTTGGTTGCATTTTATTTTGTCAATTTTACAGCATCTTGCATAAATGTTTGTACCATATGTGCCCAGGCTGATTTGTGTTTCATATATCTATTAATGAATAATAGTCGTGGTATCCTTCGGCTAAGATTCCCATCATCTTAAATTTATGTGAAAAAAGTAGTCTTGGTTCTGTCAGCTATGAAACAATCATCAAGTTACTGAGTCTACTTTAGTTGGTTCCATATCTACAGGTTAAAATGATATTTCCTTTCCTTAACATGAATTTATGCCTGGAAAATTTGTTGTTCGATGCTGACAAGAAGGCTAATCTAGAGTCTCCAGCGTTGAAACAGTATGTCAATTATGTGAGCTAATGATCTATAAAATCATGCAATTTGTTGGCACTATATTAAACTTGTAGTCCAGTAAAATTGTAATGCTTTGATTCCTCATAATATGTTTTACAAGTTATGTCCGTCTAGATTTCATTATTTATGTCTTCACTTTCCTAGTTTGTTATGCTCACAAGGTTTAGTATTTTTGAGAACACCCTTGTAAGTATCATAATGCACTTATCTTTTATTGTAACTGATTCTTGTCATACCTGGCCTTGCATTTAATTCATATTAAATGAGGCATTGATGATTAACGGCTCAAAGCCATATAGAGTGTTGTATTAATTAATTGGTTATGGGATCATACTGCACATATCTAGAAATGGTAACTGCTGTTCTTCAGTCAGATATAACTTTGCATATCAGTTTGCTATAAATTGTAGATATACTGGATCTGTTTTAAAGAAATGTCTGTATATGAGGAATGCTAACTAGGATTTGTTGTTATAAGTTAAGTTGGTCTCTACTTGATAATTATATGTTTTACGTTTCCAAATTCATCAGAATTGCATAGGTTGGTCATTACAGTCAATTGTATATGTTGTTTTAAGCTTAGTCTCTGTAGAACGTAGATTGAAGCTTTAGCATTATATGGCTTGCTATTAGTAATGGACATTTCTGATTTTATTGTGTGTTTTTATGTGTATATTCTTTTTTTCCAAATCATACTTTGTAGTTACAAGTTATAAGATATGTTCATAATTTCTATGCAGTTTACATGTCTTGGCTGGTATTCAATTTACCGTTTATTAAATTAATTATTGATGATTATTGCTCAAAACCATGTAAGATATTGTTTGAACCAGTAGAGTATTGGATCACTGAACTTCATACTTTGTCAGCTGTGCAGATTATTGCCTAACAATGTTTTTGCTCTTTTTAGACTACCTATAAATATTCTTGGCATCCTTTCTTTTTAGATTCCCATCACCTTAAGTTTTTGTGAAAGAGTCTCCTTGGTCCTGTCAGCTATGGAATGACCATTAAGTAGACCAAGTCTAGTTCAGTCGACCCCGTACCTGCATGTGAAAAGATAATGTTTGGTTCGAAAATGAATGAATACTTAAAATCATTGTAAGCTAATATACTTCTCCTCTTGCAAGTGGCAGCATGTCATGTATGTGAGCTACAGATCCACGCACTATAGTGAAGTTGTAGATTACTTTATGTGTTTACGCTATAGACTTATGATTATATGCTTACATGCTCTACGGCGTATTAATAGGCTTCATACTTTGGTTCTGTCTTCCTTAGAAATGAAACTTCAAGTTTATTATGTTTAGTTGATTTGATACCAGTTGCGGAGTTGTTGTTGAATAAATATTGTAATGCCTTGATTCAGTGTGTATTGTTGATGCTTTACAGTTTCGTATGTCAATTTGGATCTAAAAATACTCTTTCAACAGGCCATTGAAAGAAGAAGAGCTCGCTTGAGAGAAGCGGAAGGCCTACAACTATCGAGTCCCTTAACTCAGGGGCAAAGTGTTTATTCTCCTTCTGTGCCTGTATCTGGTGCTCCCCTCGAGCATAAATTTTCTATGATCTCTCGAAGTCCAACAACAAGAATTAGGCATTGTCCCCCGACTATTGGGAAAGTGCCAAAGATATTGCTTGATATCACTAAACAGAGTGATGGACCATCAGACTTTCTTACACCAGAGAAGAAGCTGCTGAACTCAATTGAAAAGATTGAGAAAGTTGTGACACAAGAGTTGAACAGATTGAAGAGGACGCCCGCTGCCAAGAGGGCAGAGAGGGAGAAAAAGGTCCACACTCTGATGTCTATGCGCTGAATGCATGTGAAAGAAGACTTGAAGTTGGTGTATCAACTATCGTTGAGAGAAAACGGACCAAGGAATTGGAGAGAGAGGAGATGAACAAGTGACCTTTGGGGTAAGTTTGATCATCTTCTGATGATTTTTGGGCACTCGAAGTTGATGTAATAGATAACTCCTCTTATATAGGTGATAATGCTTGTTATTAGTAGAATGAAAAAGAGAAAGATAATGCTTGTTATTCAACCTTAGATAAAAGACCGAAGTAGCACAATTGGTTGTCTAAATGGTTTTTGGTACTTCAGTTCACTAGTAGTGGTTACTGGGACTGGGTGTATAGTACATTAGGTTGGTTGTTCAAGCAAACTGTTAACGTTTGTAGTGTTTCTTATGAAAGTCATATGAACTAAAGTTTGAAGATTTTCTTGTGGTTATTATACATAAAAATTTTCAGTTGTATACATGCTAAGTTTGAACTCATTGTTTAACTTATTGATATTGCAGTTTTTACATTAGTGTGGATAACCAATTTTTTTTTTTTTTTTTTTTTTACATTATTGATATTGCTGATAGGTGGAGAAAGACATAAACCTATTGATCAAGAGTCATGACTTGGACAAAGGAATGAAACTGGTTGTATTTTTGGGCTCAGGTCCCTTGCTTCATGAGCTCTAACGAGTCCCCCATTCAGTTTATACAAGTTTTAATCTTTACAAGTTAGTGTAGTAATAATATTTATTCGTAGTTAGTTGACCAAAATTATTATTTTCCAAGAAAATACTAAAATTTAGCATTTGTTGCAAAGAGAAATAAATAGATACTCGAAAGCAGCTACAATTCTTTAAACAAATGAATATGTTAAAACATGAAAGTCAAGTCGAGTACAAATTAAAATAATTTAACCTGGCAGGTTCTAAAAATCCATGATTTGAGCGAGTAATCTTCCGATTAATTAATTTTATAAAAGTGCTTTCTCAATTCAATTTTTAAAATATGATTAATCGTTACATATTTTTTTGTAAACTAATTTGTTAAACTTAATAAATTAAATATTATTTTATTATTTAATATATTCAATTAATACTCTGATTTATCATTTCAATTAATCTTCAATCATCTTATTATTTAATATATCCAATTAATACTCCAATTTATTATTTGAATTAATCTTCAATCATCTCATTAATATTTACGAGTTCATCTTAACAATTAATGTCGATTACCGATTTTAACGGTAATAAATTTACAGTATTAGAGTTATAGCTCCTTATTGAAGATGCCACCAAGAAATAAAATTTCCAAAATGTTGATAATTTAGGGCGGCTAATATTGTCAATGGATTCGAAGCTCACTGACGTCAAGTAGTAAACTCTAAGATAACTCAAAACTAATTCCGCAAGCACACCTATAAACTAATACGCCACGCTATGCACACCGATATCTATCTATATACTATTCTCTCATTTATTTTTATACAGTTTCCATTTTAGATATCTCTTTTATATTTATATATTCCAAAAATAAAATTTTAATAATATAAAATACTATTACACCCACTACTTTCTCCACTATCTCTATTCTATAATAATATAAAACACTATTACACATACTACTTTACTCCACTATCTCAAATCTATTATTAAATATTGATAGGTTCCACCACTTTACCCACTTTTAATCTAATTTTACTCATTTTTTTATATCTTTTTGGTTGGTAAACGTTAGATATAAAGATAGATAAATGAGAATTGTTGGATGTAATATTAAAAGAATATTTTTTTCTTGATATCTAAAATGCTTCATGGGTTTAAGGTTCGAATCCCGTCAACAACATATTATTATTAAATATTTATATCATATATTTTTCTAAGCTACATTCAAAAGTTCAAGATATTATTCCGTCGACAACATATTAAGAATTTTTAAAATTAAAATAAAAATAAATGATAATAAAATAAGATAAATAATATTAAAAAGGTCATAAAAAATACTAAAATAAAAAATAAAAAATACTAAAATTTATCCGTGATGCACAAGTTATAGGCTAGTATAAAATATACTAAAATATACACGCTCATCTATATGAAAATCACGTTATGATTCGGATCAAGACAAAAACACATAATGGTGCCTCTATTTTGAAATCAGTGATCATTTCGTTAACTACATTTGAATATTAGTAATTATGTTCCCCAAATATGTCCTTCAACTTGCCAATGACCCCAGAGTTTTTGAATAATTTATTTTTGGCAAGTATTCTCCGTCCCAAAACAAGTGTCGCTTTGACTTTCTGCACGTATTTTAAGGTGCGAAAAAGGTGACTTCCACTAATTATTTTTTAGATTTTCTTTTTCTAAATAAAAGTTTAAATGCTATATTTTTATTCAGAAAAAGAAAATTTTAAAAATAATATGTGGAAGTCGCTCTATTTTGCACCTTAAAATATGTGCAGAAAATCAAAGCGACACTTATTTTGGAACGGAGGGAGTATTTTACAAAAAAATTCAAATCATACGGCATGACACATAACACATTTTATTTTTCATATAAAAACATAAGAATATAATTTTAATTTCAGAATATTATGTATAATTACAAAATTGTCATTAAAAATTTAAATTTATATATTATAATAAAGAATATCATATATATACAAATTATTTATAAAATATATTATATTGTAAAATAAAATAATTATTGTTTATTCTATGTACCCAATGATTTATCTGGTACCTGGTAAACTATAAAACACCATAATGGAGCGAGCTGCTCTGGTAATAAGGGGTCAATGTGTTAATCCAAAAAATTATGGGTTCCACTACTCACTTTAACTAATATATATATATATATATATATATATATATATATATTTATATAGGGCAAGTGCTCAAATGAGACCCTATCTTAAAATGAGAATTGAGACCCAATCTCAGCCTCACAATTTTAATATCTAAATTAAATCCTGGCCATACAAATAAAAATCTAAATTTTATTTTATATCATTTATCTCTCTCATCCACCTCTCTCTCTCTCTCTCTCTCTCTCTCTCTCTCTCTCTCTCTCTCTCTCTCTCTCTCTCTCTCTCTCTCTCTCTCTCTCTCTCTCTCTCTCTCTCTCTCTCTCTCTCTCTCTCCATTGCATCACACCTCCGAGTCTCCGATCATTACTCTTTTTATCCCGCCACCATATCACCACCATCACCGAAAAAATTTCAGCACCAGAAATTCATCACCCTCGTCACATCACTTTCAATTTCTATCGTACCCGATCTGTATCATTTCCGATCTACCATGGTAACGCCTCATGCAGTTACTCCTTGTTTCTTTTTTTGATCGATTTAGTCTAAAAATAAACACCTACCAATATGTGTTACCATAGATTCATAATTTTTCACATCCAATGATTTTCGTTGAGCATTTGATTAAGACGATTTGGGTGGTGGAAAAGGTATAGGATGAAGGTTATGCGGTGACGGTGGCGGTATACATGGTATAAGCAGTGATTTTTGGTGATTTGTTTTAAAATTGTTAATGATTTGTTTCAAAAAAATTTAGTAATTTTGATTGAAATTCGGTGATTTGTGTTGATTCAGCCATCTCCGATTGCCATCTCCGATTGATAGCCATTGAACATACATATCAGGTAGACATATTTTACATTCATCAGTCAAAAGATCTAATTTCTTTCTTTGAGTGGTGGTTATGGCGGTGATGGTGGATGCGGTGACGGTAGTGGTGAAAAATGTATGGCGGGTAAGGTTGTGGTGGAGATAGTAGTGGTAGTCATGATATATGTAAGTTTTTTTCAGTGATTTACTAAAAAAATATTTTGGTGATTTGTGTAGAAATTTGTTGATTTCTATTGAGATTTTGTGATTCTGGAATAAATTTGGTGATTTGTGTAGAAATTTAGTGATTTCTGTTGAGAAGTGATTCTGGAATAATTTGGTGATTCGTGATAAAGATGGGGGCAGTCTATTTTAGTAATTTTGTATGCGGAAGAGGTGGTAATGTAGCTATAAGTGGTGGATAGTAGTTAATGACTGATGGTGGTATGATTGCGGTTGTGGAGCTAGTGATTATGGGTCTAGAGAAGTTGTGTGCGAAACGATGTAGTTGATATGTATAACTGTATAAGTTTGTGCTTTGTTAGGAATATGTTGTTCTTGATGATAAACATAAAACACTTAGTAGAATTTGTGTAAAGTTATTTTGTAGCTGTCAACGAAATGACATGCTTTGCAGCATTCCGTTGACAGGAAGCTCATCAACGAAATGAGTGATGTAACAATTGCACTGTACAATACTTCACAGTTTGATATGCATTTTGTTGTATGTACTAGATAGGTTTTCTAAGTCATGTTGACTAAGTACTAGATAGGCAAAATAGGTTGGTTAATTGTAAATATATTATGCCTTGTAATTTTGCCTAAGTGAAGACATGTCAACGGTATGAAGATTACTCTGTCAACGGTATGGAGTTTACTCATCAACGAAACGAGGGAAACACCATCAACGGAATGAAGAATAAAGTTATCAACGAAACACATCTCCCTGCTATCAACGAATCATTATTGCTTTTCTGAATAGTTGACAAAGTGATAGTGACAGTTTACTGAACAGATCTAAAGGTGATGTGGAAGTGTACTTTGCATTGGAAACCATTAAAATGGACATGGGGAATAAGGAAACATCCCAGTTTCCAATTGGGTCTTGGGAGTGATCATAATAAGCATGAAGACAAAAGCAAGGATCTCCAAGGACCACTGGACAAAGGGATGAAAAGCAAACTATTGGCGGTTACTCATTGTACTTTTAGTGTAGCCAAAAATAGGGTTGTAAACTTGGGGATATATAACCAAGTGTAGCAGTTACTTTAAAAAGAGAGAAGAAAAACAAATAGTTTGTATTATCTATCCTTGAGAGCATTCTTCTCTACAACCTTGTAACTGAGCAGCTGTGTACTTTTGTATCACAGATTATTTCCGCAATTAAAATCACTTCAGTTGGATCATCAAACAATCCAACTGAAATTATTTATGTGCTTGTGATTTTTACTTTAAGTTCAGTTTTTATTTGTAAGTTGTTTTAAGTTTAAAGAAATATCAAGAATTGTATTCAGCCCCCCCTTCTACAATTCTGTTAGGTCATTTGGGATTAACAATTGGTATCAGAGCAAGCTTCTAACATACAAGAAGTTTAAAGATCAAGACCAAAAACAGAATCCATGGTGAAGAAGGATGCAGGTGTGAAGATACAAGTTCTTGATAAGGACAATTACTTTCACTGGAAAGTAAAGATGCATTTACATCTCATGTCTATGGATGAGAGGTATGTAGACTGCATTGAGAAAGGTCCACACGTTTCCATGAAGCTTGATTCTAGAGTTGGACTGCCAGATGATGCTCCTGATGTAGAGATTCCAAAACCTGTCTCAGAATGGACTGTTGAAGATGTTGCAGAAGTCCATAAAGACAAAAGAACCATGAACATTCTGTTTAATGGTTTGGAGCAAGAGATGTTTGACAATGTCATAAACTGTACAACCTCCAAAGAAGTATGGGACACTGTTAGAACTCTCTGTGAAGGAACTGAGCAAGTCAGGGAAAATAAAATGCAACTCCTTATACAACAATATGAGCATTTTCATTTTAAAGCTGGTGAAACCCTAAATGACACGTTTAGTAGGTTTCAGAAGCTTTTGAATGGATTAAAGTTGTATGGGAGGATCTATCAAACCAAGGATTCAAACCTTAAATTTCTTAGAGCTTTTCCAAAAGAATGGAAGCCTATGACTGTTTCTCTCAGAAACACTCAAGAGTACAAAGACTACACTCTTGAAAGGCTTTATGGAACCTTGAAGACATATGAGTTGGAAATGGAGCAAGATGAAGAAATTGAAAAGGTACAGAAGAAGGGTGGATCTATTGCATTGATTGCATCTGTGAACCAACTGGAAGATGACACTGAAGAAGCTGCAAAGGCCACAACTAGTCGAGCTAGTTGTAGAAGTGATGTTAGCAAGGGTAAAGGTAAGATGACAGAAGAAGAAGAACCAGAACCAGCCAACTTGGATGACTTAGATGAGATTGATGAACACATTGCTTTTCTGTCAAGAAAATTCTCTAAGTTCAAGTTCAAGAGAAACTCAGAAGCAAGGCCACCAAGGAGAGACTTTCAACCTAACAAAAGTAACTGGATTGAAAAGTCTAAATCTAAATGTTTCAATTGTGGAATGCTTGGTCACTTTGCTGGAGACTGCAGAAAGCCCAAGATTGAGAAGGGCAACAGGAAATTTGAGCCTGTTGATTATAAAAAGAAATACTTTGAACTTCTCAAGCAAAAAGAAAAGGCTTTCATGTCTCAGGAGTATGATTGGGCTGGTAATGGTGAAGATTCTGATGATGATGTTGAATATGTCAACCTGGCTCTTATGGCTAACAATCATGAGCAGGAAGCAAGCTCCTCAAGCAACCAGGTAACAATTACTAATCTTTCTGAGCTTTCTAAAGAGGAATGCGATAGTGCAGTAAATGAAATGTCTACTGTATTATATAATTTACGTGTTACTCTTAAATCACTTACCAAAGAGAATTCAAGAATAAAAGAGACTAATTTGCTCTTAAGTGATAGGAATGCAATGTTAGAAGCACAGCTCATTGAATTTGAGAAAATGAGATGTGTTAGTAGGGATGCTAAGAAGGAACTTGAAAACGTGTTACAAAGGGAAGAAATTCTTAAGACACAACTTGAAATAGAACAAAGTGTGATTGCTAAATGGAAAGATGCCAGGAATGTTGCTACCAACATCATTAATGTTCAAGGTATGGAATCTTTCTGTGAACAATCATGGAAAAAGAACAAAGAGAAACTAGGGTATGTTTGTGAAACCTTAGAATCAGAAACAGAGTCAACAAACAACAATGATCATTTGTTGAAGGTTGATATGTCAACGGAATGCAATGTTTCGTTGACAGATGAACCATCAACCAATCAGGGTGTTTCGTTGACAGAGAAAAGAAAAGATGAACTCACTAGACTTAATAATAAGTATGGTCCTGTCACCAAGAACTTTGTTCAAGGTGAGTCTAGTAAATCAAAGAAAGTTGAGAAGCCTGTTGAGAGAGCTAATGTAGGTCACTTGTCCAACAAACAATTGAAAGATAAGTTAGAGAATGTTCAAGTTGAGGCTAAGGGAAATAAAAAGAATAACAGGAATGGCAAAGTAGGAATTAACAAACACAACAATTACACACCTGATAAATATGCTCCTAGAAAGACATGTGTTAATTGTGGAAGTGTTAGTCATTTATCTACTAACTGCAAATCTGTTAAGAAGACTGTTAAAGTGAAAATTCCCAAGCCTGCAATGAATAGTTCTATGCCTACAATGCCTGTTATGCCTAACATGTTTGCTCCATATGCACAATTTCAAAATCCATATGCCAGCATGCCATTTGTGTCTAATCCATACATGAATATGTTTACTGTGCCACAAATGCCATGGAATATGAATAACATGTTTGTTCCTCTAATTATGCATGCTGTGAATGAAAATGTGAGCAATCCTCAGAAATCAACACCAAGGATAAAGATTGATTTAAATAAATCTGAGCCCAAGGTGAAAAATGATATAAAAGGAAAAGCAAAGGCTAACAAAACAGGACCCAAGGAAACTTGGGTACCAAAATCAACTTGATTTGATTTTATTGTGTGCAGGGAGACAAAAGGAATCTTTGGTACTTGGATAGTGGTTGTTCAAGACACATGACTGGTGATTCTACCCTGCTCACAGAGTTTCAGGAAAGAGCTGGCCCTTGTATTGCTTTTGGAGATGACAGCAAAGGCTACACTAAGGGATATGGCTTGATTTCAAAAGAGAATGTCATCATAGATGAAGTTGCATTGGTGGATGGTCTTAAGCACAATTTGCTTAGTATCAGCCAACTTTGTGACAAAGGATTTTTAGTTACTTTTTCTAGAGAAGCCTGTGTTGTTTATAAAGGAGGAAACAACAATGTGGTAATGACTGGATTCAGAAGAGGGAATGTGTACATTGCTGACTTTAGTAGCACAAGTCCAGAAACCATCACTTGTCTTTTCAGAAAGGCAAGCAAGGATGAAAGTTGGCTATGGCACAAGAAATTATCTCATCTGAATTTTAAAGTTATGAATGACTTGGTGAGGAAAGATCTTGCTAGAGGAATTCCACAGGTGGAGTTTTCCAAGGATGGTTTGTGTGATGCCTGTCAAAAAGGGAAACAAAGGAAGGCATCATTCAAAAGCAAGACAGAGTCATCAATTGTCCATCAGCTTGAGTTGCTTCATATGGATTTGTTTGGCCCTGTAAATGTCATGTCTATTTCAAAGAAGAAATATTGTCTTGTGATTGTTGATGATTTTTCTAGATTTACATGGACTTTCTTTTTGCTCTCCAAAGATGAGGCAAGTGAAATCATTATCAATCACATCAAGATGGTAAACAATCATCCTGACTTGAAAGTAAGAAGGATTAGGAGTGACAATGGGACAGAATTCAAGAATTCAAGCATGAAGGTGTTCTGTGAAGAAAATGGTATTTTGCATGAGTTTTCAGCAGCAAGGACACCACAGCAAAATGGTGTAGTTGAAAGGAAAAACAGAACACTTATTGAAGCTGCAAGGACAATGCTAGATGAATCAAAGTTACCAACTTATTTTTGGGCTGAGGCAGTTAATACAGCTTGCTTCACTCAGAATATTTCTTTGATTAATCAGGCCAAAGGAATGACCCTTTATCAGCTACTCAAAAGAAAGAAGCCACTATTGGATTTTCTTCATGTCTTTGGATGCAAGTGCTTTGTTCTGAGAAATCAAGCTGAGCATTTGGGGAAATTTGAAGCAAAGGCAGATGAAGCAATATTTGTGGGATATGCAGCAGGGAAAGCCTACAGAGTCTATAATCTCAGAACCAACATTGTTATGGAATCTGTACATGTTGTTTTTGATGATCTCAAAATTCAAGGTCTCTGTGATGAAGGTTTCCATGAAAGTCTTTCTTTTGAAAATGAGGAAGGAGATCAAGTGAATCATGTTACGGCTACTGAGAAACAGCCTAAAGTTGTTGTATCTAGCACAGATGAAAGCAGCAGTGAAGATGAAATTGTTGAATTAAGATTGAAAAGAATAGCTGCTAGCAGACCAAATGGTCATTTCGTTGACAGTCATGATGGTGGATTCGTTGACAGTCAAAATGAGCGTTTCGTTGACAGTCAAAATGGTAATACCGTTGACAGTAATAGAAATGCTTCTAGAAGTGATCATTTAGGGACAACAAACTCAGGGGGAGTTTCTCAAGGACAAATATCCAATCAAGGCAATCATGATCATGAAGCTACCTCTTCAAGAGCAAATCTACCTCCCTCAAGGAAATGGACTAAAGATCATCCCTTTGAACTTATTATAGGTGATGTTTCTTCAAAAGTCCAAACTAGAAGAGCAACTCAAGAAGAATGTCTATATAGCAGCTTTCTGTCTCAAGATGAGCCAAAGAAAGTTGAGGATGCACTTCTAGATCCAGATTGGGTTTTGGCTATGCAAGAAGAGCTAAACCAATTTGAAAGGAACAATGTTTGGAAGCTGGTGCCCAAGCCTAAGGACAGGAGTGTCATAGGCACAAAATGGGTGTTCAGAAACAAGATGGATGAAAATGGCATAGTCACAAGGAACAAAGCAAGGCTGGTTGCAAAAGGCTATTCACAGGAAGAAGGAATTGATTTTGATGAAACATTTGCTCCTGTTGCAAGACTAGAAGCAATAAGGATTTTCCTAGCCTATGCAGCCCATGCCAATTTCAAAGTCTATCAAATGGATGTGAAGAGTGCTTTTCTGAATGGGGAATTGGAAGAGGAGGTGTATGTAAGTCAACCTCCTGGTTTTGAAGATGATGATTTTCCAGAATATGTATACTTCCTCCTCAAGGCACTCTATGGTTTGAAACAAGCACCTAGAGCCTGGTATGACACACTTTCACAGTTCCTCCTTGAGAATCACTTCACTAGAGGTACTGTAGATAAAACTCTTTTTCACAGGGTTGTGAATGGTTCTACTATACTTGTTCAAATTTATGTAGATGACATAATCTTTGGGTCTACAGATGTGAAACTTTGTCAAAAGTTTGCCAAGCTTATGCAAAGTAAATATGAAATGAGCATGATGGGAGAATTAACTTACTTTCTTGGTCTTCAAGTGAAGAAAGTTAATGAAGGCATTTTCATTAGTCAAACAAAATATATTCATGATTTATTAAAGAAGTTTAATTTAATGGAATGCTCTCCTGCCAAAACTCCCATGCCTACTGCCACCAAACTTGAATTGAATACTAAGGAAAAATCTGTGGACATTTCAGGTTACAGAGGCATGGTAGGCTCACTTTGCTACATGTCTATGTGCTAGATTTCAGGCTGATCCTAGGAAATCCCATTTAGTTGCTATTAAAAGAATTTTCAGATATCTCAAAGGAACACCAAACCTTGGCATTTGGTATCCTAGAGAATCTGGCTTTGAACTAATTGGTTATTCAGATGCAGATTTTGCAGGATGTAAAATTGACAGGAAAGCACAACAGGCACCTGTCAATTCTTAGGAAACAAGCTTGTCTCATGGTTCAGCAAGAAACAAAACTCAGTTTCTACCTCCACAGCTGAGGCTGAGTATATTGCAGCTGGAAGTTGTTGTGCACAGATTTTATGGATGAAAAATCAACTACTTGATTATGGATTAAGAGTTGAGAAAATTCCTATTTTCTGTGACAACACTAGTGCCATTGCCATTACTGAGAATCCAGTGCAGCATTCAAGGACCAAGCACATTGACATCAAGTACCATTTCATTAGAGAACATGTTATGAATGGTACTGTAGAGTTACATTTTGTTCCAAGTGAACAACAACTTGCAGACATCTTTACCAAGCCACTTGATGAATCCACATTCTCAAGATTAGTAAGTGAGCTAGGTATGCTAAATTTCTCTTAATTATTTTGAGATTTTTGCAAGTTAAAATGCAGCCAGAAACTTGCCATGTTTTTCTGTGAATTAATTTTCTCAGGAAAAAGTGAAATTTTGTCTAAGTCAAAATTACTATGTCAACGAAACGAACCATTTCGTTGACAGTCTTAGCATTTTTCTGGGTGTTTCGTTGATAGCTCTTTTATATCAACGAAACACAACTTTATCAACGAAATAAGACGGGACTTTAACCGCCCAATCCTGATTCGTTGATTTAGCGCTTTTAATCTGAACCGTTGAAATTTGACACGTCCGTTACCACGATCTGTGCATACACCCCTGTAAGTATAAATCATGGTAATTCTTTAAAAGTAACGGTTATATTTTTAAGACAATCCAGTAATTTACATTTATTATTGGACTCTTTTTCTGAGAATTTTTGGGGGAGTATTTAAGAAATTCTATTTTCTTTATTTTCTTCTTACCTGTTCTAAAAAATTCCAAAGGCTTTTCTCTCTTCTTCTCTCTAACAAGCAATTTAGCTCGAAGCTTTTCTTCACACAACAATGGCACCCATAGTCAAGCTTATGTCTGCTGGAGGGTTCATTTACGAAAAGAACAACTCAATCCCATTTGTTGTCAAGGAGGGTCGAAACAGTATCTTTTTCAAGATGATGGACTTCATGAAGAACTGCAAATTGAGCTATGCAATGTTTCACTCAACTCCTCTCTATAATGAGATAATCGAGGAGATTTGGACCTCGTGTGAGTATAGTGGAACAAACTGCACACTGCAATTCACCATACAAGGTAAAGAGTACATAGTTAATTCTGATGTATTGCAAGCATGTTTACATATTCCTGAAAATAACTGTGATGCTTTGCCTACAATCACTGAAATGGTTAACTTGCTAAATTCAATAAACTACTCTTTGCCTACTGATAATCTGGGTAGAATAATTAGGAGAGGTTTGGTTAGGGAATATAGTTATTTAGCTGATGCATTTATCAAGGTCTTTTCTGGCAAGATTAGTAATTTTGATGCATATCTATTAGGAAAAAGAATATCTATTATGCTAGGTTTCTGATGATGTTGGCTAATCATGTTAGTCCAACACCATTAGTTATTTCTAACCCTGTTTCCAAGTTTGAGTGTTTTGTGCAAGAAAAGAGAGTACTGACAGACATACTGAGGCTGAACCACAATGGTGAGGTTCCAGTGGTGTATCTGCCAGTAATTGAGGTAACTACTGCTATCCCTTTTAGTATAATTGTTACTTCAACTATATCACCCAGTACTGTTGCTGTGGAGTCTGTAGTTGTGACCCAACAGGCTCCTACCCCAGCAACAAGACCAAAATCAAAGAAATCCTCCAAGCCAACCTCAGGTGCTTCCCAAAAGGCACCTGTTGTAAAATCCACTACACAACCTAAGGGGAGTGTTGTAGGTGCTGTGAGAGGTGAGGGAAGGGGTGAACATAAAAGAAACCCTAAGGATAAGGAAGGACATGTGAGTGAAATCCAGCCAAGCCCCATTGTGTCTTCCCAACAAGGTACAATGAGTAAAATGGATTTAAACACAAGTCTAATTGCATCCTCCCAAAAGGATGTGATTATTGAAACAAGCTCTCAACCTAGAGCACAGTCCAAAAGGGTAAGGGACACTTCAAGCCCACAGTCTACTTTTTCCCAATACCAAAGGAGAGTGAAGCAAAAGTCCAAGGGTACACAGGGTGCACACACTCTGGAAGCTACCCTTCCAGTTTCACAAATTCAGTTTGATGTAACCCCTATCATTACTCTGGGGTTACAGTCCCATTCTCTAAACATCAACCTTGAACTATCTCCATCAAATTCACCAACTTTATCTCTAGATGTGGACATGATCCATACATCTATTCCTGATTCTCCAACTCTAATCTTGGAGAAGCCCCACTCTGAAGCTGGTGGCCATCACTTGTTAAGTGATTTGTTGGGCCATCAACCAATTTTTTCTGAAGTTGCAAGCGGATCTGTGGACAAATCTCTAAAATCAATCACCACAGATTCTACTGTAATTTCACTTTCTCAAAGTGCTTTATTGACTTCATCAACGAAACAGCTTCTTTCGTTGACAAGTGTTTCTCCATCAACGGTATCCATACCGTTGACAGTTCAATCTACCATTCCGTTGATAGGTCAATCTACACCCCTTATTGAAAATCCAGTTGTTTCCACAACTAGTGTAGATGACCTGGTGGTAGTTGAGACACTGTTAGGTTTGAAAGGGAGTGAAACTGAGAGGCTGGCTTGCAGCCAGGCAAAAGGAGAGTCTGAGAGTGAGAGGCTGGCTATTTCTTCCAGCCAGGCAAAAGGAGAGATTGAGAGTACCACCTTAGTAGGTGAAGGTGACGGTGTGAGAGGTGTGAGCCATGGGGAGCCCATGATGCAAGAAAAGAATGGAGAGAGAGAAGGGACTACAGGAGCCATAAGGATGGAAGCAGCCATTGCAAGTGAGTTAATGGGGGTCAGTGAGGGAGAACGGGAACTTACCTTCCAAGAGCATTATCAACAAACTCTGGATAGTATTTCCCTGGATCCTGAGACCTTTACTCATCCTGTGTCAGCCTATCAAGTTATGGCTCAACAGGGCAATGTGGAGGCAGAAAGGTCACTCAACTTAATTCATACTACTGCATCAATGCAAAGAGCAAAGGATGCCTTGACCAATCTACCTCCAGGAGCTGCAGCAAGTGGAGAATTTGAGTTTTCTGATGATGAAGACAGCTTTGGTGACAATCTACAGGTGGCCACTACTACACAGACTGGGACTTCTGTGGTGCCTCCTACACCAAACTGGCTTTCTCAAGATATGCATGGTAGATCCAACTTGGATGCTGCTATTACAAGGCAATACACTGAGGCATATCTAGCTCATGAGTCAGCAACTGCAAGGGACAAGAAATTCTATAAGGCCATAATGGATTCTCTGGAAATTCAAAGGCTACAAATGTTGCAGACAAGGATTGAAGCTACAGAAATAAAGGATTCAATTAGCAACCTTAGGGATGCTACTGATAGGAGGCTAGATGAAAAGCTTCCTCTTCACACTGTCTCCAAGATGTCAAGGTTTTTCACCAAGGAACCTGAAGTGTCCTCATCTTTGAAAACTCTCTCCTCTAGAGTGGACAAAGTTGAGGCTACACTTTCTCACATGCAGAAGGAACAGGAGAAGCAAACTAGCCTACTCACCCAGCTTCTGGCAGCTCAAGGAATCCCTATCATCTCCCTTGATGATAACAAAAAGGGGGAGAAAACTAAGGAGCTAGAGATACAAATTACCAAGGTTTTGGTCCCAGCCATCTCCTTGCCAGAAGAGCCATTAGCAATGGGGGAGTTTGGAAAGCAGAAAAAGGATGGCATTGACCTGATCCAGGAAGCTTCTATGAGGATGAGACTTGCAGAACAAATCAAAGACCATTGGTCCAACATAGAAGCAAGGGTCAAGAAAATTGCTGGAACTACAAAGGACTCCAATCCATCAACGGATCAACCATCAACGGATGCCATGGTTCTAGTGTCAACGGAATGGGAGCCACAGACCAATTCTTTCTATAAGGTAGAGCCCCTTCTACATGGAGTCACTCAAGGTCCAAGGAAGGAAAAAGGACAAACTTCATGCATTAGGGATGTGGAACAAGCTACACTCCAAAGAAGCCTATCTCCCAAGTCCCCTGCTAAACCAAAGGGCAAAAATATAGAAAGGACTTTCTATCCTGCACCTTATCCAGATGAGCTCAAGCTTCTTGGTCTACTTATCACAAAAAGCAAGGAAAGCAATGATTATGAGATAAGGAAGCAAAGGGCAATTGTCTACAGGAATGGACAACAAATTTGTGTTTGGGCTGGTCACCCAAACTTTGCTGAAGCTAAAGCTGAAGAGTCAGAAAGAGCAGCAATGCAAGCCCTTGCTGTTGCTCAGTCTCTTGATGAAGAAGAAAGACAGCAAGAAGAAAAAGCAAGAGAGGAAAGGAGTGCAAAGAAGAGCACAAGGCAACCAAAGGCAAGAGCTAGGAGAAACATAGCCTTTGAGAATGATGACTTTCAGAACACTGCATCAGACTCTTCTGTACCAATTGCACCTCCAACAAATCCTGATCCAGTTTCAGAGGTAAAGTTAGCCTGTGATCCCAATCATCCTGTAAATTTCCATGATCAACCAATTGAGCCAAAGGAAGAGCCAATTGAGTTTGATGAGGCCAACTTCCCAAAATTCCTATTTGAAAAGGATCAGCCAATGAAGACCAAGAAAAGGGCTGTCAAGGCAAAGCCAGTATTTGTGAGAAAGCCACAACCTCAAAAACTCCCTACAAATCCAGAGGACTGCATGTACATTGCTGACATCAGGGAAGAATCTAGCTTACATCTTGATTTAGACAACCTGGTGGAAGTAAGGGGCATTGCAGCTTCTCAAAAGATGCCTGAAAGATTAGTTTTCACATTCAAGGGTGGTAGAGAACAAGTATGGCCTCTCTACAGAATTTTAGGAGAAGACTACCAAACACTACTCACAGTGTTTAGATGCTTGAAGAAAGACTTTGGCTTCACCAAAACAGCCAAGTCTGAGGTGGTCTCCAAAATATGTCAAATAAAGGCTAGCTGGAACAAGCCTGAGGCTCTTCCCAGGATGCTTAGAGTGCCCTCAACAGGAAAGAAGATCCATCTTCAACCTTACTGGATGATGGAATTTAAGGACAAGGACAACTGCAGAAGGTTCTTCAGGATGGAAGACCAGCTGGATAAGGCATCTAATCAAACTCTAAAGCTTATGCAATCCAAGCTTGGTGATCAGGATGAGGAAGAGAAGATCTTCTACAGAAGGCTACAGGTCCAGATTGAGGAAAACAACTCTAAGAGAGGGAAGAAGACTATGCCACAAAGAAGACAAAGATGAATCATTTGCTCAGTCTAGAGGAGCACTTCTGGGCATTAGTCTTGTAAGTCTTGTATTTTGTTCAAAATATTATGAAGCGTAAATGCATTTTCTACTTTTGTAATTTATAATGTATCTGAGTGTTTTTGTTATCATCAAGTCTCTTGATTTATGGCTGCTATTCTATCAGTCATAAATTGGGGGAGATTGTTAGGAATATGTTGTTCTTGATGATAAACATAAAACACTTAGTAGAATTTGTGTAAAGTTATTTTGTAGCTGTCAACGAAATGGCATGCTTTGCAGCATTCCGTTGACAGGAAGCTCATCAACGAAATGAGTGATGTAGCAATTGCACTGTACAATACTTCACAGTTTGATATGCATTTTGTTGTATGTACTAGATAGGTTTTCTAAGTCATGTTGACTAAGTACTAGATAGGCAAAATAGGTTGGTTAATTGTAAATATATTATGCCTTGTAATTTTGCCTAAGTGAAGACATGTCAACGGTATGAAGATTACTCTGTCAACGGTATGGAGTTTACTCATCAACGAAACGAGGGAAACACCATCAACGGAATGAAGAATAAAGCTATCAACGAAACACATCTCCCTGCTATCAACGAATCATTATTGCTTTTCTGAATAGTTGACAAAGTGATAGTGACAGTTTACTGAACAGATCTAAAGGTGATGTGGAAGTGTACTTTGCATTGGAAACCATTAAAATGGACATGGGGAATAAGGAAACATCCCAGTTTCCAATTGGGTCTTGGGAGTGATCATAATAAGCATGAAGACAAAAGCAAGGATCTCCAAGGACCACTGGACAAAGGGATGAAAAGCAAACTATTGGCGGTTACTCATTGTACTTTTAGTGTAGCCAAAAATAGGGTTGTAAACTTGGGGATATATAACCAAGTGTAGCAGTTACTTTAAAAAGAGAGAAGAAAAACAAATAGTTTGTATTATCTATCCTTGAGAGCATTCTTCTCTACAACCTTGTAACTGAGCAGCTGTGTACTTTTGTATCACAGATTATTTCCGCAATAAAAATCACTTCAGTTGGATCATCAAACAATCCAACTGAAATTATTTATGTGCTTGTGATTTTTACTTTAAGTTCAGTTTTTATTTGTAAGTTGTTTTAAGTTTAAAGAAATATCAAGAATTGTATTCAACCCCCCCCCCCCCTTCTACAATTCTGTTAGGTCATTTGGGTTTAACATGCTTGTATTTTACGATTCAGATTTTTGGTGATTTGGTGATTGGGACTCAGTTCTCATTATAAGAGGGGTCTCATTAGAGCAATCCCCTATATATATAAGGAGCTACTCTAATGAGACCCTACTTATCATGAAAACTGAGAACTAATGGCATTTTTGTAATATAATTGAATTGTTCGGGTAAACTGAATACATCAAAATCAAAACAACTTCACGTGTCTTGCTATTGACACACATGACACACCCCCTTCTTCTCCTTCGTTGTTACATGATGTCGCCCCAAAAGTCACCAAACATAATCACTGAAAAACCTCCATTAACCCCTCAGAATCACAGATCTAAAGTTTTATATTGTCTTTGTACCATTATATAACAGTATGTCTTTCAATTGGAAGAAATTTGTGGAAGATTAGAATATATCGACTGTAAATCCACTCTACAAACACATAATTCACATATTTTATTCTTGATTCAGCCATACATGCTTTTGGAGGACCAATTTCACAATTTTTTTCACCGATTTGTGGTTTTTTAGTGATTTCGGCGTTTTGGGATATTAAATCACTATAATACACTTAGACGGCTACATATTGCAAAGGTAATATATTCATCTGATTTTGTTGTTGTAAGATACATCTCACGGGTAAAATTGTTTTTTTGGTGTTTGGGTTGTAGAAAAGTTAATTTGTCTTCCTAAAATGGTGGTTTTTGTATATATTGAGGCATCTGTCAGCCCATCTGTATCCTCTCAATAGGATATGGACTTTGAAATGGCCAATGAACTGTATCTAGAGACATTCTCTCAACAGGATGAATCTATTGAAATTCGCCATAGGGCCATGGCACTTTGTACTGAGTCAAGCACACTCTCATTACTCACAATGGGAGAAAACAATTTCATTAGATGAAGCTCAGGACACAGTGAAAGCAGAGCACCTGCAACTGGTTACAGTGCCTACCATTGTTACGGTAGAAGTGCCTTCATAGGCATCTGAGGGAAAATTTGATTCTTTGCCAAATTTAAATAGAATCATTTTCTCCCCTCCCAGAGTGAACACCTCTGGCTCCCAACGGGATTTTCCACTCGCAGATTTATCTGGAGAAAGTGGAAGGCAACTTGGTCAGTCTATCACTGAAGCAATTCAGATTTCAAATCCAAGTGATTTGATAGACATGATTGAGGATCGGGATTTGCGAACTCCCATTGCACCACCACTGACCTCTCTTGAAGAGGCTAGGGTGAGTTTCAATGCAGGTACTGATCAAAAAGGAGCAAACAGACAGCTAATGTTGAGTGATAAGAGTCAAACACTGAGTGAAACACATGCACGTGAGATGAGTGATACACTTACAAGAGAAATTCAAGTGAGTGCACACACAGACACATACACTGCAATGTAGTTAGCTCACATAGCTGATCTACAGGAACATCTATTCAAAACCCAGGCTGATAAAGAAATTTTGCAAGCACAAGTGGTTGAACGGTCTTCTTCTTCCACCTCTGTCAACAATCAGCTGGGACTGCTCAAGGAAATATTGAAGACAAATTTACTTCCAATCTCAACTCCATCAACTATCTCAACTCCTACTGGCTTCAGATACTCATAAAGTTAAATATGTAGAGAATTCCTCAACTAAGGGGGAGAAGTTTCTACAGAATTCTGGTAAAGCTTGTAAAAAGGGAGCTGAAAAAGATATAAAAGGTAAATGAGGAGTTTCAGGGGAGTAAAGGTAATTAGCTCTGTTTTGTAAATGTTATATGTATAGAGCTTAGGTAAATCAAGACAGGTTAAATGTTATCATATGTTCAGTCTAGAGGAACACCTGTCTTGCATTTATCTTTACTGGTGAAATCTAGAAATGTCATATTTGATCCAGAACTTTCTAGTATTTACTTAGGCTTAAGAGTCCTATCTTTTTCTTGGTTTTAGTTGAGTGATCCTCTAGGTATTTGGTTGTTATTCTCTAACAAACAAATAGGGGGAGATTGAAAGGCATATGAAATAGCCTATTTGTAATTCGAGGATTCTACTCAACTTAAACAAGAATGTAATAAGTAAATATTAGATCAGATGTCACAGGAATCTCAGAAGATTATATCTGTCAAAGAATGAAGATTAAAGTCATCTACAGACTTGAAGTTATTCTACATTGAAAGAAGCTCAATTTATTGATCAAGCCTCAATGAAGTATTCAAGCTCAGTGGATTTATTAAAGTGACGGAGATTTCAAGTGGTGAGAGAAAAAGATACTGATTACGGAGTTCTTGAATGAGAAGGAAGTGAATCACTGCTTAAAGTCAAATAGATAAAGAACAAACATTGTCGTTAGTCACTCATGAACCAGACAGTGCATCGAGTGTCAATGTACTATTGTGTTTGTTATTTATCTAAGTTTTTAGTGATTCTGGAATTTATTGGGAAGTCAATTAATTCTATTTATTCTCTTATAAATAATTAATACTATTGAGTAAATTATTTATTAAATTAATTCTGTAAAGAATTAATTTAATACATAATTTATTTAGTTAATTATTTAAATTAGAATATAAAGAAATTAATTGAGAAGTCAACTAATTCTATTTATTCTCTTATAAATAATTAATACTATCAAGTATATTATTTATTAAATTAATTCTGTAAAGAATTAATTTAATACATAATTTATTTAGTTAATTATTTAAATTAGAATAAAAAATGAACTAGGAAGACTTAGGTTTGAACTAGGAAGACTTAGGAAAATGAACTAGGAAGACTCACAAGTGAGTCTTCCCGATAGTCTTCCTAGGCCAAGCCTTGTCTTCCCGAATGTTTTCCTAGGCCAAAGGGCTGTCTTCCCGGTTGTCTTCCCTTCACAAGCATTGTCTTCCCGAGAGTCTTCTAAGGCAAAGTGATTGTTTTTCTGCTAGTCTTCCAAAGGCAATTACAATGTATCAAATACACTGCACGTGGGGATTAAAAGAAGGAGGCTGTGGTTTTATTATATAAAGAAAAAGAAGACAAGTCGAAGACTAATCAATTCATTACAACTCAAAAGAAGGAAAAAGACACAGCACATTCATCATCAAATTAAAAGCACTGTCTTCAATTCTCTTCAACTGTCAAGCTTCATTTCTGCAGGAGAAATTAATTCTTGATTGTTCTTAAACATTTAATCCATAAGAATTGTATCTCTTGTACTACCTTGACTTTCTAGCGGATCATAATCCCTAGATTTTATATCGAACTACTTTTTAGTATTCGATCCTTTTTATTACAAAATAGATAAATTCATGTCGAATTTATTCTAGATTTGTTTTATTAAGTTCTTTGTAATCAGTGATCAAAATTGTAACACTCTTCAAGTTTAATAGAGTTTTATTTAACTTGAATATTGTTTCAGTTTTATTCCGCAATAATTTGTTCTAAATTGTTAAATCTTAAAAGGACAAATTCGATTAAACGGTATCGTTTGTATTCAACCCCCCTTCTACAAACTTATCAGGACCTAACAATTTTGTATGTATTTTTTAATATAGTTTTTGATGTTAGTGATTAGTCTTTTTAAAATGATGATTTTGTGTAAATTGTTTACTATACTGATGTTTAGAAATATATATAATTAAGTTATTTTGTCTTCCTAAAATGCTGATTTGTGTGATTAAAGTATTTTTAAAATGATGATATATGCTTGTAAAAAAAGGTGATATGTGTGATTAGAGTGAATTCCGAAGTAATTTGGTACAATTTTTTTAACACTAATCCTAGTTTAGTAATTTTTCTTCCTAAAATAGTGGAGTTGTTGCAAGTTTTTGATTCCAAACCAGTTTAAATTGGTTTGCTCTACGCGTTGAGGAAGGTGTGCGGTAGAAATTGTAGGTTTACATAGGAGAGTATCTCCTGTGACTATGGAGATTGCTGTCAAGAGTCTCTAGAAGTTGATATTGTTGCTGGTTTGATCTTCCCTAATGATCTGATTTGCTTTTCAAATAACCAATGTTGGCTTGTTGACATAATGCCGAGAGTTTATTTGTGTTAGAGCTGGGCACAAAGATATTTATCATACTGATTTTTGTTAGCCTTGAATGCGTATTGCTTAAATAG
The DNA here is from genome assembly GCA_030848705.1 of Heracleum sosnowskyi. Lineage (NCBI taxonomy): Eukaryota > Viridiplantae > Streptophyta > Magnoliopsida > Apiales > Apiaceae > Heracleum > Heracleum sosnowskyi. The sequence continues at coordinate 86,651,745 of CM061236.1, read as the reverse complement.
TAGTTGCATTGGTGTAAGTGTTTAAACTGGTCACCATTTTGGTTGTTTGTTCATTAATTTTATCTCATAGTGATGGTTCGAATTGGTCACAAATCATATTTTGTACTTAAACTAATTGGGCTTTTATGAAAATAATATTTTTATTTATATTAAATATGTATTAAAAAGCACACAGAAATTACGAAAAAATTACACGCAAATCACCTTTTTTGTAATTAAAGAATTAACATTTTTCATTTATCATTCATAATTCTAAATAATACACACAAATCACTAAAAATATAAATAAATAAATTTATATTCCATGTTTTTTTAAAAAATGCACAGAAATTACCAAATTTATTTTAGAAATCACCTTTAATTAATGAAAATAGATGAGCATTTAATAAATATTTTTTGAATATTTGTAAAAAAAGACACACACAAATCACCAAAAATATATACAAAATAATTGTTCATATTTGAATATATTAGCATATTTAAAAAATAATCTTAATTATTTATATTGCATGTACATTACAAATATTGATAAATCACTTTTTTCGTACTTAAATAGTCGTCATTTGTTTATATAATATTTATATTCATGTTATATAGTTATTAAAAAATACATATAAATTATTAAAGACACACATAAATCATTTAGGAAAAAAACATGTACATTAGTTTTTATATTGTGTACATGTTTATCCACTTTTTTTCCCTCTCCAATTTTGCATTTTAAATTGGTTAGATAGTGACATTCACTACACAGAACAATTATATACCAGTTCGATTGATTGCACTATTATGTTAAGCTAGTTTCAACTTCTACCAAAATGGCCTAACTTAGATAACCAAGTATTTTATGACAACAACTCTTGTATTGGATATGAGATCATATTGGATATATCACATAAACTTATCATACGGAGTTAGTGAAGAACAACCAGAATCGAAGACAATAAATTTAAAGGTCAATAAGAGACAACCAGAGAAACACACAACTTGAACACTTGCCAAGTTACATTAATATTAAAACATCTAGATAAGCAAGACCGAACAGAAAAAATGATTACATCATATCTATACACTAGAAAATAGGTCAACAAAACAATCCAAATAATAAGAGATATAAACAACTATGAACAACGTTAACCCCCACCTGCACCAAGGAGGCTTGAAGGACTATAAAATCATCAAATTCAAACCTAAAATTACAAATCATTAAGCCACTACATTGTCATACATCTCATTCTCCTTTGCAGTTATGCTGATGGTGACTTTCTTCATATTAGTGGCTAATATACGAAATAAAAATTAACATGAAATCAACAAAACACAGAGAATATGACCATATCAAATGCCCTTAATAAAAAGAGAATATTAAGAAAAATAAGAGACCCTTAAAACTCCCAGTACGCTCTTGGGCCTTAATCACCAAATTGAAAACCAAAATCAACAAAGTTCAAGCCACCACATTGCTACACACCAGTACACCACCACCTCCACATCGCCACCCTATTGTCGACATAAAATCACTAAAATTTATCACGAATCACCCAAATTTAAGTGCAAGTCACTAAAATTTTAAATGAAAATCACAAAAACTATATAAGAGTGTTTATCTCATCGCCTATGTAATCACATATCACCATCTTACCACTCACATTCCTTGCACCACCAGTCAACCACCATTGTCTTTCCTTCATATCCACCACAATCGCCATTAATCACTGTTGTCATCACCATTTGCTCCGCCATGACGCCACAACCATCACCATCAATTCACTGCGCACCATCACAATCACAACCACTACGATTAGGGATGTTCACGAACCGAGTCGAGTCGAGCTTTGAAGTTAACGAGTCGAGCTTCATTTTTTTTCTGACGAACCGAGCCGAGCCGAGCTTTCTTACCGCACAAAAATATGTGTTCGAGCTTGAGCTCGTTAATTAACGAACCGAACACGAGCTTTTATCGAACACTAACGAGCCGAATCGCACACGAGCTGTTATCTAACAGCTCGTTAAAAAGTTAAATCTACGGACAAACAAGTCCAATTCTCTTGGCCCAAAAAAAATAAAAACCTTGTTTTATTCAAGCCCAACAGCCAACCCAATAACTATACCTAAAGCCTTTATTCGTTCACTCTCAATTTCTCCTCTTTTTGTTTATAATTCAAATGCCCAAATTCCCTAAATACCTAAGTTTTGGTGGCATGCCGGTGATTAAAAGATGTAATCTTTAGAAGATTGCAAACGGCTGCCCGAGTGCATCTGGAAACCAATATATGTATAAAGAGGGGTTCAGGCAGACAAGCAAGAGAGATGAGGTGAAGGAATCACGGAAAGTGTGATATGAAGAAATTGACTCAGAGGCTAATTCCGGCTACAATCTTAATACGAAAAGGTAGGTGGTTGGTACCATTGATTGGTGTTTCTCTCCTCATGTGTGATAGTATCACCGATGATAATAAGTTTTTTCCCAGATGACCATGTATGGGTCGGATATTTCATGTATGGATATCTTATAAATTTAGGGATATATATTCTTATTTTTCGAGCTTAATCGAGCCGATCTCGAATCGAGCTCACTAATAGCTCGGCTCGAGCTCATTTTCTTAACGAGTTCGTTTTTGTGTTCGAGCTCGAGCTCGAGCTATTCACGAACCGAGCTGAGTCGAGCCCTTAACGAGCCGAGTTCGAGCTTGTTCGCGAACATCTCGGTTCGTGAATAGCCCTAACTACGATTAATCGGGCATATCACCATCTCCAGAAAATACAAAATCATCGTCACTCTGTCATTATCTTGATATAGAGAATCACCAAACTCAACCATTAATTACCAGAAAAATCAACATAAATCACCAAATTTCAACACAAATCACTAAAATATTTTAAAACAAATCACTAAAAGTCGTTGCCTCTATCATATATACCACCACCATAACCACCATCTCGGACATAACCTTCATCCCCTACATCTCTACCACCAGTCCATCACCATATCCGCCAAAACCCCCTCATCTACTGAAATCATTAGATCTGGACAGTTATGTAACTCAAGCAGGCCATACATGGCACATATTTTTGTTTAGGCTACATCGATGGAAAAAGAAAAGAAGAGCAACGACAATTGTAGGAGAAACGATGGCAGATCGAAAGGATACATATCGGAAGTGGTGTAGCGATGGTGATGACTTATCAATCATGACATTTTTCAGTGACAATGATGTTTAGACATCGAAGAATGATGGTTGGAAGTGAGGTTTAATGAAGCAGAGAGAGAGATGGAAATGGAAGTCGTGAGAGTGATGAAGGGAAAAAAATTAGATTTTTTATTTGTATGGCTACGATTTAGTTTAGGTATAAAATATGTGGGGTTAAGATTAATTCTCAGTTCTCATTTTAAGTATGGGTCTTATTTGAGCACTTGCCTATATATATATATATATATAGGCCATTGTTCCATGAAAAACAATCTTATATAAAAAACAATAAATAACACTATAGAATCTTACATAAATTGCATGTTGATTCTAATTTTCTCACCAAAAAATGTTTATTACGAATAAAAATAGAATCTAGCAAAAAATTAGAATCAAATAAAACATGATTACATATAATTTCATTGTGATAAATATATATACAAGATTCTGTACTGGATTCTATACTGGATTATATGTAATGTTTAATTTTAAAATTTAGATGAGATTCTACGTTAAATTCGATATGTTAGGCTTAATTGTTGTTCAATTTTATGATTCTAATTTTAAAAAATCATTTTTTATGAAAAATAAAGTGTTTATGATGGTGTTCTTTATTGTTCTTTATATAAACTTAACTTTCTGACAAACACGCGGCCTGATCTTGCTTATGCTGTACAGTCTCTCAATCAATTTATGCATCGGCCTCGTTCTTCTCATTTTTCTGCATTATTGCATACTCTTCGATACGTCAATCATTCTATTGGTCAGGGTATTTTTGTTAGTGCTACTGATCAAATCAAACTTCAAGCTTTCACTGATTCTGATTGGGCATCATGTCCGGACTCTAGGAAATCTGTTACTGGATATATTCTTCTTCTTGGACAGTCTCCAATCACTTGGAAATCTAAGAAACAAAGTACGATCTCTAGATCATCTTCTGAAGCCGAATATAGAGCCATGGCTTCAGCAGCTGCCGAAATCACTTGGATGGTTCGTCTACTTGGTGACTTGGAGATCTCTGGATTACATCCTATTACTCTTCACTGTGACAATCAATCTGCAATTCATATTGCCAAAAATCCTGTCTTTCATGAGAGGACTAAACACATTGATATCGACTGCCATTTTACTCGTGACAAGGTGTTGGAAGGTCTTATTCAGCTTACTTATTTGCCAACACAGTCCCAAGTTGCTGATGTCTTCACTAAAAGCTTGCCTTCTTCTCAGTTTCATTTGTTGTTGTCCAAGATAGGTTTTCATCCTCCTCTGGTTCCTGAACGTCCTATCTTGAGGGGGGGTGTTGGAGTAACTAACTCTGACAACTAAGCTGACAGCTAAGCTCCAGGCTGGCATGAGTTTGTTACTCCCCGTCATCTCATTCTGTTACTCATTCTGTTATCTAGTATCTAGATATATAAAGAACAAGTCAGTTAGTAGGATGGTAATTTGATTGTAATTGTAATTGTCTTCTCTGTTAATCATCTCTTTCTACTCATTCATTTCTTTCTGTAAATACAACAATGGTGATGGATATATACTAGTTAAAAAAAGCTTCTGCAAATGCTGGTTCCGTTTTAATCAATCTGTCAAAGTTAACAAGAACACCATCATAAACACTTTATTTTTCATAAAAATTGATTTTTTAAAATTAGAGTCATAAAATTGAACAATAATTAAGCCTAACATATCGAATTTAACGTAGAATCTCATCTAAATTTTAAAATTAAACATTACATATAATCAAGTACAGAATCGCGTATATATATTTATCACGATTAAATTACATGTAATCATGGTTTATTTGATTCTAATTTTTTGTTAGATTCTATTTTTATTCGTAATAAACCTTTTTTGGTGAGAAAATTAGAATCAACATGCAATATAAAAGTGTTCTTCATGGAGTAATGACCTATCTATACTATAATATTATAAGCAAACCACCCTTGGTTGGTAGTTTGGTCATTTAGTTTGGTCCTCTAAATAATAACCGTTAGATGTAAACACAGGTAAATGAGAACCGTTGGATGTAATATTAAAAGAATATTCTATTTTTGATATCTAAAATGCTCCCACGGGTTCAAGGTTCGAATCCCGTCAACAACATATTAAAAAAATTTAAGATTAAAATACAAATAAATGCTAATAAAATAAGATAAAAAATACTAAAAAATCATTAAAAAAAATACTATTATCTATTTGGTTGGTTGGTAGTTTGGTTCTCTAAATAATAACCGTTAGATATAAATATAGATAAATGAGAACCGTTTAATGTAATATTAAAAGAATATTATTTTCTTGGTATCTAAAATACTCCCACGGGTTCAAGATTCGAATCCCGTCAACAACATATTATTATTATTAACTATTTATATTATCTATTTTTCTAAGCTACATTCAAAAGTTCAAGATATTATTCCGTCGACAACATATTAAAATTTTTTAAGATCAAAATGGTGATGGAGTATTGACCTTGTCTTTGTCTATCTACTATTTTTATCCCAGATCTAGTGATCCTGCAAGTTGTAACATAACTCATATCTAGTGTCAAAAAAATGGGCTTCACATCCATGGACAAGTACTTCATATACTTCCTCATCACATATTTAGTTACAGCTCTTCTTTTTCAGTTGTTCACTAAAAATCGTCGTCCGAAAACTCAACTTATTCCTCCTCCAAGCCCTCCAACACTGCCTATACTTGGTCATATCCCTCTGCTGTACAGCTCTACCGATCCTTTTCACAAGTCCTTGACAACACTTGCTTTTCGAGATGGTGCACCTTTCATGAGGATCTCTATTGGCCCGTTTTCGAAGTTCATGGTTGTTTCTGAGGCTAGTGTTGCTAAACAAGTTCTTGAAATTCATGGCATGAGTTTTGTGTCCACTAGGTTTAAAAATTTTGACTATGGAATTTTGTCGCATGGTTTATCAAACTTGGCTTTTTTGAGGAATTTATTTGCTTCTGATTCGCAAGTTAAGCGTTTTACAGGTGTGCAAGAACATGAGGTTTTGAGGATGTTGGAAGTTCTTGCAAGGAGTTCGGAACAAGGGGAGGCATGTGATTTAGGTGTGGAGTTGGAGAAGGTTGTTAATAATGTTCTGTTTAAAGTGATTATGAGTGTTGGAAGTGATAGTTACGAAAGTGTGAAGATTAGGGAGTTAGTTAATGGACTTAGTGCTGAGGTTGGGGGCAAATCAGTTGTTTTTAGTGAATTGATTGGTTCATTTGGGTTTGGAAGAAAAAAGGTAGAGGGCTTGTTATTGAAGTTTAATGAGTTTTTGGAAGAGGTCATTGTGGGACATGAAGAGAAGAGAGGATTAGTTGGAGATCAAGATTTAGTTGATAATCTTTTGGATAATTATGAAGAACAGGGTGAAGAGGTCAAGCTTACTAGAAAAAACATCAAAGGGATTTTATTGGTAATAATAATTATCTTTTCTTTTTATTTCTGACCCCATAATAATCTGCTTGAAAACACATTTTATCAAATATGTATTTTCAATGGGATTTCTTTTATTAGTAGTAATGACAATGACACTGGAGACTTGCCGCGGCAGTCAACATTGTGTGTGAGGAGGACAGAGGTTCTAGTTTGAAACCCTATTTGTCTTCAAGTACACAAATATGTGATTTATGATGTATTAGTTGCATATGGTTTACTGTATAGCTTTTTAAATCTATTTTTATTGTCTTTTAAGTGTATTTACGCGTCCGAGTATACTGTTGTGTGCTCATTATTTGTTTTTAGGAATAATTTAACTGAGAAAATCAAACTTGATTCAGGAAACTTTGATGGCTGGTTCAGAGACAATTAGCGTGGCATTGAAATGGACACTAGCAGAAATCATTAACCATCCAAGTGTGTTGAAGAAACTGAGAGAGGAGATAATTGGGGCGGTAGGATTGCATAAGGTTATACATGATTCGGATATCCCAAAATTACCTTACCTGCAAGCAGTTGTGAAAGAAAGTCTTCGATTGCACCCTCCTACTCCATTGATTTTGCGAAAATGCACACAAGGCCGCCGAATTGGTGGGTACGATGTGGTACCAGATTCAAGAATAATCATTAATGTCTATGCCATTATGCGAGATCCTGGCACATGGAAAATTCCAACAGAGTTTATACCAGAGAGGTTTCTTGAAAGCCCTACTACAAATAATGAGCTTCGGATGGACGTGAAGGGTGAAAATCTACATTACCTGCCGTTTGGAAGTGCAAGCAGTGTTTGCCCTGGGGCAAATCTTGCAATAAGTATGATTCAAACGGTGATCGGAAATTTGGTGCATCGCTTTGATTTTGAGGCTAAAGGTGGGGTTAATATGGAAGAATGTTGTGGGGGTCTAAGTGCAGGGATGGCTAAGCCACTTGTTTGTCATCCTATTGATCAACATTAATCATACTATCTGAAAATGCACTTTACTGTGACTTTGATTTCTATATCCAACATTGGAACCTTAGACAAAGCTCAGTAGTTTCCTTGCTCTTGTTGGACAAAGTTTTTCATAGCAGTATTAGGACTACTACTGTTTTATTTTTCGAGCAAGTTATGTTTTGCTTTGCCCATCTCCTGTAATAAGTTGTTGGACTATGTACCTCATATGTAGTCAATGGTTGTTCTTCCTTTTCACCTTTTGTGTTGGTGCTTTAAAATTTTAACTTCCAGAGTAGGCAGCAGAGTTTAGTATTCCAGAGTTCGCTAATGTTTTGGTTCCTCCTGTCCTGTTGCCGGTAGCAGTCAAATTCTAATATTTGGTTGCAACTACCTTTCTGCCAACGGAGAACTACATTTAATGTTTTTCTTTTGTTGTTCGCGTCTCTGCTTTGAACAGTTTCAGTTTGAAGAGTTGGTTGTATTTTGTATATGGATTGAGGGAATTTTATACAACATGTATAACTTGCAGATTGACTCAGAAATAATCTAGTTTCGCTGGGGGCAGTCTCACATATTTCTGTGTTGCATAGTGTCTAATGCAATGCGTTTTGAGAACTGAATGCATTTGTCATTTATCTGGAAGTTGAGACTCTTTTCATAAAACAAAAATCAGTTATAATGGTCTCGTTCAAGTTTTTCCTTTCAACCTTAAGGTATCCTTTCAAAAAAATGCGCAAATATATCAGGTTGGATGCTACTTCATCACTACTATAACAGGCTCTGAACAGGATGCTTTTGAGCAAAGGTTACGTCTCGGAGGACCATCATTGAAGGATATTATAGCAGAACTGGTGCTTGGAATGTGTGAGTTAAGGCCTTCATCAAATTTCACACGATTTCATGGCGTTTGGCACAGTCAGTAAGTTTGTGTTTCAGCCCATTTAAAGGGACAACTAAGTTTGCAGCTTGGTACTAGATTTTCCTGCTAAAGTGACTTGCTGTTGTGAGGAAGAGTTATCATTGAGAAAGCAGGCAGTCTGTTACAGTAGTTCGACTTCGACACGGAAGCAGGGTACAAAAGATGGGAGTTTGTGGGTTGATCATGTGGTAAATCTTTAAATCTTTATCTCAATATGATGGTAAAGTAAAATCTGCCTTCGGGAGTGAAATTTGAGAGTAAAATTAAATTATTGTCATGATATATACCCAAAATCACCGTTACCGCCAACTGACCATAGTCGCACTCTATGGCTCGATATCAGCCACAAGCGACCAAACACGGTCGCTCAGTCATCTAGCCGCCAGCAAAAGGACAAATACACGTCAAAGACAGATCAGAATGTAACACTTAGCCAAATGTCAACATGATAAAAGATAGAATACGCCTCAACTGTAGCATAAAGCACAACCACTCAACTGTACCACTCAACTGTACATCTCAACTGTACACCTCAACTGTACATCTCAACTGTACACCTCAACTGTACATCTCAACTGTACACCTCAACTGTACATCTCAACTGTAGCAAGGAGACCCATCCCGCGCACTGTGGCCAGAGTGAGCAGCGCCCACGTCACAAGGACAGGTTTTGGGTCTATAAATACTCTGTTCTCACACAAAGCACCATATATTCATTTTCACACACAAACACTACACACACTCACCAGAAAATACTCTCGATACTTGCTGCATTTCATCATATTGCTCTACTCCGTTACTAATTTTCACGCCGGAGGTGCTTACCGGCCACCACCACCGGGCAAGCATTATTTTGCAGGACCCCTACCACAGGCCAAAACCACCATCGGAACAATGTATTCGGCGACGGAGCAAGTGCAGCACTTATCATTTGGCGCTAGAAGGAGGGGGTTTCCTTTCTTTAAGAAAAACCTCCACCAAAATTAACACCACTTTCCAAACATTTAGGGTAAATCTCGGTGGAAATATCCCGCACGAGAGGCAAACCCATGGCAAACACAAGATCAACAACGAACAACCGAAACGCAGTCACAAGGGAAAACCTCACTCCCTCAGGAAACGTTCGGCATGAAATTCCTAACACAATTGGCGGGGCCAATAACCTGCGTAATCAGCAGCAGGCACCCCCGACAACTCAACCACCTCCCCAGGATCAATAATCGCCTCCTAACGCTGAGCGTAACCTCGATCTCGCAGGCTACACTCAAGCCCAAATCGACGCCCTCATTCGTGTCGCGTCAGTGTTTCCCCAACCACAGCAACACCAGCAGCCCCAAGCTTCCCAGCTCAATCAGCACGATGAAAACCTCCAAAGCGAAGCACAAAGCCGACCCCGGCCCGCCAACTCGATTTTCTCCCGTTTAGGCTCATATCAGAATACTAGGCACAAGGAGCACGGGGGACCACAACACAAACCGGAAACCTGAAAGGAAAATAGAAAAAAAAGAGATCTGAGAAAAGATATTGAAGAGAAGAAAGCTGAGTATGAAAGAGCCAAACGACGTCTAGAAAGAGACCGATCCCCAGAACCCAGAGTCGAAACAGGCAGCGTACAACCCACAAACGCGGATATGCTAAACACAATCCTCGAACTAAAAAGGAAGCTAGAGGGGGGAAGCTGCGCGGAAGCGGGCGAATCACCGTTCACCAAGCGACTGGAGAACGAATCCAAGCAAAGACACATAAAGCACATCAACCTTAACTCTTTTGACGGATTGGGCGACCCAGAAGAACACTTGAGTTATTTCAACCAACTCGCTCTTCACTACGAATACAGAGACCTAAAAAGATGCAGATTCTTCGCCGCCACCCTTAGGGGAGGGGCACAGAGATGGTTTTGTCGCTTACCCGCTCGATCTCTTGATTCTTGGGCTGAATTCAACAAAGCTTTCCTCAATAAATTTAAAGCTAACCAACCTCACGAGGTGCACACCGTTTTCCTAGAAACCGTCGCTCAAAGAAACGGAGAAAGCCTACAGGTATACATTGACAAGTTCAAGGAAGCGGTTAACAAAGTCGTATGTGTAAACGAAACAGAAGCCCTAGTACATTTGCGAAGAGGCCTTAACCCCTACGAATGCGAGAAGTATGTCTGCAAACTAATGGAGGTGCAACCCACAACGCTAGCACGGGCCTACGACCTGGCATCCCAAGCAATCAACGAAATGGAGTCCCTCAGCGTACTCAAACAGTCAAGGGCTCCCCCACCGCCACATCCAAGACAACCCTACTTTCAAAGAGAACAATATACCTTCAGTCACACACAAAAACCAGTCCCCGTCCAACACCAGGTACAGACGACTCACGGCCCGGGACCAGTCAGGGAGGCCCCCGCCACTGTCAGAGACAGGTTGGATCCCCCAGTACCCCCACGCCCGGAGAAACGCCCTGAACCCAATTGGACCACCTTGAGTATGCCCAGGTCCGCCATCCTTCGCGAGATTAGAGGAAAACCCTTTTTCCAACCCCCACAACCTATGTGGACCGCCCCGGACGACAGAAACAAAGACAAACACTGCGATTACCATGAAGCTCATGGGCACACGACGGAAAGCTGCCTGTCACTCAAACACTTCTTGAAAAGACAAGTCAAGCAAGGAAACCTGAACCAATACCTTCCCCGCCAAGTCCAAGCGACAGCCCCTAACAAAAATGTGGTGAATACAGTTTTCGGAGGGTCCATTTCCCCCCCAAGGGTCGCCCAACAAGAAGTGCTCTCAATCTCACAAAGTAAAACCGACAACACCATATCTTTCACTGACGCGGATTACGAAGGCATTAACCCAAATCATACCGAGGCCCTCGTGGTAACTTTGGATGTGGCCGAAAATGAAGTAAAAATGATACTGGTGGATAACGGATCATCGGTCGACATATGTTTCAAGCACACATGGGATAGACTAAAGCTCGGCGACGAGAAGTTGGAAGAATGCCCTGATGAGACCCCTCTCTATGGTTTCGGTCACAACGCAGTCCCTATAGCAGGAGTGGCAAGACTCCCGGTATATTTCGGGAAGGCGCCCAAGCAGATCCGCCACCTAGTCAAGTTCTACGTAATTAATACCGCTTCGTCATACAACATGATACTCGGTAGACCAACCCTCAACCTCCTCAAAGCCGTCACATCCACGCCCCACCTCAAGCTAAAATTCCCCACCCCCACAGGCATAGGGGAGGTACGGGGCGACTCAGAAACCTCAAAGAGGTGCTTCGGGATAGCCCTCGCTTTAGCCGCCACTGAACCCAGCAACATGAGGCGTCAAAAGGCCTCACGGAGGCGTCAAGACAGAAAAAGAAAACACATAGAGCACCAACTCAGCCACTCCAAGAGAAAGAAAGAGGTACAAGTTATTGATACCTTCGATCCCATGCCAGAAGACCCTCAAAGAATCGATGCAAACTTAAAAAGATGCCTCGAAAAGGACGCACGACCCAATATATCACCAGTGGTGGAAGTCGAGAAAATAGAACTAATCCCAGGCGACCCGACCAGGAAAATAAGCATAGGCACAGGTCTAGACTCAATATTCAAAGAAGGATTGACAGACATACTCAGAAAATACGCCGACATCTTTGCATGGTCCCCAAGCGACATGCCCGGTTTAGACGAGTCCGTCGCCATGCACAAACTCAACGTAAACACAGACAAAGAACCCAAGAAACAAAAAAGAAGGAGCTTCGCACCAGAAAGGCAACAGACAATCGATGTGGAAATTGACAAATTGTTAGAGGCAGATCTAATATATGAAGTTTTGTACCCAAAATGGGTCGCGAACGTGGTACTAGTAAAGAAAGCAAATGGCAAATGGAGGGTATGCGTCGACTACACAGACCTGAATGCCGCTTGCCCCAAGGACCCTTACCCATTACCCAGCATAGACCAACTCATCGACACGACCGCCGGGCACCTCATGCTTAGTTTCATGGACGCATTCTCAGGATACAATCAAATCAAGATGGCACCAGAAGATAAAGAGAAAACAGCCTTCATAACCCATAGGGGAGTTTATTGCTACAAAGTCATGCCGTTCGGCCTCATTAACGCCGGCTCCACCTACCAAAGGATGATGAATAAAATCTTTGCATCACAGCTAGGAAGAAACATGGAAGTCTACGTGGACGACATGATCGTAAAATCACTCCTGACAGAATCCCACTTGAAAGACTTGGAAGAATGCTTCATCACCCTCAGAAAATATAACATGAAACTCAACCCAGACAAATATGTGTTCGCTCTCGAAGCGGGAAAATTCCTCGGATTCCTGGTTAGTCGAAGAGGCATTGAAGCTAACCCTGAAAAAATCCAAGCAATCATAGACATGCAACCGCCCAAAACTCTCAAAGACATGCAAAAACTTACGGGAAGGTTAGCGGCGTTACGAAGGTTCATCTCAAAGCTGGCAGACAGGTGTCTCCCATTCTTCGACACTCTTCGAGGAGCCACATCCTCTAAAACCATCTCATGGACACAGGAATGTCAGAAGGCCTTCACGGACCTAAAGCGCTATCTCTCGTCGCCACCACTGTTGGCTGTCGCCAAAACCATGGAACCGCTGTCCCTGTATCTCGCGGCATCAGACAGAGCCGTAGGCGCCGTCCTCATAAAAGACGAAGGAACCGCCCAGAGACCAATCTACTATGTGAGCCAAGTCCTCAAAGACATTGAAACCAGATATCCCAATGTGCAGAAATCCGCACTCGCACTAGTAACGACTAGCAGAAAGCTAAGGCATTACTTTCAAGGAAGGGAAATCAGGGTGGTAACCAACCAACCTTTAAGGAAGCTACTCCACAAACCAGACTTATCGGGACGAATGGTCAATTGGGCAATGGAGCTAAGCCAATTCACGCTCACTTTCACGCCAAGAACCGCTATCAAGGCACAAGCGTTAATGGACTTCATAGTCGAGTGCTCCTTCTCTGAACAAAATGTAGGCGACACGAACCCATTCACAGAGCAAGAAACGAGCAACCTCACAACGACAAACGACAAAGGCATCTGGAAACTCTATGTGGACGGGTCGTCCACCTCCCAAAGGAGCGGTGCCGGCTTAATCCTCATAAGCCCAGAAAACTTCCAAATCAAGCAGGCGATTCGCTTCGCCTTCAAAGCGACAAACAATCAAGCAGAATACGAAGCCCTTATCGCAGGACTCACCTTGGCAAAAAACCTGGAGGTCGCAAACATTGTCATATATAGCGATTCACAACTGGTCGTCAGACAAACCAAGGGGGACTACGCGACCAAAGATGAGACTCTCCAAAAATATCAACATATTGTCAAATCTTTGCTCGACCACTTCTCCGTCCACGAATTAAAGCAAATTGATCGCAATGATAACACGGTGGCGGACGCACTGTCAAGGTTAACCCAAGGAGAAGGAACATCCTACGAAGAATCAGTTTACTTCGAAGAATTGACAAAACCCACAACCGAGCACATCGAGACACTCGAAATCCAAGAAACCAGGGAAAATTGGATGACACAGTACATTCTCTACTTAAAAGATGGAGCCCTCCCAGATAACCATATCAAGGCAAAGCAAATAAAATTCCACGCGGCCAAATATTTCCTCCAAGACGGAGTCCTATACAAAAGAGGGATCGCCTGCCCTACACTCAAATGCGTCGACGAAGATGAGGCAACGTATTGCATGACAGAAGTCCACGAAGGAATATGTGGAGACCACATGGGAGCAAAGGCACTAGCGCACAAAATCCTAAGACAAGGATACTATTGGTCAAAGATGGGTAGCGACTGCAAAATATTCGTCCAAAAGTGCCACCAATGCCAACTATACATCAACATGTCTCACCAGGCGCCAGCTCTACCATCCTCAATACTCTCCCCAATCCCTTTCGCGGTATAGGGCATAGACATCATGGGACCTTTCCCCAAAGCCAAAGGCGAACTACAGTATGTAATGGTCGCCATCGACTACATGACAAAATGGGCGGAAGCAAAAGCACTTAAAAACATCACCCAATAAGACGCCATGAAATTCTTCAAAGAACATGTCATCGCAAGGTTCGACATCCCTCGCATCCTCATCTCAGATAACGGCACGCAATTCGTAGGATCAAAATTCACCAAATTCCTCTCCGACCATGGAATCAAGCATAAGAAGGCATCCGTCTGCCACCCTCAAAGCAACGGGCAAGTCGAAGTCACCAACAGAATCATAGTACGAGGAATAGAGAAACGACTAACATCATCAAAAAGATGGTGGCCAAAAGAGCTACCACATGTCATGTGGTCATACCGAACAACCGCCAAAACAAGCACGGGAGAGACACCTTTCAAACTGGCATTTGGCACAGAAGCACTCGCACCTGTAGAAATTGGGTCACCCTCCTTCCGGGTAATCAGTTTCGAGGAAACAACAAATACTGAGGGATTACGCACAAACCTGGAACTTTTAGATGAATCACGCGACAAGGCCGTCGAAAGAATGGACAAGTACAAAGAAAAAACAAGAGAAAATTTCGGCAAGCGGGCAAGAATCAAGACATTCGTGGTAGGTGATTTGGTCAACCGAGCGACCGAAGCATCTGACCCACGCCACACGGGCAAACTAATGCCCAAGTGGGAGGGACCCTACAAAGTCATCCAAGTACTAAGACCAGGGTCGTATAAGCTAGCAAGGATGGACGGATCAGAAGTCAACAACACCTGGCATGACGACAAACTCAGGAAATATTACCAGTAAAAGCGCACTAAGCGGTTTTCATTATGTATTAACCCTCATAACTCCAATCTATGTATGAGTTGGGCGACAATCCTTTATGTTTGAAAAATGCAATCTAATGAACCCGGAATGCTTTTGACTTCAACTCTTCTCATAAAATAGCAAACTTCCTCGAAGGCCAAGGCCAACGACAAAGCCAACACGAAACAAGTCACAAAGGAGGTGTCGCACACCTCCCAGCAACATAACATGCAAATAAAGCTAAGTCACAAGGGAGGTGTCGCTCACCTCCCAGCAACGTAACATGCAAATAAAGCTAAGTCACAAGGGAGGTGTCGCTCACCTCCCAGCAACGTAACATGCAAATAAAGCTAAGTCACAAGGGAGGTGTCGCTCACCTCCCAGCAACGTAACATGCAAATAAAGCTAAGTCACAAGGGAGATGTCGCTCACCTCCCAGCAACGTAACATGCAAATAAAGCTAAGTCACAAGGGAGGTGTCGCTCACCTCCCAGCAACGTAACATGCAAATAAAGCTAAGTCACAAGGGAGATGTCGCTCACCTCCCAAAAACGTAAATAAAGCTAAGTCACAAGGGAGATGTCGCTTACCTCCCAACAACGTAACATGCAAATAAAGCTAAGTCACAAGGGAAGCGTCGCTCAAAGCAACATATATACAAAGCAACATTAAAACAGAGGAAAAAATAGAGGCAAGCAACGGATAAACAGTTAAAAACCAAAGCAAAAGTTACATAAATAGCTCGTCTCTTACACAGCCACAAAAGATTAAGTAGTTCACAAATCACCAAATCTATTACACAATCTGGGTAGCGGTAAACTACCAAATACCAAAAGCTGACTAGAACTAGAAAGACAGCGACGTCCCGCTAACCATCTCATCGCCAGAATCTTCAGCAACCTCAACTTCACCGTCAACAGCGGCCTCATCATCTTCAATCGCATCACCAGCAAACCCCCCCTCGGCAATAACAACAACTTCATCCTCCTCAATGTCAACAGCAGCCGCAACATCCACTTCAGCATCCGCCACATCAACATCCTCACCTCCACTAGAACTACCGGCAGAAGGAACACTTCGCTCGCTCAACTCCTTTCGCAAGGCAACATATTTCTTTTTCTGCTTCCGGGCGGCCCTTTTCATCTTCCTCGCCTCTTTCATCTTCTTTTCGGCCTCCTCTTCAAGGGCTTTGCGAGTTGCTTCACAAGCCCCCAACCTCTCAAATACACAAGCATCGGCCAGAGTCTTCGCAGCAACCTCGACAGACTTCTGGAAATCAGCACTCTTTTTCCAATTAGCAACGCCCACAGCAACCCTCTGGCGCATCTCTTTGTCAACAGCAGCCGCAACCTCTTTCATCCACTCATCTTTGTACGCATCACTGGCCCTATATTTCATAATCGCAGCCTCTTCAGTAGGTGTACTCGCCAAGTGACTCTCAGCATCTACAAGGCACTTCTTCACATGTTCAAGCTCTTTAGCCAGACGCACGGTCTCAGCAACGGCCTTCTCAACCCCAGTTGCAAGGTCACTTTTCTCCCTCTCAGCAACCGCCAACTCCTCTTGCAAGGTCGCCACCCTCCTTTGCGCAACGATCATCCTATTCCTATACACATGCCTCTCGGAAAAGTACCGTTTCTTATCATCTCAATCTGGTCTAAAGAGGCCACCAAGTTACGCTTATACTCTTCCTGAGCACCCAACCCCTTTTTAAGCTGCTCCTCGGTTTTCCTCAACCGCTTGTTATCCAACCTATAAGCATCACCTTGAGCTAACACAACAGCAAAATGACACTGACTCTGCAAGAACATCAAAAAACCCGTCAAAATACAACATAAAGCAAACATCGTTGAACAACAAGAGACAGAAAACAAAAACACTTACCTTGGCGTGATACTTCTGAGAACGCCTCACCAGCTTGCTCCACCCATACCCCTTCAACTTTCGAAAGTCATCCTCGGTCATCGAGTCAATCGTGAAAGAACCCGGACCACTCTTAAACATATACCCATAGCCGGGCCTCCTCTCCCCGGTCTCCTCATCAACAACAACCATCCCCTCATCACTATCGCTGTAAGTCACAGCCATCTCCGTCCGTTTCTTTCTAGAAGTTGTCACACCCGGACCAGCAACAACAAAGTTCACCTTCCGTTTCCTCAACACAAACCTACCACCCATCCGCAAGCGCCCTCCCATCTGCAGGCGGCCACCCGTCCTGCTAGACTCACCAACCTCATGCACAGACTTAACCTTCTTCCGTGACTCATCCACAACAACATCAACCGCCCTCTTACGCTTCTTCCCAAAGCGCCCTCCAACCCTGACAGAAACAACCTTCGCAACAGCCCCCTCGTGCGCCACCTCATCAGGCTCCAACTCCTCATGATCACCTCCTGCCTCTTCAACCCGCTCGCTACCCTCATCAGCACGCTCACCCACAACATTCTCCCACGCATTACCCACAAACGGGACCAAAGCCCTCTCAACAACATTGTTGCCATCCTCTGAAACACCCACCTTAACAATCTCTCTACCATCATCCTCACTAGACGAAAACACATCCTCCACAACTATCCTTTCCTCAGCCTCACCACCATCAGAACCACCATCCCCAGCGTCCTCACTACTAGAAGTAATGACCATCTCAGACATACCAGCAGGCGTGGCATCTAAATCCCCGCCACCATCATCAGTTTCAGTGTCGCTATCAGCATCGTCGTCATCCTCACCTCCAGGAGTAACAGTCTCTTCATCACTATCCAAGGAGGCGCTAAACCCCCCTACCGCCACATCATCCATCACCGTGGAACCACTAGCACCCAACTCCCCAAAGGCTCCATCCTCCTCATCAACCAAGATAGATTTCTTTTTACGGATAACTTTCCTCCCAACGGTAGTCGCTCCGCCAGCCTCGTCCCCCGCAACCGTTCGCCTACCTTTCTTTTCACGCGGAGGGTGGACGTTCACAGAATCACGGGGCGGCATGGCATTCAAAAACTCCCTTTGTTTCTCTGGCTCATTGAAAGTAGCATTCTCGAGCACATGCAAATCACCCCTAGTTGGTATCAGCACTGACACAAAAACGAAGATATATCAACAACCAACAAATACAAGGACATCTATAAATACAAAAAACACACGCATGCCAGATACTTACAGTTGTGCTCAAGTAGCCTTGCATTCTCAAAGAAATCAACCTCAGTCCACACGCGTCCAAGCGACCGCACGGTACGTTCCAGTAAGTCCGCAACAGCCTCGCTTACTCCTTTCTTCTCGGACGGGTACACGTTCCTCACCTCCAACGCAAAGTTTGGAAGATAAACAAGGTCACCCCCGCGAACCATAATAAACTCCTCTTGCCAGTTCGCCATACCTTTGGGAAACCGGAAAAGATTGTGACCTGACACACGCTTGGCCACAGCTGTATAACTATTCCAGTGAATCTCATAGAACGGCTTTGCACTGGTTACCCGCACAAAGAATAGAGCAAAAAAACCTTTGAAGGTCGGCTGTCTACCATCTTTAGCACAAGCAGCAATAAACCACAGGATCACACGAATGGCGTTGGGCGAAAACTGGGTAGGCGAGCACCTAAAATAGTACTTAAAAAGATCGGACATAAACTTGTGCATTGGCAACCTCAGGCCAGCCTTGAAGTGAGACACAGGAATCGCCATCCAACCATCCGCATCACGATCATACAACCGCTCACCGGCACGCGGCATCCTCCATTCATACCCATCCTCGATACGGAACAACCGAGAAACCAGACGCCCATATTTCTCTTCTTGAAAATTACTACCACAATCCAAATGCTTGAATCTGCCAAAAGCTTCATCCATCTCCCTTTTGTCGAAAGCAGTAACGGGCACTCCCTCAGTGCGGTACAAACTCTCGAAGGTGTCAAAGTATCTCACTCTATCACAGGCGGCAACACCCAGGTAGCTGTGAACCTGCGCGTCAACCCACCTGCCCGTAGCATCTATCAACACTGGGCGAGTCCTCAGCACAGTTTGTTTTGACAACGACATCTTTCTGCAAACACAATACAAACAAAAGGTACACACAAGTCACCCGCTCAATCAACCGCCTACACAAAATAACCTACAGAAAACAGCCACACTACTAACCCGGGTAGAACATAAAACACACGCGGAAAAACAATTCAACAATATTTTATCCCCAAAACACCCTCAAAACGATTCACATTCTTCAAATCCCTAAAAACCACTAATAACGACAGATTCTAGAACAAATAGCAAAATACAACCAATTTCCATATACTTACACATATGCACACAGGAACATCAAAAACACTAAACATTCATACGAAACCATAGACACCAAAATACGGATACCAGATAACAAACAGACATACACAAACTCAAAACATATACACGCAACTATACATACACACCCACCATCGTAAACAACACACGAAAACCATCACATGCAAAACAAAAACCAACAACTCGCACATATCTTCAAACTCGGCACAGTGCAATAAAAAAGGAAGAAAAAGTAAGAGCAAGAGTTTAACCAAACTTACCAGATAAAGAAGAGGAAATCAACGACAAATAAAAGCACGGATGTAACGGCAACACCAACAAATCCAGCAAAACTTCAACAACGGCAGAAAGAAGACGATGAGCAGAAGAGGAAAAGAAAGTGAAGAGTAAAAAGAAGATTATGACAGTATAATGAATTTACACAACTTTTTATACAAGAAAAGCACGGTTACACACATACATTAACTGCACACCCACGTGGCATTCCTTCATTGGCGCGTGACCCACACGTCCTCAACAACCCAGCCCAAGCGTCTCCCACCTTTCAAATTCATTTTCATTTCTCTTTTTATTTATTCCAAAACCAGTTTAAAAAATCGTACCCTCTCAGTACAAAGCCGTCAAATCAAAATACATTATACATATATATACACATACACACCTGACACTGTCACATCAGAGAAACTCTTTAGACCCCCATTTAATGTTCATTTATATCCCATCATTCACATTTATTATGACTAATCAATAATGTAACAACAAGAAAAACCTTTCACCTGCACTTACTCCACATTCCTTCATTAATTCACAAAATACCTCGACCAAACACAACCGCTCACTCCAAGTGACGCTCGCTCACTTGGGGGGCACCAATTTCAATTTTCTCAAATTTTCCTAACTCCAAGTGACGCTCGCTCACTTGGGGGGCACCAATTTCAATTTTCTCAAATTTTCCTAACTCCAAGTGACGCTCGCTCACTTGGGGGGGCACCAATTTCAATTTTCTCAAAATTTCCTAACTCCAAATGACGCTCGCTCACTTGGGGGGGGGGCACCAATTTCAATTTTCTCAAATTTTCCTAACTCCAAGTGACGCTCACTCACTTGGGGGGCACCAATTTCAATTTTCTCAAATTTTCCCAACTACAAGTGACGCTCGCTCACTTGGGGGGGGGGTACCAATTTCATTTTCTCAAATTTTCCTAACTCCAAGTGACGCTCGCTCACTTGGGGGGCACCAATTTCAATTTTCTCAAATCTTCACTTGGGGGGCACCAGTTTCACTTTTCTCAAATTTTCCTAACTCCAAGTGACGCTCGCTCACTTGGGGGGGGGGGGCACCAATTTCAATTTTCTCAAATTTTCCTAACTCCAAGTGGCGCTCGCTCACTTGGGGGGCACCAATTTCAATTTTCTCAAATTTTCACTTGGGGGGCACCAGTTTCAATTTTCTCAAATTTTCCTAACTCCAAGTGACGCTCGCTCACTTGGGGGGGGGCACCAATTTCAATTTTTTCAGATTTTCCTAACTCCAAGTGACGCTCGCTCACTTGGGGGGCACCAATTTCAATTTTCTCAAATTTTCTTAACTCCAAGTGACGCTCGCTCACTTGGGGGGGCACCAATTTCAATTTTCTCAAATTTTCCTAAACTCCAAGTGACGCTCGCTCACTTGGGGGGCACCAATTTCAATTTTCTCAAATTTTCCTAACTCCAAGTGACGCTAGCTCACTTGGGGGGCACCAATTTCAATTTTCTCAAATTTTCCTAACTCCAAGTGACGCTCGCTTACTTCATTCGGAAGGTACCAAATCTAAAAAACTTGTTCTAATCCAAACTATACCCGGTTTTTTCTCATCTCCAGTTTTTGCTCTACTCTCCCTACCCACTCAAGCGGCTAGCGAGAGTGGGGCGCAATGATATATACCCAAAATCACCGTTACCGCCAACTGACCATAGTCGCACTCTATGGCTCGATATCAGCCACAAGCGACCAAACACGGTCGCTCAGTCACCTAGCCGCCAGCAAAAGGACAAATACACGTCAAAGACAGATCAGAATGTAACACTTAGCCAAATGTCAACATGATAAAAGATAGAATACGCCTCAACTGTAGCATAAAGCACAACCACTCAACTGTACCACTCAACTGTACATCTCAACTGTACACCTCAACTGTACATCTCAACTGTACACCTCAACTGTACATCTCAACTGTACACCTCAGCTGTACATCTCAACTGTAGCAAGGAGACCCATCCCGTGCACTGTGGCCACAGTGAGCGGCGCCCACGTCACAAGGACAGTTTTTGGGTCTATAAATACTCTGTTCTCACACAAAGCACCATATATTCATTTTCACACACAAACACTACACACACTCACCAGAAAATACTCTCGATACTTGCTGCATTTCATCATATTGCTATACTCCGTTACTAATTTTCACGCCGGAGGTGCTTGACGGCCACCACCACCGGGCAAGCATTATTTTGCAGGACCCCTACCAAAGGCCAAAACCACCACCGGAACAGTGTATTCGGCGACGGAGCAAGTGCAACACTTATCATGTCATAACTAACATTACTACCAGAATTATCTTTCTAATATTGATCCTTACAGATTTGTATATGTTGAAGTTGAGATGGTTAGAAGATTACACATGCTTTGCATACAAGTAATTTTTTTTCATCTGGCTTCCGTTTGTTGCTACACTAAGCTTAAGATATAGAGATCTCCATCCGGCTTGCGTTTGTTGCTACACTAAGCTCAAGATATAGAGATCTCGATGTCTGAATATTTCAAGTTAACTAATTACTTCTAAGTTACATGTAGGATAAATGCTTAATACAAAAAGTTTATAAAAGCTCTTGTTCGAAAGAAAATAATAGCGTTTCCACCAAAAAATATTTTTGCATCCAGCATGAGTATCTACAATATTCGACACTTTCAGGTTGTGCAGCAGATTTACGTTTCTACTTATCATTTTATTATTTAAGGAAATTAGAAGTCATGGCTTGATTACCATAATACCATGTTTTCTCATTTTATGTTGTTTGCACATTAGATAAGTTCGGAGAGTTTTTTTTTAATTGTCAGTTATATGTTTGATAAAATTATAAATAATTTACACACCAAATTCTTTTTTTTACACTCAAACAATCATAAGGAAAATGCATGTCTTCTTCTAGTAAAGTACTCTTTATATAATTGATAGATAAAATTTATTCATGTACAGTTATGAGACAAATATTTGTTAATGGAGATTAAAATATGCTATTTCAAAATGGTCCTTAATTACAAAATTGACTCGCTTTAGTCCTTGATGTCTTTAAAATGTACAAAACGTTAGAGTCAAATGTTATTTTGGTCAAACTTAGGCTCTGTTTGGCATTACTGTTGCAGACAGCAACATCAGCTTTTTTCTGAAAAGCAGCTAAAAAAGTGGTTGGTAAAATTTAAAAGCTGCTTTTCTGAAAAGCGCTTTTAGCTGAAAAGCTGCTTTTAGAGAAAGCAGGTCCCCCATGCTTTTGAAAAAAGCTGCTTTTCGGCTTTTGCGGGAAGCAGCTACTGGTTTCAACATCAAAACTCACCAAAAACATTAATTTTTTATATTATACACCAAAACATGCACATATCAAAAATATTACCAAACAGTTATCTGATTTTCACAACAGCACTTATTTTAACAACACTTTTTTCAACAGCACAACAATTTTTAATAGCAATCCCAAACAGAGCCTTAATACCTGGTTTATTAATGGAAAAAAGGGAAAATCATTTCACTTCACAAGATATTAGAACGGGATTAAGAATGGGAGAAAAGGGATGCATAAAACCCCAATTGCACAATCGATCAATTGGAGGCTTCGACAAACAAAATCTGGAGTTAAAATGAAGAAAATAGTTTAAGTAATACATTTCTAGCTATTGTACAATATATGTTTCTTTGTTCAATCTTCTTATTTATATGTATATACTGTTTGTATGTTTGTATGTTTGTAGTTTGTAGCCCTTTGTTATTAAAGAGCCAACAGTAGCCAATTCCCCTGAAAAGGTCAACAAAGATTGTACAAAAAAGAAGGAAAAAATGGATAATGCGGATGGTTCAAAAGGCAAAGAAAAAATGGGCAGTGTAGATGGCTCAAAGGGGAAAGCCAAAGTTGTGTACAAGAATCAAACCCCAAGGATGGAAAGACCATATTGGATGAAAAAGAAATACAAGACAGTGCTTTCAAAAGCTTAGGGTGCAAAATTTATAACATTTTTAGAAAATAAGTCCAAGAAAGGTGACATTCAAGATGTACCTCAGAAACCTTTAGACCCCTTTTGTAGAAAACAAGAACTGATATAATGATATACTTATAGATATATGTACATGAAACTCATGCAACTGTTGAGACAAGCTCGATTTTATATATTGAAAGAACTTCTCTAACTACAGAACAGATGCTCAGGGTATATATAGTGAGCATATACAAACTACATGACACGACGTTAACCACTTCTGTTCCTAAAAGTACTCCATGACTCCCACTAATCTATGACTCTCCTACAAAAGCTGAAACAATCTACGACTACTTCAAACAGTTACAAACTCAACTGCCAGCTTGGTTATTCAAATAAAACTAAATACAAATAAAACAAATATCTAAATAATAAGTTTAAGATTAATTTCCAACAATCACCCCCATAATCTTAAACTTACGAAGCACTTAACTCCTCTTTGATTCAAATTCGTTAACTTTTCTATGAAGCATTTCTCTTCACAAACTTAAGAGCACTTCTCTCTTCTTCCAGGTGAACTTCTCACCAATGCCATATGTTGATGCACTTCTCTCACCAACTTACAATTTTTAGGATTTTTTTTTTCTCTAAATTTGGAGCACTTCTCTCCATGGTGCACTTCTCACCCACAATTCTAAAAACAAAATTTCTCTAATAGCCACTTGTGGCTTCATTTCTTGCTCGTCATCACAGTATACCTCAGCTTGGTGCCTATAACTTTCATATCCATTTGTATCTATTCTGAATTCTGTTTGTGCCTCTTGATTACCATCCTGGGAACCTCCAGCAGTTCCACCGCCATCGAAACCAGCTTCATTCTTCGCATTTTCCACCCATGGCAGACCGTTAATAACGCCCAGTTTTCTGAATCGAACTTAGCTTTGATACCAAGTGTAGAAAACAAGAACTGATATAATGATATACTTATATATGTATGTACATGAAACTCATGCAACTGTTGAGACAAGCTCGGTTTTATATATTAAAAGAACTTCCCTAACTACAGAATAGATGCTCAGGGTATATATAGTGAGCATATACAAACTACATGACACGACGTTAACCACTTCTGTTCCTAAAAGTACTCCATGACTCCCACTAATCTATGACTATCCTACAAAAGCTGAAACAATCTACCACTACTTCAAACAGTTACAAACTCAACTGCCAGCTTGGTTATTCAAATAAAACTAAATACAAATAAAACAAATATCTAAATAATAAGTTTAAGATTAATTTCCAACACCTTTGAGGCTAGAGTAATAGGGCCCCTGGGCTTAGGCAACATTTTCATGCCTACACCAGGTTTTCTGTAATCAAATCATGTTGCCAATGGTACACCTAGTGCAGGAACACCACCAATACATAATGTGTCCACTGCAAGGCCAACTATGCCAGTTCAACCTATAGCTGATATGACAGAAGCCAATGATGAAGAACTAGAAAAGTCTATAAAAGATGATGAAGTTGAATCTCTTGAAGAAAGATGCAGACTTGGGTGAAGATGAAGGTCAAGACTTGGGTCAAGATGTACACGGACAAGTAAGAAGGAGCACGAGGTTGATCATGAAGACATGCTTCAAATTTTCAGACACACCTAACAGTCTTGTTAATCTTGATTTTGATTAAGTAATATTGATATTAGGAGATCTTA
Source organism: Heracleum sosnowskyi (assembly GCA_030848705.1). Taxonomy (NCBI): domain Eukaryota; kingdom Viridiplantae; phylum Streptophyta; class Magnoliopsida; order Apiales; family Apiaceae; genus Heracleum; species Heracleum sosnowskyi. The sequence continues at coordinate 86,626,258 of CM061236.1, read as the reverse complement.
AGGAGCATAATTATGAGACACATATGTTTTTTTTGGGTACATCTATTATGATGTTTTTGGATACGTTTTAATCTTGATATCTTTTAGGCACATTTGATGTTGATATCTTTTGGGTACATTTAATCTTGATATATTTTGGGTACATTAGTATGCTCTATGTGTAGTACTTGGTTTGGGTACAATTGTAATGAACATGTTATTCTGAATTATATGATAATCAAGTTTTTGTCTCCAAATCCTTCATTTCATAAGTTCTTCATTGCATAAGAAAATTACATTTATTACATAAGATCGTAAGCGTTTGCAAACATATTACATTACTATACAGTGACGGGATGAGTCCCACACAGGGTATTCGCGAATAGACAAAAGTATACACGATCAAAGTAGTATCTTCAAGTAGAAGGTTATCGTTCCCATATAGAGCATACCAATGGTGATTGTGCCAGTGCAATAGTGCGTGTTGTTCTCAATAGTCGGTACAAGAATGATTAAGGTTTTGAAAACTATAACTACAAATTGGTTTAAACAACAATAAAGAAATATGGGATCTTTCGAATCCGCCCATCTCTTCAATTGACTTATGAATCAATGATCTCCACTTGTGTCTGCCTAAGGTCTACATGCAAATCCGGGACACGAAACTAAAAAAAAAACCACGTCCCCATGGCCTAGTCATCCATGTTTCACCCATCCTATGAGGTATAGTGTGTCATGGTCATCCAATTAAGCCCTAATCCCCAATCCCTCGGTGAATTAAGCCTTTAACCAGATTTTAACATACAAGTTCCGATTTGATCTCATGCGGTAAGTATTCACTCTCGCTCATACTTGCGAGTTTTACAACCCACACTAAGGCCACATGCTAGACTAACGAGTTCTATCAACAACTCAAACTCCCGTTTTATTGTCATCGATTTAACAAGTTATAAGATGATAAATCATATATCTATCTAGTGTTCTAAAAAACGGCGATTAATCGGGATTAATCATTGTTCGGTCATTAATCAAACTGATTTTGCAATAATTGGGTCAAAAAGCATTTTTTTTGTAGAGATCGGTCAATAATCGGTCAATTCGGTTAATAATCGGTTACTTGGGTCAAAATTCAGAATTATTCGATTAAATTTTTTTATAAAAAAACTTACAATTTTTTAAAAAAAAGAAGAGAATATTGGGTAAATTTAAAACTAAAAAATATCAAGGAGAATGAGAATTTTTATAAAACAAACACTAGCAAAAAAATGAGTACAATCATTTTCCTTTCCCTTTGTTAATACCTGACGAGTGGTATTTTGTACCATTTTTATCTTTATTAACCGGCTTAAATATATCGTATAAACTCGAGGTTTATTGCGTTTTAATATGCTTTCAATGCATTTTCAGGAAGTGAATCGGATTCCCTGAAGTCCTATTTTGGCGGTGATTTGGAGCAGAAAGGAGCAGAAATGGTGGGAATAGCTCAAGTTCAAGTATTAGAGCTAATACAAGTGAGAAAGGCATGACTTAGAGTTGAAAGTGGACAAAAAGACGAGGAATTGTTGGGCCAACAGCCAAGGCGTGTGCCTAACACGCGCTCCGCAATGACGCTGAGCGACCTATTCATTCCTTGCTTCGCGTCAGTCCAGAATTACAATTCTAATTGATTTTCCGCGTGATTTGTTTTGATTTGATTGGATTGTAGGACAAGGCTATAAATACCTAGGCCTTGTCCAAGAAGAAAACATTCTGTTATTCTTACATTCACTTTTTATTAGAGAGTAGACCTGAATACTTAGTGGTTTTTATTGCTTCTCAATGGAGAAGATTGCTTTGTTTTTATTCTTGTTGGATGTTACTAAGTTTTGGAGGTTTTTTCGTCAATAAAGTAATATTGTTCTACTCTCAACTCCTTTGTTTTAATATAATCATGTTTATTGTCATGTTTTATATGCGTTTGTGTATTTGTTTTGCCATGAGTAACTAATCTGCTTATGGGGTTTAAGATGAAACCCATCTCATATATTGGATGAGAGTCGTTGTTTAATACTTGTCGAAGTCTTAGCGAAACATACCTAGAATAACTTCTATTAATTGATATAAGATTGATCACCTTAAAACATGTTAAATCGATGGCAATGAAAAGAGAGTTTGAGTCATAGATAGAACTCGTTAATCTAGCATGTGTGTTAGGGTTGATACGTTTGGAATGATGATAACAAAATACTCAAGACAAGAATTTGATCATGATATCGAAGCTGATAGTCAGAAAGCTAAATCACAGCAGCAGATAATCAGGAAGCTAACTAGAAGGCACTTTATCTATCCAAGGACTAAAAACCACATCAAATGTATGGAAGATATTGTGTCATCAAGTTAGGAAGCAATTCAGTAGCAAGCCAACAAACATCTAATCAAGCACCAAGTGTTTCAGTGGTAAGTCTGCCAAAATAACTCAGTAATGGTGAGTCAATAAGGATGAGAGATGTTTTATCTAAGGATGAAGCTAAAGATATCCGTTCTACGGATAAAGCTATGGAAGTCTTATCTCATCTACAGATAAAAGATGAAAGCATCTTGTCTCATCTACGGATAGAAGCTGAGTGTTAGGATCGCATCCACTATAGATCAACGTTAATCAAACACAATAACAAACACGAAAGTAAAGAACACAACAATTTAACATGGAAACCCCTCAAGGGAGGGTAAAACCACAAATCCACTATGAATGTATTACAAGATTGGAGTCGCTCTCTCACTCAACACTCTTGAATACAATCACCTCACCTTGATTACAAAAGCTCTCTCTTGTGTATCGCACACAACTCTCTAACTTTTGCAATACATCAAAACCCCTACAAATATCTATATTTATAAGCACCACAAATATTCTAATCCTAATATATCTCAATTCTATTTGTGACAATTACCATCTTTCCTTATCTTGGATAGAAATCTTCCACAATTCTTATCTCTACCAGAATAAGACTTTCCTCAATTATCACAAATTAGAATACTGCTCATAATAGGATTCTTAACTTATTTAGGAATTCGGGGCGGACCCCAACACCGAGGACATCTTATCTCATCAACGGATAAAAGCTAAGGACATCATATCCATCTACGGATAAAGCTGAAGATAGTTGATCTACAGATACAGCTAAGGATGTCATGTTTTATCTATGGATGCAGCTAAGGATGTCATGTTCTATCTATGGATACAGCTTAGGATATTACTTCTACTGATATTCTGAGATTACTATTCTACGGATAAATGAAGTAGAATAGTAGTCTATGGATAAAGAATTAATACGCCTACTGATATTCATCTCATTCAACAAGAAAAGCAAATCTATAAAAAGAAATCTTTGGAGTTTTCTTTATTTAACAGGTTGAATGGAGGACAGTCTCAGAGATCACCATTATACACCCGTGACTAAAAGATGGTGGATAACGACGTAAAAGATGTATGGAATAGGGAGTCAAACTGTAAATATTTGAAGGCTCAAATTCCTACAAATGAAATGTGAAGTCATCCATTATCTTCAATGTCTCGAAGGATAAATAAGAGTTACAGCAGCTACCCAGAAGTTTATCTTCTAACTGGACGCAAAGGAAAAGCTTGACAAACATGAGGACCTATATGCAAAACTACATGTTCACTTATCTCAGCTGATAGTGACCTGACAATCGTGTATCCAGGGAAAGGTCTTTTTCATGCAGATGTCACGTGGGCTTGGAAGCTAAGTCAATTTACATGAACTTAGTAATTCTTGAAGAAAGAAACACATGGAACCAAAAATCATTCTTTGGGACAATAGAAGTTTATCTGTGATGCGAGCCAAAGCATTTCCCAAATAGAAGAGCTTCAGAGTCGAGCATGTGAACAAGCAGAACCAAAAAGGTAATATTTTATTATGTTGTAGGTTTTGATTGTAACATACAGTTGATGTATATAAGACTGTATGGTGTAACATGGAAAAGTGTGAAGAGAGCACCGAGCTAAAAGAAAAACACTTAGGCTCTCTTTTATCATCTGTGTAAGCAGCTGAGTTTGTTTTAAACAAACCCAAAGAATTCTTCAATATACATCTCAGGTGGGCTTTTTCCGATAAACCCACCTGAAAAGTTTAAAAAGTTTGCTTGTCTCCTGCATTTCTTTTTAACTTGAAGAATTGATTTTTGTTCAAAGCTTGACTGAATTTTAGTTAATTTACAAACTCATATGTTCATACTCTACAAGGTTTGAAAAAGTTTTGTAAAATTAACTAGATTGTATTCAACCCCCCCTTCTACAATTTAGGTTGTATTGTTCTGGGAATAACAATTGGTATCAGAGCAAGCTGCAAACATACCTGAAGTTTAAAGATCAAAAGCAACTGCAACCATGGAGATAGGTGACAACGAAGAAGCTGGGAAAGATGAATCAGTTCCAAGTGCGCTTCTCAAATGTTCCGAAGACATCAGAGAAGTCAGACACGAGGGCAGCAAGATTATTCTCAATAATCTTGTCCATGCCATGTATGAAGATTTCCTGAGCCTCAAATCTCATAACGATAGAAGGGACATCATTCATACAAATCATGGAGAAACTGAGCAAGTCCAAGATAAAAGATTGTGCCTACTCACACAGAAACCTGACTTGTTTCACTATGAAACGGGTGAAGAATTGTCTGATTTTCTTTCAAGATTTCAGAGATTTTTACAAGATTCAAAGAAGTGTGGGAAGGAGTTTTCAAGCAAGGACTCAAACTTAATGTTTGCAGAATCTTTACCCAGGAAATGGAAGCATATCTCTGTGTTTATCAAAAACACCCTTGAGTCCAAAGATCTAAATCTTAGTGATCTGTTAAGCACTCTCGAAGACAGTAATCCTGAGGCTGTGCAAGACGCAAAGATTATCAGAGATGAAAGGGAGAAAGAAACCAGAGATGTGGTCATCTCCAACCAAGATTTGAAAGAAGAGGAAAGAACAGAAGCAGCAAGCTCAACATTCAACTTGAAGATCTGTGAATGTATCAGAACCGCATCAGACAAGGGCAAGGAAAGAATGGCACTGGAAGATGAAGTCCTTTTTTAACAAAGGGTCTCAGCTGAAGAGGGTCATTCAACTTCAACAGAGGAATCTATCAACCTTGTACTCACGGCCAATGAAAATCAAGAAGCAAGTTAAACCAGCAATCAAGTATTTTCTTTGAAGCCAACAAAGTAGGTTAAAGAAGTATGTTACAACACTGTAATGAATTTATTTGATGAATTACATGATGTGCGTATTTCTTCTAACATTCTCATTAAAGAAAATGTCAGACTCAAAGCAACTAATGTTATGCTTAGTGAGATAAATAATATGTTGGAAACTCAAGTCTCTGAGTTTGAGAAAACAAAAGTTGATTGCCTAAATGCAAAACAAGAACTTGAGGTTGTCTTAAGAAGAGAAGTGGTTCTGAAAGAGCAGCTGAAAAGGGAACAAGAAGTTATTGCAAGGTGGAATAATTTCAGTTACATTGTGTCCAACATTATCAAGATTCAAGGAATGGACACATTTTGCAAGGAGACCTGGAATTGCAATAACAAGAAGCTAGAGGATGTGGAGACTGCTCCAACGATGGTAAAACCATTTAGGAGTAATCAGACTCTAGAGAAACTGAGCAAGACGTTTGGACCAGGTTTCAAAAACCGTGTTCAATCATTAAGCAGCAAAACCATCAAGGAAGAAGGGTCAAAGGCAGATGCAGAGAAGAGCAAGAATGAACCAACAATGATTAACAGTAATAGCAGCTACCTATCAGAAGAAAGTACTTCCAGAAAGCCATGTATTCGATGTGGTAGTGTTAATCACTTGTATACTACTTGAAAATCTGTTCAACCAAGGTCTGCTCAACTACTTATGACTGATATGCCTGTCATGCATCACATTTTTGCTCATAATGCTCAAGACTCAACCAGATATGCCAACATGCCATTTGTTCCTCATCCATATTGGTATGCATTCAATATGCCTCAAATGTCATGGAGCATGCCTGACTTGAATGATCTGTATGCTCAAACATTTCCTTGTCGAGCATCAAACTTTGATGTTTCAGAGCAACATGTGGATGCCAATCTTCCAAAGCCAGTACCTAGGGATAAAATTGATTTGAATCCCTTGAAGCCCAAAGTTCAGAAAGAGAAGATGACAGTCATACAAGCTAAAAAGTCAAAACTCAAGGAAACTTGGGTACCTAAGCCTGCTTGATCCGGTTTTGAAAGTGTGCAAGAGGAAAATAAAGAAGCCATGGCTCCTCGGCTATGGAAGCTCTAGACTCCTACTAGAGTTTCTATCCTGCTCACAGAATGCTCAGAGGAACGTAGCCCTTCTACTTGTATGTAGAGATGATATTTGTAGTCATGATTAAGGAATGAAGCATGACTTTGGCAAACAATATCATCGGTTAGGGTTGAAGCACTAGTTGATGGATATAAGCATAACTTGCTGTATCAATCAAGCATGTGACAAAGGAAACTTTGTATATTGAAGCCTGCATTGTCAAAAGCTAGAAAGACAATGAAGTGGTTAGCACTGGACACTTGATAGAAAAGTGTATGCAGCTGATTACAACTCTACTTTGGTGGATTGTACGTCTTGACTTCTATGTGACAAGGCAAAATCAGGTCAACAGTAACCAGTGCATCAGAAGCTGTCTCAAGGAAGGATCTTGGTAAGAGGAACCCCAGGTTTTTGCCAAGGATGGGTTAAAGGATGCATGCCATCAAGGGAAGCAAGAGAAGACCTCAATCAAGAACAAGACAGATCATACGTTTGATGAATTCCTTCAATCACTGCAGGGACTATGCTTGGAAAATCAGGATATCTCATTGAGCTCTGGAAAGTTGTAGCTGTTTCTACTCATTACAGCCAGAGTGTTTTCTTGATCATACAAGAACTAGAAGGAGGACTCATCAAACTGTGTGAATAGGTGAATCCAACAATTTTCTCTTATCACTTTCTTTAGCCAAGGAATTATTGGGAACAAACTTGAAGAACATTTAGTCCATGATCGAAGACTTAACCCTCTCTTGTACGTTAAGTTTAATAGACATCTAGATTAAAGTTCCCAATGAATTGATGACTGGAAGAAAAGATCTAGGTTAATGGAAGTAGAGGTGAAGCTGAGAGTGGTGGTCTCTTCTGAAGGAATTTACGGATGAGTGGAAGCGTGATATAACATTTATTCCGTAAAAACCATGTATCGCACATATAGAAAAACATATAAAATCTAGAGCGAGGGAATCGTAACCATACCTTGCGAATCGAAGCTTTAAAATCGATGGTTGCAAGCAGTTGCTCCTCAGAGTGTGAAGCACTCTATCGGTATCCACCAAGAATTTTCCTTCGATGAATTCTTCAAAAAACTCTAAGACTTTTTAGAGAGAAAAAGAGAGAGAGAGGGAGAGAGATGGAGGCTAGCTCCTTTTTCTAGGTTTTTCACAAAAATAAGATGTCCCTTAGAATGAACTATCTCATTCTATTTATAGGGCTTTTTTAGGGTTTTAATAATATATCTTTATATATATATATTAACCCCACATTTCTAAAATGCTTTAATGATGATTAAAACTATTTTAATCATTATTTCTTTTTCTAAACTATTTAGAAAATAATTCTTCCTCTCTCATAATTTAAATCTTTTCATCAAAGAAAATATTCTTTTATGGTGTGACCCTGTAGGTTCAATATTAAGCCGGTAGTAGAAATAAATAATAATAAACTTTTTATTTATTATTTATATGAATTCTAATAATTCATTAAATATAATTAACTGATTAATTATATTTATTCTACATCGTGAGTGATGCTTCTCAACATATCACGACTATCCGGATAATATGAATTCACTGCTTAGAATACCAAAAACCTGTCAGTGACTAGTTTCAGTACAATCAATTCCTTCTACCCTACAATATCCCGATTAAATACAAGGCATGGATCTCGTGTCAGGCCTTATTAAATTTAATCATTTGATATCTTATTCATAATGCTAAGTTCATATTAATGCAAATTAGAAACTCCTTTCTAATTTCATACACTCTGGCCAGAGATTCCAGAACTCGCATACTAAGAATAACATAGGATATTCTCTTCCTATACTGGAAGGGGTAGATCCTCTATTGACGTTAACTATCTCCATACACAAATCCGTATGCCCAGAATAGACCTAATGGATGTCCTTGAGACTAAGGACTAATCCAAAGCATAGTTCAATATATACAAGATAACTCTAATGATCTCAAGTCTAAGGACACTTGTACAACTATCACTCAGTGAATAACTATTGACACGTGAGTAAACTCCATTAGCTGTTCAACTTATCGAGTCATGTTCAGTAAACTTATTCCCTAACAAGCACCTACATACTAGCTATAGTGTCACCACACAAATGCCTATGAGAACAGACATCCTCCTGACGGGAGCAAGCAGAGTATGTACCAATCTTTGCGGATTCACCAACTTCCGATTAGTTATCCTATGATCAGGAACTGTTTAAGTCCAGAGTTATCATCTTCTAGATCTCACTATTATAATCTCATTATAATTCTAGAAGCTTTACTCTAAACTATGGAACATCTTATTTAAAACACTTTAAATAGATAAAGCCCGTAATAAAAACAAAACAAGTCTTTTATTAACATTAATGAAATCAAATAATAATACAAGAAAGTTCTTCCTAACTCATCATACATGATTGGATTTAGGACAAACACTTTCAATCTCCCACTTGAACTAAAGCCAATCACACTGGTATCTAATACCCATCTTCTCTTTATGACGATCAAAGTGAATCTGAGACAATGTCTTTGTGAGTGGGTCTGCTACGTTGTTATGTGTGTCAACTCTCTCAATTTTGACATCTCCTCTTTCAATGATCTCCCTAATCAAATGAAAGCGCCGCAAAACATGTTTGGTATTTTTATGAGACCTAGGTTCCTTGGCTTGTGCTATTGCTGCGTTGTTATCACAATACAACACAATAGGCTCCTCAATGCTAGGAACAACTCCCAACTCAGAAACAAATTTCCTCATCCAAACGGCTTCTTTTGCAGCCTCACTTGCAGCTATATACTCTGCTTCCGCTGTGGAGTCATCCGTTGTAGACTGTTTGGAACTCTTCCAACTAATCGCACCACCATTCAGAGTAAAAACGTACCCTGACATGGATGTACTATCATCACTTTCTGATTGAAAACTAGAGTCAGTATAACCCTCTATTTTCAACTCAGATCCACCAAAAACAAGAAAAATATCCTTAGTCCTTCGCAAATATTTAAGGATGTTCTTCACTACTTTCCGGTGGTCTTCACCTGGATTGGACTGATATCTGCTCGTCACACTAATTGAATGAGCAACATCAGGCCTAGTACATAACATCACGTACATGATAGATCCTATTGTCGAAGCATAAGGAATCTTACTCATACGCTCCCTTTCTTCAGGTGTCTTAGGAGACATATTCTTGGAAAGGGATACTCCATGGCTCATTGGTATGAGACCTCTCTTGGAGTTTTCCATGCTGAACCTTTTAAGCACTTTCTCGATGTATGTACCCTGGGTAAGACCTATCATTCTTCTAGATCTATCTCTATAGATCTTCATACCAAGAATGTAGGATGCTTCTCCCATGTCCTTCATAGTGAAGTTCTTTGATAGCCACACTTTGACTGATTGTAGCATCGGTATATCATTTCCTATAAGAAGTATGTTATCCACATACTGTTGGGAATCACGGACTTGGGGTTCTACTACATTTTATGATACACAATTAAGGAGTGCGAAAAGAAAATCACCTTGTTAACGGTTGATTCCACGCTCTTCTATTGTATTCCCAAATTCCCTTGAGCGAAGTGTGGCCTCCGTCTTCTCAAGTTAACCTCTCTTCTTGCTCCTAGGTGGCTACCATATTTTTCTTAACCAACCCTAGCAAGAAGAGAATAAGAATATATATAGGGCTACAATAGGGATCATGGATAATTAGGTTGGGCCTTTTAATTACATCCTGGGCCTAGCCCAATGTAATTAAATATTAATTCAATCCACTAAAGAATTAATATTTGCACTACCTTTCCTAATACCGCAACTTAATTAATTAATTCGGTTCCAATATTATTTGCTTATTAAATTCCCCATGTTTAAAATAGCGCATGCCCATTAATTAAATAAATTACTGATAATTCATTTAATTAACATCTTATATCCTTGATCATCCACTCTACCTTTATTTAATTATGCCGGAATAAATCCACCTGCAGGGTTTCACATAATTAAATCCTTTTGAGCTTTCAAAGGGACATCATTAACCCGAATATTATCAGGACACGGATTCCTTCAATAAATAATATTCACCATATATATTATTCCATCACCCAAAATATAATGATATAATTCAAAAGAATTATTTCATATATAAATCAAAGCATGTAAATAATATACACGTGTCAATTACTATATCCGGATTAAGAACCTAAGCATTAATAATAACATAGAATCTTAGTTCACCTTCTTAATCAGTTTAAGGGAACAATTCTAAATTTGATCCTGTTCAATATACACAAAGTATACAAGTATTATTTAATAGTCAAGATAAACTATTCCCAAATAATACTTCAGTTATTCCAGTGGTTTGTCTAATTCCACTTAAACTGTGAACCCTTTATATTATATATAGACACTGATAATTTAATCTTCTGTTATCCCATTTGATACTAAATTATCCACAATATATAATAAATAGACAATGTAAAAATATGCAATCAAGATTCTCAATAAAATGGACAATGTTTATATACTACTAATGAATAGTTTAGTATAAAACCCAACAATCTCCCACTTATACTCAAGCTATTCTTTGAGTATATCAGTGTTTATTAATATAATCCGCTACCAGTTTAAATAACTATTCCGTGACCAGACATCTGACTCCTATCTCCTCCACGTGTTCTTCAAAAACCTTAGCTGGTAAACTCTTCGTGAAAGGATCAGCCCGGTTGTCCTTTGATGCTATATCAGTCACAATAATATCTCCTCGCTTAACGAACTGTCGTATGAGGTGATACTTACGCTCAATGTGTTTTGCTGCTTTATGTTCTCGTGGTTCCTTTGTATTTGCAACAGCACCAGTATTATCACAATAAATTGTGATTTGCCGTGGCAAATTAGGAACTACATTCAAATCCAGCAGGAAATTCCGGAACCATATAGCCTCCTTGGCTGCCTCAGAGGCTGCCACATATTCAGCTTCCATGGTTGAGTCTGCGATGCATTTCTGCTTCACACTCCTCCATATTACAGCTCCACCTCCTAAAGTAAAAACACACCCCGAGGTTGACTTCCTCTTATCCCTATCTGTCTGGAAATCTGAATCGGTATAACCCACAGGAAACAAGTCTGAAGCCTTGTAAATTAACATATACTTCTTAGTCCTTCGCAAGTACTTAAGTATCGTTTTTACTGCACTCCAATGTTCCTGACCTGGATTGGACTGATATCTACTGACCATGCCTACGGCAAAGCAAATATCAGGTCTCGTGCATAACATGACATACATTAAGCTTCCACATGCTGAAGCATAAGGAACTGCTTTCATGTTCTCTATCTCCTTAGGTGTCTTAGGACACTGCTCCTTTGATAGAGAGACTCCATGTCTAAAAGGTAAATTACCCTTCTTAGAGTCCTGCATGTTAAAACGAGCCAATACCTCATCAATGTACGGTTCTTGAGATAAAGCCAACGTTCTTTTCTTGCGGTCTCTTATAACTTTGATCCCAAGAATGTATGCGGCTTCACCTAAGTCTTTCATTTCAAATTGTTTGAACAACCATGCCTTAATAGATGACAACATCTCTACATTGTTTCCAATGAGCAAAATGTCATCTACATATAGTACTAGAAAAACCACTGCATTTCCTTCACTTTTCCTATACACACATGCTTCGCTTGGACTCTGATCATAACCATTTGTCTGGACGGCCTGTTCAAAACGAATGTTCCACTCCCTGGAAGCTTGTTTCAGTCCATAAATGGACTTCTTAAGCTTACACACTAGATGCTCTTGGCCCTCTTTGATGAATCCCTCTGGTTGCTGCATATGGATGTTTTCATCAAGACTTCCATTTAGGAAAGCTGTCTTGACATCCATTTGCCAAATCTCATAATCGAGATGAGCTACTATAGATAAAAGAATTCGGATTGACTTAAGCATGACTACCGGAGAAAAGGTTTCCTCATAATCAATTCCTTGTTTCTGAGTATACCCTTTCGCAACAAGTCTTGCTTTCCAGGCTTTCACCTTTTTGTCAGATCCTCTTTTTCTTTTGTAGATCCACTTGCATCCAATGGGTTTTACACCACTGGGTGGTTCCACGAGATCCCAGACTTTATTGGAATACATAGATTCCATCTCAGATTGCATAGCCTTTTGCCAAAGATCTGCATCCTTATCTTGCATTACTTCTTCGTATGTCCTGGGATCCTCATCATGTTCACCAGAGACTAAGTCCGAAGACTCTCCCAAAAACATGAACCTCTCAGGTTGTTTAACAACCCTCCCACTATGACGAAGCATTGGAGTGGTATTAGTGATAGGTTGTTCATTTACTTGTGGTTGTTCTACTTGTACCGGTGGCATATTAGAATTATCTTATCCTCCCACTAGTTCCTCTAAAACAACAGTACTCATGGGTTTGTGATTCATTATATAGTCTTCCTCTAAGAATCTAGCATTGGTGCTTACAATGATATCCCGATCCTTAGGACTATAAAACAAATACCCTTTTGTTCCCTTGGGATAACCCACAAACATCCTCACTTCTGTACGAGAATCTAACTTAGTCACGTTCTTGTTCAGCACATGTGCTGGACAACCCCAAATCCGAATGTGTTTCAAACTAGGTTTGGTACTAGTCCACAATTCTTTTGGAGTTTTTGGAACTGACTTAGAAGGTACCAAGTTTAGAAGATAAGCCGCTGTTTCTAGAGCATGCCCCCAAAACGACTTGGGTAAATTCGAATAACTCATCATCGATCTAACACTCTCTAAAAGAGTCCGGTTCCTTCTTTCTGCTACACCATTCTGCTGAGGTGTGCCAGGTGCAGTCAACTGGGATGAAATCCCATGTTCTGATAAATATTCTCTAAATTCTCCAAGCAGGTATTCGCCCCCATGATCTGATCGTAGTGACTTGATACATTTTCCTGAATGTCGCTTTTCCGCACTTGCTTTGTACTCTTTGAATTTTTCAAAGCACTCAGACTTGCGGTGCAACAGATAAATGTATCCATATCTCGAATAATCATCAATGAAAGTGACAAAATATTCATACCCACCTCTCGCTTGGATATTCATAGGTCCACATAAATCAGTATGAACCAATTCTAACACATCTTTGGCTCTATTTCCTTTTGCCTTAAAAGGTCTACTGGTCATTTTTCCTTCCAAGCAAGATTCACAGACTGGAAATGGCTCCACTGCCAACGAGCCTAAAGGCCCATCTACTACCAATCTTTGAATCCTCCTTAAGTTAATATGACCTAATCTCAAGTGCCAAAGATATGTTTGGTTCAATCCAGAAGGTTCCTTTCTTTTACTAGAGGTAGAAAGTGTATTATTAATTTCACTTGGTTGCAGCATTGGTTCTATAGGATTAATAATATATAAATTGTCTTGCAATGTACCAGAACATATAACTCGTTTATTCATCATAATGGAAACATTACGATCCAAACAAACATTATAACCATCCATAGCAAGTTTAGAAACCGAAATTAAATTCCTTCTAAATGAAGGTACATAAAGACAATTATTCAAAACCAAAATCCTATCACAACCAAAAGATAAAGAAATAACTCCAACTACAACCACTGCTACTTTCGTAGCATCTCCCATGAACACATATATCTCGCCATCTCTAAGCAGCCTGGTTTTCTGGAACCCCTGCATGGAATTACAAACATGATCAGTGGCTCTTGTGCCTACACACCAAGTGCTCGTAGACATAGCCGCTATATATGTTTCCGTAACAAGAGAAAGAGACATACCAGCATTGTTCTTCTTAGACAGAGGACAATCCTTTTTCCAGTGACCCGAGTGCTTGCACTTGAAGCACTTGCCCTTAGGCTTCTTCACTGAATTCTGAACTCCCAATGGTTTCACAACTTTCTGTGTCTGAACCTTCTTCTTCTTCTTTCCTTTCGGCTTTGAAGAAGAAACTTTCTTAGCCACATTTACCTGAACATGCTGCTGAAATAATGATTCCGCTGCCTGAAGCTCTGTCAGAAGTTCTGCAAGACTATACAACTTCTTGTTCATGTTGTAATTCAAGCGAAACGGCTCAAAGCTTTTTGGCAAACTCATAAGTATGATATCGACCTGCGTTTCCGCATCAATATCAGCACCAAGGACCTCTAGTTCATTTATATGAGACATCATCAGAAGAACATGGTCCCTTACAGGTGTTTTTTCAGCCATCTGAGTGTTCATTAGAGACTTCATTTCTACTTGCCTAGCAGCCCTATTCTGATCTCCGAAAAGCTCCTTGAGATTATAGAGCATATCTGCAGCAGTGGTCATGGCCTGATGCTGATGTTGCAAAACACCCGACATTGCTGCCAGAATGTAACATCGCGACATCTCATCTGCCTTAGTCCACTTCTTAAAATACTCTTTATCCTCATCCGGAGCATCGGCAGCAGGCTGGTCCCGGTTTGGGTTCAACAGTACAAAATTTAAACTCTTCAGCAGTCAACACTATGTCCAAATTGCGTTTCCATTCAATATAGTTAGGTCCGGTAAGTTTGTTATCCTTAAGTATGGTGAAAAGTGGATTAAAGCCCATTCTATCCTGAGAATCATGCATATAACACTTAATCAGAAAATTGCATATATCTTAAAACCTATTTGTTTCCTCTAACAATTAATTAAAATTAATGCACTAATATTTAAATTCCATAAATATCTGGTACGCCATGATGGATGACATATATACCATTTAAATTTAAATATTACTTCGGTCCTACTACTAAATAATACGCCACGTTAGGGTGGACTATATATTATCTTTCATAGCTAAGTGTATACCATTATTTAGATCTTAAGTTGCCTTTAGTCAGACCCATCCGTTCGATGTATCAATGGATAAATCCCAGGTGTTTTCGGTGAAGTCACAGACGGACTCGCTTAAAAACACAACCCCTAAGACAGAAATATCCATTATCAACATCAATCAAGGAATGTCCAACTTTTTTCTCGAATTCTATGAAACTTGGTATGTCACGATGGGGTGAGCTTACCTTTCATTATTCGTGATTAACTTAAGAAGATTGTCCTAGTAATATCCTTAACACTACCCAGACGTCATAAATCATACGCCACGATGGGTGACATATATCCAATTCATAATCGTCCTAGTGTTAAATTACATACAACCAATAATGGATGACCATGGGATCTAATATCAAATTAATTCCCTCTCCCACTTAGTATTTTAACATGAGTAATTTTATCTAGATCCATCGCCCTATGTTATTTCTTCGAGGTCCACATGTTATCAAAATAACAATACAAAGAACACATAACATAGCATAACATGCATCTCTACATAATTAAATGGGGCCTATGTCATTATAATTATGTCTAACATGCATTCCAAATACACACATAATTTAATAACATAAAACATTTAATTAAAGCAATAAATGAAAATTTATGTCCATGTCGTCCTATTTATGTTAACCATGCAATTAAAATTACACACATAATTAACAACACACATAATAATTATTTAATGCAATAATTAAAATTAAATAGCAGAAAAATTAAAATAAAAAATAAATCCACTATTATGGCCAAAAAAAAAATTTCATCCGAAAATCCTGCGAAAACTTCAACTCGCTGTTTGAGGGTCTAAACGAGCTCAGACGCACATGAAACTATGACATCGTCACTTTTCAATCGTGTAGAACATCGAAATCCCTTTCCGAAAAGGTATTACTCATCGAAATCCGACACCGTATGCAAAAGTTACAACAGTTCGAAGTTGCATAGGCGAAATCTTGTAGCATCAGCGGAAGAACTTTGTTTTCTTGCAACTCCGTCGATCAAATAGTTACATACAACATAACATACCTATTCTATTACATGAGATCATAATCTAACATGAATACAAATCATGATTACAAGATTACAAAATCATAATAGAAAACAAAACTAGCACGATCAACCCTCGTGATTTACAACCACGATAAACCACGTGGAAACCAAAACAAAAAATAACCACGATTAAACCACGTGGGATCCAAACACATAATTAAAATAAAACGAGGCCATAATAGTGGATACTAAACAACCTGCAAAAGATTATTATCCAAGCATACCACTATACATACATAACCAATTTTAATTACGACATGGACATCATATCATAAAACATAGAACCCATAACCAGGCTCTTGATACCAATTGTTGGGAATCACGGACTTGGGGTTCTACTACATTTTATGATACACAATTAAGGAGTGCGAAAAGAAAATCACCTTGTTAACGGTTGATTCCACGCTCTTCTATTGTATTCCCAAATTCCCTTGAGCGAAGTGTGGCCTCCGTCTTCTCAAGTTAACCTCTCTTCTTGCTCCTAGGTGGCTACCATATTTTTCTTAACCAACCCTAGCAAGAAGAGAATAAGAATATATATAGGGCTACAATAGGGATCATGGATAATTAGGTTGGGCCTTTTAATTACATCCTGGGCCTAGCCCAATGTAATTAAATATTAATTCAATTCACTAAAGAATTAATATTTGCACTACCTTTCCTAATACCGCAACTTAATTAATTAATTCGGTTCCAATATTATTTGCTTATTAAATTCCCCATGTTTAAAATAGCGCATGCCCATTAATTAAATAAATTACTGATAATTCATTTAATTAACATCTTATATCCTTGATCATCCACTCTACCTTTATTTAATTATGCCGGAATAAATCCACCTGCAGGGTTTCACATAATTAAATCCTTTTGAGCTTTCAAGGGGACATCATTAACCCGAATATTATCGGGACACGGATTCCTTCAATAAATAATATTCACCATATATATTATTCCATCACCCAAAATATAATGATATAATTCAAAAGAATTATTTCATATATAAATCAAAGCATGTAAATAATATACACGTGTCAATTACTATATCCGGATTAAGAACCTAAGCATTAATAATAACATAGAATCTTAGTTCACCTTCTTAATCAGTTTAAGGGAACAATTCTAAATTTGATCCTGTTCAATATACACAAAGTATACAAGTATTATTTAATAGTCAAGATAAACTATTCCCAAATAATACTTCAGTTATTCCAATGGTTTGTCTAATTCCACTTAAACTGTGAACCCTTTATATTATATATAGACACTGATAATTTAATCTTCTGTTATCCCATTTGATACTAAATTATCCACAATATATAATAAATAGACAATGTAAAAATATGCAATCAAGATTCTCAATAAAATGGACAATGTTTATATACTACTAATGAATAGTTTAGTATAAAACCCAACACATACAACACAAGAAATGTTACCACACTCCCTCTAACCTTCTTGTAGACACATTGTAACGCCCCCAAATCCGGGGTCAATGATTTGGTCGTCACACTGCACTCTTAATCCAAACAACCTGTTCAATATAAAATCAACGCAATAATAATAATATCTGTGACCCCAACTCTACCAAGAATCTTTAAAGGTTATAGTGCTAGAAACAAGAATCCACAAATTCATTACAACAATCTTTCTTCTTTACAACCATTCTCTTTACATAAATTCTAATACATTAGTATAACTTCGATAAGAAGTATACCAGGCAACTAATCTTATACAATATATTAATCAATAGAAAACGTCTATATACAAAACCTCTCACTAGCTCCAATGCTCTGGATCAAAACGTCTTTACGCTAATATCTTTCCCCATCTCTGATCAGCTACGCGGACAACTCTCGCCAATACACCTTCTTTCCGGCAGGCTAAAATATATTTAAATAAAACAAGTATGAGCGAATGAATTGCTCAGCAAGCGTATTATTAAATATGATACGAAAGGTTTCCAAAATAAACTTTGGATTTTCAAATAAACAAGCCTATGGCTTAAACATTTGTAATCTCTAATATTTTCAAAGTAAGTTTGGTAATTTATCACAATATCTCATTTAGCTTCTCGCAACCGAATAGTTTTAAAACACAAAAGATTTATATAGGTCGTTACGATGACCGAATCAACAATAACTACAATAGTATGTAGAAAATATGAAATAAATATAACTCGTACGTCTTCAAGACCATAGTTTGTACAAAAATACTAATTTGAAGATAACAGGTCTATTCACGACATTTTCCGAAATCAACAACTCTGGAAGGTTAGAATAATCAAGGGGCAAGAATGAGCCAACACGCTCGGTTAAGAAATAAAGAACGCACTTCAAGACTTCAACATGGTACCGACTGGATATGCGGTATGAATAAAACTCAACAAGATAGATATCTCACGACTGCCAATGGAATCAAGGAAGTGGATTTCGACTATTTGGAATCCAAATGAATTAAGAGTAAGTGATTTCAGCAAGATTGAAACCACCATTTATTAATCAACAACCAACAATTTTACGCAACGAATAAACCTGAATATCAGGTCATAACTCACAAGTACAAAACATATGGATGTAACTCATCTCAGAAATAAGAACTAATATTAGAATTGGATTTTTAACATTTATCAAATACAAAGGTTGTGCTGCTGGCCAGCCACGCATCAACCCCGGACTAGCTCATGTCATAGTCCTCTACTGGATCCTAGGCCAATCTGGGCCTTAATTACATCGACCAATAATTGGTCCATTTTTAAAAACATTCCAATTCTATATTATTTATACGTCAGGTGTCAGAACAATTGACAACCTTACTTCGACAATCAGGTGTCGGAAGAATCGACAACCTAATACAACAATTGCTGGAAAACTCACGTTCCAGGAAACAGTTCAATTATGAAGAATCCATTAAGGAATAACAATATAATCTAGTATCGACGAGATCGACACAATATGGGGAGGTGCACATGAAAAGTGACAATATAATAAGCATCGACGAGTTCGATGTAACAACTGGGATATAATGAAGAATAAACAATGACATGCTCAACAAGGTTAGGTCTGATATGAAACAGACAATATGATATCAACAGAAAGTGTAACAAGTCAATATAGAGTAGGGTTCAAAGAATAAACAATAACATGCTTAACAAGATTGAATCTGATATGAAACAGGCATTATGATACCAACAGAATTTGCAATAACTCAATATGGAATAGGGTTCAAAGAACAGGCTCTAGATGGCCTTAACAGTTCAATTCATCACATTATGGAAGAATTAGTTAAGATTCAACAATCTGGTAAGTGACAAGAAAGTCAAGTTCAAGTTTAAGAAAAATTCAGGGTGAAGTTTATAAATGAAGAAAACAAAGGTTTATTAACTTCTGGCAGAAATAGTTCAAGTCCTTCGAACATATACTTATAATAGATAAGCCTCGTATTTGAAGGAAGTAAACTAAATCATGCACAGCATAAATGAATTCGAATCAGGGAATGGATCAGATGATCGCATTAACAAGAAATGGTAATAATACTTGCAAGGGTGCAGGATGGAAAAATGGAATACTTGTAGAACAAGTACCACAACTTCGGAATTTAAAATAACGTTTTCAACATAGGGTTCGTAAGTTCCCACTCATCTAGGGTTGGCAATATTCCAACCTAATATTTTAAAATCAAGTCTTTTAAAAGAAAGCCTTAGTATACGGCCCATAATTATCTCTTCAAACTTTTCAATATAATAAGTATATCTTTCCAATCAATATGAAAATATGAATCTAAACTCAAAAGGTATAAAAGAGTACTCGTCAATTTACGAGATTAAATAACATACTTGCAATTCAATGCAAAGAAATCAACATTTGAAAATTCAGTAAGAAGCATTCAACATGCATACTAATAATTCAAGATAATATCCCTTAATTAATAAGCAAGGGTATAAACACTTGCCTCTGGTCCTTAGCTATTTCGTAACGCTGAAACAATACGATCCCTCCTTATTCTGTCTTATCGCACGATTCTCGACTTCCGTCCTTCTTTGCTTTAACGCTCTTGCGAATACCACTAGTCTGCTTTTACCATTTCGAATCCACGTGCCAGCCTCGATAGTCAAACATGAGACGGTACTTAGTCTTCAACGTATAATCCTCATATTATATAAATGATCGTAACTTAACTTCGACGCACTTACCGATCTTACCGATATCTCTGTTGCATAATCATCCACATCTCAACTGATAGACCAATCGCAATCAACCACATAAGTAATCCACGTAACTTGCTTGACGACAAACCCCATACTATAAAAAGTCAACATCCAAGTCAACGGCCTCGTAAATCTCACTTTCTAACATTACCGACAAATTTCTATCCCAACTACCCCACACGATAATTTTAGACACAACTACTACATTTAAACACGTCTCAAAACAATTATTCGCATGCATGACTCAACAACAAATAATTCACATCATTCACATAACACATTTAAACAAGTAACCGGGTACGTATCGGACGTCCGGTATAATTTACGAGATTAAAAACTCAGACGCTAGCCCTAGTACGGGCATATACTGACTATAAAACACATTACACAACTCATACGAATCACATAGCACTTAAAACTATTTTTAAAACATCACACAAAGCTTATTTGAATTTAAATAAGCCACATACAATTTTTAAATCAAAAATCGGATTTTTAAATCCAATATAAGTATTTTAAATGAAAATAAATCAATTAATAAAATTAATTGACACTCTTTAAATGCTCAAACTATTTTTAAATAATAAAACAGGTTTGAA
Organism: Heracleum sosnowskyi; assembly: GCA_030848705.1. Taxonomy (NCBI): domain Eukaryota; kingdom Viridiplantae; phylum Streptophyta; class Magnoliopsida; order Apiales; family Apiaceae; genus Heracleum; species Heracleum sosnowskyi. Next base: position 86,605,298 of record CM061236.1, on the reverse strand, counting down.
AATAATTAAACTGAATTTTTAATTAATTAAATCTAATTAATAATTAATTTTTAAGAATTAACTGATTAAAAGAATTAACCAATTAATTAATAAATTAATTATTAATTAAAAATAATTAAAATAATTAAGTTTAATCAATTTTCGGATTTAAAATAATAAATATAATTTATCAGAATTTTTCTGATATAAAAATATATTTTTAAAATAAAAATATGAATTTTTAAAGTTTTTAAACTATTTTCGAATTAAATTTAAAAATAAAATTCAAAAACAGTTTTCTGAAAATGAATTAGGGTTTTGAAGATTGAAACCGGGTCGAAAAATCGGGTAAACGGGTCGGGAAGAACGAATCCGGGTCACCAAGAACAACCCGCCGGAATCTGGGTTTTCCAGAATCCGGCCGGCGTCCGGTGGCCGGACTTCGCCGTTTCCGATCAAAACAAAACCAAACTATAGGGCTTTTGTTCGCTTTTGCAAGACAAACACAACCCACATACACACACATCTGTCCCATGCCGGAATCGTGCCCAGAATTCATTCAAAGAACTCGCCGGCGACGACCTCGGCCGGAAACCCGATCTACTTAAATCCTACATGAAACTCAAAGATTAATATACCAAAATGAAGCTTATAACTCATACAATAAAAGCCCTTTACCAAAAACAATGTCAGATCAATATCAAGAACGTACGAATTGAAAGAAGAAATCGGGTCAAAACCCGAAAATCAAACCCGACTAAATCGAACATAAACATGAAATTAAAGCATGGATTCTTGCTAATTAGAACCCTAGGAACATGTTAGAAGCAACCAATTGAACGGAGAATCAACAGAATGAAAATCCCCAAATCGAATCAAGAACCCTAATTTTAATTCGAAACTTGTAAAATCAATATAAAATCGAATACTTACCAGATGATGATGAGGTTGGAAGATTCTGAAACTAGATTTTTGGGGCTTTGATTTGAGTATAAGAACTTCAGATTTGGACTTCAATAACCCTTAGAACGAATTGATTGAAGATCAAGAACACAAAACAATTATTTGGGAATTTCGGATTTCTTGAGTAATTTCTGAAGAATTGCTAGGGTTATGAAGTCTGATTGGTCATTTTATATTTTTGGAAAAATAATACCCCAAATAACATTTTTGGATCGATATTGATTCGTTAGATCGTTTAAAAACCCTAATTAGGTCAAAAACACGTTTTACGAAAAGTAAGGGGTTAAAAAGGTTGATGATTATCCAAATTGATATATATCATTATATAACTAATGCTCAAGAATACTAGGGCTATAACAACTTCAATATTGATATAGAACGATAAATCCGTCCCCTTAAGCAATTAGGGTTCGGAACGATTTTTCCTTTTTCGGATCAAAAATTGAAATTAATTTGCAGAATCAAATAGGTAGGGTTAAATAGAATCCCATAACCCTTTCGATAACGATTCGAATACGAAAGACGAAGAATTAAAAATGAATGTACGAAATTTCAACGGGCTCTTGAATTATCAAAACGGCTCAAATTTGAAGAAAATTCCAAATGACGAAATTTTTGAAAGGGGCTTCCGACTCACCATTTAGCACATAATCACACACTAAATATCATATAATAATATTCCAATATTCCAAAATAAATATTTTAGATTAAATATATCATTTAATCAAATAATAAAATTCACGGATATTACATCCTTCCCCCCTTAACAGGATTCTGTCCTCAGAATCAGCTCGCGCAAACGTAGGTGGATAATTTCCAACATCTCATTCTCAAATTCCTAGGTTGACTTTTCAACCTTAGGATTTCTCCTCATACTCATACTAATTTGACTCCTCTATTACTAAATACTCTCTCATACTGGCTCAATATCTCAATCGATTACTCAACACAAAACAATTTAACTGGATCTCTATAGGTTCACACTCTACGAAATACACTATGAATACACCACTCATGGAGTGGTACGCAAACTTATACGCAACTTTCCCAACACGCAATAAATCGTCGTAAGGTAGCATTTCAAAATTGTCATAGTAACTGTCGTCGTAAGGGAATCTAATCATCGGTAAACGATCCTCCCAATTACCTTCAAAATTTAGTACACAATCATAGTCTGTCTGAATTCTTCAATTACGTCGCGGATCTCTGTCAAATACAATTGAACTCGTCATTCCATGCCGTACCATTATCTCTTATTAAGCGGTCAATAATAACCCAAATAACATCACGATAAGCTCTAAGCCTTAGCAACTCCATCCCACAGTTTATCTCAACATGTCTTCATTTCCATTCAGGAATCTCTTTAGTTGTAATCGTCTACTATACCTCTGTTATTCTGTCTTCATTTTCCAACACCTCAAGTACTTAAACACTCACTAACATCAATATTCTTTTAAGTCTCTAATATATCCTTACATTTCTTTCTTATCCCTTATTCTTTCTTGCTCCTTCCTGTAATTGAATTCCATTTCTCTTTCCATAACTGTTTCCTTTATGTAGCCCTTTCTCTCTAATCAATCCTGGTTGAATCCTTATTCCCGTCATTTCTTTTAGTTAATCTCTCATTATCATAACCTTAAAGCTCCATCCTTTCTAATCCTTGTACCGAAGATATTTTCATCTCAATTCCCTCCTTTACTACTCATACTATCAGCCATCCATATTCTTGGGTCAACTTTATCTACCTCCAATATGTCTAACAACTACTTTCAACGATCACATACCTTTCATGCCAATTAACTTTTCAGCTGAAAACAACCCTTCATTACCTCATCCATTGTCTTTAAATCCTTATTAACACCTCTTCATCTTCTTTTCCTATCTTCACAGTAACACTCATGACACCTTTTCCATGGTTCCATCTCATTTCCCAAACAGCTTGATCAACTCGACATTATCTTGATTCTCATTCTATACATCCACATTGACTGGTAAAATCTACCTTAACTATCGTGAGCAAAAGACTTGCAACCATATCATACAATCCTGAAATACTCAAAGATTAACTCATTCTCCATTATTAGCCTATCATCCATTCTTAAAAGTTCTTCTCATTGAGACAAAAATCTATTATGTCCATTTTCCACAACCTAGGATAACATCAGCACAATTACACCTTTTTCCCCAATTTCCAATCAACTCTTGAATTATCTAACTTCACCTTTTCCACATCGTAACGTTAATCGATAGAAAGAGAACAACTGGCCCCGTTATATGTTACTAGTATTCTAATCGCATCGTAGTCCGCTTTCGCTCGTGGTAATTCAATCGCAAATTCTTCGTTCATTATGGTAGGGTAAATTTCAGTTCACCCTAATGGCATACCTCCCAGATTATTTGAAGTAAGAAGTTCATGATAGTTTGAAGTGAAAAGATTCTATATCGTAGCAAATGTCCCACAATTGGGGTTACCAAATCTGTATATTCCAAAGCAACGTTATTGGAAGTGAAAGGATTACTGAGAGACCAATTTGATCACATGAACTCAATGTTGTGTGTCTCTATTAAGACAGTACTAAAGGTAATTAGCCTTCTTGTATTTCACAACACACAAGTGACGGCGTCCCGTCAGACTTCTATCACATAGACAGATAGTCCTTGTGTCCCCTATAAATAGGGTTGTTTATCTCAGTTGGAGTAGAGAAATATGAAAGAAATTTAGAGTCAGAATAACAATCAGGGCCTTTCGATAAGAATTCTCAAATACACACCTTGGATTGAAATTGAATAAATTCCAAAGGTGTTATTTCAGAAAAGAAGAACAACCAGAAAGGAAGTATCAACAAATAGTGTTACATCACAATTAGAGTTATCCACTCCGGAAGAATGAAGGAGTTGGAATTTAAATAACATATTTTCAACAGGCTTTACAAATTGAAATAGATGTCGCAACAACCTCTGATGCAATTGCAATCATGATTGATCAAAAGTATCAAGTACAAAGTCAAAAGGTGGAATATATTCACCAACACAAGTTTCGCTTAAAGAAATGTCAAATATTTCCTTAGGATGGGAAGGTATTACCAAGGTCTTCACATATGACTCCTCCGTCGACTCCTTCGATAGCTCGTTATTCGATTTCAGCCCTTCTTCTCCACGTTATTCGATTTCAGCCCTTCTTTTCCACGTCGCAAGGTTATCAATATCGTACGTCGTCGTCGACTCGTAATAGTCCTCGAAGATTCCGCCTCAGACGTCTACAAACGCAAGAAGTTCTATCCATTTCAGCACAACTATCTCAATCAAATACCTCTATCTTAACTCACTCAGCGGTACTATATCCAATAGTCCAATACGAACTCTAAATGAGCTCTGACGTTCCTTATATAACTATATACACTCCCACACACTCTCGTTTCTAGTTTTTACTATAACCCTTGCTCTGATACCAACTGTAACGCCCCCAAATCCGGGGTCAATGATTTGGTCGTCACACTGCACTCTTAATCCAAACAACCTGTTCAATATAAAATCAACGCAATAATAATAATATCTGTGACCCCAACTCTACCAAGAATCTTTAAAGGTTATAGTGCTAGAAACAAGAATCCACAAATTCATTACAACAATCTTTCTTCTTTACAACCATTCTCTTTACATAAATTCTAATACATTAGTATAACTTCGATAAGAAGTATACCAGGCAACTAATCTTATACAATATATTAATCAATAGAAAACGTCTATATACAAAACCTCTCACTAGCTCCAATGCTCTGGATCAAAACGTCTTTACGCTAATATCTTTCCCCATCTCTGATCAGCTACGCGGACAACTCTCGCCAATACACCTTCTTTCCGGCAGGCTAAAATATATTTAAATAAAACAAGTATGAGCGAATGAATTGCTCAGCAAGCGTATTATTAAATATGATACGAAAGGTTTCCAAAATAAACTTTGGATTTTCAAATAAACAAGCCTATGGCTTAAACATTTGTAATCTCTAATATTTTCAAAGTAAGTTTGGTAATTTATCACAATATCTCATTTAGCTTCTCGCAACCGAATAGTTTTAAAACACAAAAGATTTATATAGGTCGTTACGATGACCGAATCAACAATAACTACAATAGTATGTAGAAAATATGAAATAAATATAACTCGTACGTCTTCAAGACCATAGTTTGTACAAAAATACTAATTTGAAGATAACAGGTCTATTCACGACATTTTCCGAAATCAACAACTCTGGAAGGTTAGAATAATCAAGGGGCAAGAATGAGCCAACACGCTCGGTTAAGAAATAAAGAACGCACTTCAAGACTTCAACATGGTACCGACTGGATATGCGGTATGAATAAAACTCAACAAGATAGATATCTCACGACTGCCAATGGAATCAAGGAAGTGGATTTCGACTATTTGGAATCCAAATGAATTAAGAGTAAGTGATTTCAGCAAGATTGAAACCACCATTTATTAATCAACAACCAACAATTTTACGCAACGAATAAACCTGAATATCAGGTCATAACTCACAAGTACAAAACATATGGATGTAACTCATCTCAGAAATAAGAACTAATATTAGAATTGGATTTTTAACATTTATCAAATACAAAGGTTGTGCTGCTGGCCAGCCACGCATCAACCCCGGACTAGCTCATGTCATAGTCCTCTACTGGATCCTAGGCCAATCTGGGCCTTAATTACATCGACCAATAATTGGTCCATTTTTAAAAACATTCCAATTCTATATTATTTATACGTCAGGTGTCAGAACAATTGACAACCTTACTTCGACAATCAGGTGTCGGAAGAATCGACAACCTAATACAACAATTGCTGGAAAACTCACGTTCCAGGAAACAGTTCAATTATGAAGAATCCATTAAGGAATAACAATATAATCTAGTATCGACGAGATCGACACAATATGGGGAGGTGCACATGAAAAGTGACAATATAATAAGCATCGACGAGTTCGATGTAACAACTGGGATATAATGAAGAATAAACAATGACATGCTCAACAAGGTTAGGTCTGATATGAAACAGACAATATGATATCAACAGAAAGTGTAACAAGTCAATATAGAGTAGGGTTCAAAGAATAAACAATAACATGCTTAACAAGATTGAATCTGATATGAAACAGGCATTATGATACCAACAGAATTTGCAATAACTCAATATGGAATAGGGTTCAAAGAACAGGCTCTAGATGGCCTTAACAGTTCAATTCATCACATTATGGAAGAATTAGTTAAGATTCAACAATCTGGTAAGTGACAAGAAAGTCAAGTTCAAGTTTAAGAAAAATTCAGGGTGAAGTTTATAAATGAAGAAAACAAAGGTTTATTAACTTCTGGCAGAAATAGTTCAAGTCCTTCGAACATATACTTATAATAGATAAGCCTCGTATTTGAAGGAAGTAAACTAAATCATGCACAGCATAAATGAATTCGAATCAGGGAATGGATCAGATGATCGCATTAACAAGAAATGGTAATAATACTTGCAAGGGTGCAGGATGGAAAAATGGAATACTTGTAGAACAAGTACCACAACTTCGGAATTTAAAATAACGTTTTCAACATAGGGTTCGTAAGTTCCCACTCATCTAGGGTTGGCAATATTCCAACCTAATATTTTAAAATCAAGTCTTTTAAAAGAAAGCCTTAGTATACGGCCCATAATTATCTCTTCAAACTTTTCAATATAATAAGTATATCTTTCCAATCAATATGAAAATATGAATCTAAACTCAAAAGGTATAAAAGAGTACTCGTCAATTTACGAGATTAAATAACATACTTGCAATTCAATGCAAAGAAATCAACATTTGAAAATTCAGTAAGAAGCATTCAACATGCATACTAATAATTCAAGATAATATCCCTTAATTAATAAGCAAGGGTATAAACACTTGCCTCTGGTCCTTAGCTATTTCGTAACGCTGAAACAATACGATCCCTCCTTATTCTGTCTTATCGCACGATTCTCGACTTCCGTCCTTCTTTGCTTTAACGCTCTTGCGAATACCACTAGTCTGCTTTTACCATTTCGAATCCACGTGCCAGCCTCGATAGTCAAACATGAGACGGTACTTAGTCTTCAACGTATAATCCTCATATTATATAAATGATCGTAACTTAACTTCGACGCACTTACCGATCTTACCGATATCTCTGTTGCATAATCATCCACATCTCAACTGATAGACCAATCGCAATCAACCACATAAGTAATCCACGTAACTTGCTTGACGACAAACCCCATACTATAAAAAGTCAACATCCAAGTCAACGGCCTCGTAAATCTCACTTTCTAACATTACCGACAAATTTCTATCCCAACTACCCCACACGATAATTTTAGACACAACTACTACATTTAAACACGTCTCAAAACAATTATTCGCATGCATGACTCAACAACAAATAATTCACATCATTCACATAACACATTTAAACAAGTAACCGGGTACGTATCGGACGTCCGGTATAATTTACGAGATTAAAAACTCAGACGCTAGCCCTAGTACGGGCATATACTGACTATAAAACACATTACACAACTCATACGAATCACATAGCACTTAAAACTATTTTTAAAACATCACACAAAGCTTATTTGAATTTAAATAAGCCACATACAATTTTTAAATCAAAAATCGGATTTTTAAATCCAATATAAGTATTTTAAATGAAAATAAATCAATTAATAAAATTAATTGACACTCTTTAAATGCTCAAACTATTTTTAAATAATAAAACAGGTTTGAAAATAATTAAACTGAATTTTTAATTAATTAAATCTAATTAATAATTAATTTTTAAGAATTAACTGATTAAAAGAATTAACCAATTAATTAATAAATTAATTATTAATTAAAAATAATTAAAATAATTAAGTTTAATCAATTTTCGGATTTAAAATAATAAATATAATTTATCAGAATTTTTCTGATATAAAAATATATTTTTAAAATAAAAATATGAATTTTTAAAGTTTTTAAACTATTTTCGAATTAAATTTAAAAATAAAATTCAAAAACAGTTTTCTGAAAATGAATTAGGGTTTTGAAGATTGAAACCGGGTCGAAAAATCGGGTAAACGGGTCGGGAAGAACGAATCCGGGTCACCAAGAACAACCCGCCGGAATCTGGGTTTTCCAGAATCCGGCCGGCGTCCGGTGGCCGGACTTCGCCGTTTCCGATCAAAACAAAACCAAACTATAGGGCTTTTGTTCGCTTTTGCAAGACAAACACAACCCACATACACACACATCTGTCCCATGCCGGAATCGTGCCCAGAATTCATTCAAAGAACTCGCCGGCGACGACCTCGGCCGGAAACCCGATCTACTTAAATCCTACATGAAACTCAAAGATTAATATACCAAAATGAAGCTTATAACTCATACAATAAAAGCCCTTTACCAAAAACAATGTCAGATCAATATCAAGAACGTACGAATTGAAAGAAGAAATCGGGTCAAAACCCGAAAATCAAACCCGACTAAATCGAACATAAACATGAAATTAAAGCATGGATTCTTGCTAATTAGAACCCTAGGAACATGTTAGAAGCAACCAATTGAACGGAGAATCAACAGAATGAAAATCCCCAAATCGAATCAAGAACCCTAATTTTAATTCGAAACTTGTAAAATCAATATAAAATCGAATACTTACCAGATGATGATGAGGTTGGAAGATTCTGAAACTAGATTTTTGGGGCTTTGATTTGAGTATAAGAACTTCAGATTTGGACTTCAATAACCCTTAGAACGAATTGATTGAAGATCAAGAACACAAAACAATTATTTGGGAATTTCGGATTTCTTGAGTAATTTCTGAAGAATTGCTAGGGTTATGAAGTCTGATTGGTCATTTTATATTTTTGGAAAAATAATACCCCAAATAACATTTTTGGATCGATATTGATTCGTTAGATCGTTTAAAAACCCTAATTAGGTCAAAAACACGTTTTACGAAAAGTAAGGGGTTAAAAAGGTTGATGATTATCCAAATTGATATATATCATTATATAACTAATGCTCAAGAATACTAGGGCTATAACAACTTCAATATTGATATAGAACGATAAATCCGTCCCCTTAAGCAATTAGGGTTCGGAACGATTTTTCCTTTTTCGGATCAAAAATTGAAATTAATTTGCAGAATCAAATAGGTAGGGTTAAATAGAATCCCATAACCCTTTCGATAACGATTCGAATACGAAAGACGAAGAATTAAAAATGAATGTACGAAATTTCAACGGGCTCTTGAATTATCAAAACGGCTCAAATTTGAAGAAAATTCCAAATGACGAAATTTTTGAAAGGGGCTTCCGACTCACCATTTAGCACATAATCACACACTAAATATCATATAATAATATTCCAATATTCCAAAATAAATATTTTAGATTAAATATATCATTTAATCAAATAATAAAATTCACGGATATTACACACATGGTTCATCTATGTTTTTGATAAAATCAAACTCTTTGATTGTCTCATCAAAACGGATGTTCCATCTACGAGAAGCTTGCCGTAATCCATATATGGTTCGTAGCAGCTTACACACTAGGTGTTCATTCCCTTTGGAAACAAAACCCTCTGGCTGTGTCATATACACTTCCTCTTCAAGTTTCCCATTGAGGAAGGCTGTTTTCACATCCATTTGCCAGATCTCATAGTCGTAGTAAGCAGCAATCGCAAGCAAAATCCGAATTGATTTTAACAGGGCTACAGGCGAAAAAGTTTCATCAAAGTCAATCCCTTGCCTTTGTCTGAATCCTTTTGCCACGAGCCTGGCCTTATAGGTCTCCACCTGGCCATCTACTCCAATCTTTCTCTTGTATACCCATTTGCACCCAATAGGCTTCACATCCTTGGGTGCTTCAACCAACGTCCATACTTGGTTGGTATACATAGAATCCATTTCAGATTTCATGGCACTCTGCCATTTCTCTGAGTCAACACTACTCATAGCCTCATTATAGGTCATAGGGTCGTCATCATCAATGATTGACAACTCATTGTCATTCTCAATGAAAAGGCCATAATACCTCTCAGGTTGGCGAGACACTCTCTCTGACCTACGAATGGGCTGTTCCACAGAAGGTTGTTCAGTCTGAACATGTGTTTCCTCTTGAACCGTAGTAGTTTGTGCTTCTTGAACTTCATTAAGTTCTATTTTGCTCCCACTGTTCCCTTCAAGGATAAACTGTTTTTCCAAGAAGGTAGCATGTCTGGAGACAAATACCCTATGATCGGTGTAAAAGTAATACCCTAAAGTCTCTTTAGGATATCCCACAAACTTACATTTTACGGATCGAGATTCTAGCTTATCAGGGTCAACTTTCTTGACATAAGCTGGACATCCCCAAATCTTAACGTGTTTAAGACTCGGTTTCCTTTCTTTCCATATCTCATATGGAGTTTGAGGAACAGATTTGAAAGGCACCTTATTCAGTAAATATGCTGAGGTTTCCAATGCATAACCCCAAAGGAATACTGGAAGATCTGCATAGCTCATCATGGATCGAACCATGTCTAACAAAGTTCGATTTCTCCTTTCAGATACCCCATTCAACTGTGGAGTATATGGAGGAGTCCACTGAGAGACTATACCATTTTCTTTGAGATAATCTAGAAACTCACCATTCAAGTATTCACCACCTCAATCTGATCGAAGGGTTTTAATAATATGTTTGGTTTGTTTCTCCACTTCATACTTGTATTCTTTGAACTTTTCAAAGGCTTCAGACTTGTGTTTCATCAAATACACATATCCGAATCTAGATCGATCATCTGTGAAAGTAATGAAGTACGAAAATCCACCCATGGCTTGCGTAGACATCGGTCCACATACATCTGTGTGTACCAATCCTAGCAAATCTGCAGCCCTCTCTCTATGTCCACTAAATGGAGATTTGGTCATTTTACCCAATAGACAAGACTCGCATGTAGGATATGATTCAAAATCAAAGAGTTCAAGTAACCCTTCCTTATGTAATGTACGAAGTCTATTTTCACTAATATGACCAAGTCTGCAGTGCCACAAATAGGTGAGATTTTCATCATCCCTTTTCCTTTTATTAGTACGTTCAATTTGTAGTAAATTATGCTCTACGTCACATACATACAGACCATTATTTAAAATACCACTACCATAAAGAACATTATCTCTAAGAATTGAACATTTATTATTCTGAATAACAAATGAAAATCCAGCCAAGTCTAACATGGGAATAGAAATAATATTCCTCACAATCGAGGGAACAAAATAACAATTATTTAAAACAATAGTCTTGCCCGTAGGCATATGTAAATCAAATTATCCTACAGCTTCAGCAGCAACTCTTGCTCCATTTCCCATCCGTAGAATCACCTCCTCTTCCTCAAGAGTCCTACTTCTCCTTAGTCCCTGCAACGAATTGCAAATGTGAGAACCACATGTGGTATCTAATACCAAAGTAGCAATTTGATTTAATGACATATTCACTTCAATCATGAACATACCTGAATCATAAACGGCAGTCTCACTACCCTTCTTCTTCTTCAATTCTGCAAGGTAAACCTTGCAGTTCCTCTTCCAGTGCCCCACCTTGTTACAGTGGAAGCAAACAGCTTTGCTTTTGGGGTCTTCAGCTTTTGGTGGAACCGGCCTTTTTTCACCTACTTTCTTCTTCTTGGTAGGGTTCTTCTTCATTTTCTTAGGATTGGAACCTTCACCAATTAGAAGAACAGAACTCTTCTTAGAGGGAAAATTCGATTCCGCAGTCTTCAACATGTTGTGGAGTTCAGCCAGGCTGACGTCCAACTTATTCATGTGAAAGTTCACAACAAACTGCGAAAACGAACCCGGAAGTGATTGCAAGACCAAGTCTTGACTCAGCTCCCCATCCATGTTGAAACCAAGTTGTCCAAGACGTTCAATCAAATTGATCATCTTAAGTACGTGGTCATTCACAGACGATCCCTCAGACATCCTACATCGGAACAGCTCTTTCGATATCTCATATCGAGCTGTCCTCCCCGCCACATCATACAACTCTTGTAGATGCTTTAGGATAGTGTGAGCATCCATATGCTCATGCTGCTTCTGTAGCTCAATGTTCATGGAAGCTAGCATGATACATTGAGCAACATTTGCATCATCTATCCACTTACGATACACAACATGTTCATCATCATGTGCATCGTCAGTAGGTTCAGTAGGCTTAGGTGAGTCAAGCACATATTCCAGCTTCTCAACCCTGAGAACAATTTTCAGGTTTCGAAGCCAGTCAGCAAAATTAGGACCAGTCAATTTGTGAGCATCCAGTATGCTCCGGAGTGATAGTGCAGAAGACATAATGTATATAGTAAATCTGTAAATGATAAACACATAACAACACTTAGAAAATATTCAATTTCATTTTAAAATACTATATGAATCGGGTCTTTATTCATAAGTGGCTCCCACTAGTTTATCTAATTTATACAACCCCTAAGTGAAAAATTAAGCATTCATAATGCTAGTGGGAATAGGGATCCTACATTCCATCACACAACCTCGGCTGTGGCACGAAACGCCATGTGATGTTCAGTAGGCAGACAACTCTTGTCAATTACATCTCATGTTATTCCCTAATAAAACTTTAGCCTCTTGAATAATTGAGTCATGGCTGTAGCACGACAAACTCAATATTCTAAGTCAAGTCTAACCCAACATTTCATACAATTGAAACAGTCTCCAACAACCCACGGCTGTAGCGCGTAACGACCATTAGATTCTAATTCATTGTACACATCTCTATGTAATAGACAAGTATTTATTATTTCGAAATCAAAGCCCTCGGCTGTAGCACGAAACGACAATGATTCAAAAATAAGAACTACTTTCTACCATGTTGGAAGACTATGACCGACACAAGCCCGTTGTGCCATTGGCCATTTACTACTTGATATAAATTTTAATTAAGAGGGATTATATTATGTTACAACCATAATCATATTACTAGGAGATTCTCTTTTTCTTGAACAAAATACAATTATGATATTTAAATGAAAAATTCCTAGTGTGTTGGAGGGGTCACATCGGTCCCGCTTAAAACTCAACGGCCTAGACAAAAATTTTCATTTTCAACATCAAAAGAGTATTTCACTCTATGTTTCATAAACATAAGAATCTCATGGTTGTACTCATAATATTATTGTTAAGGCAAGAAACAATTCCTATTCTAGATTTTCTAGAGCACGCCTTATTTTGATTTAAGTTCACCTAAATCTATCATCGCATGGTAAATATAGGCATATATCTCATATATAAAAATAAATAAATAAGTAAGCATGCAAGTAATATCATGTCATACAATGATATAATGATGTATGGATTTATTATAGTATTTAAAAGCAATTAAAACAATTAGTACATGCTTTAAAACACTTCCGGGAATATAAAAAGTTCCAAACTTTTATATAAAAAATATTTGACCACTCCATTAGATCCATCTCGGAAAAACGAATCCAACGGTATATTGCACGGCCAAAACGGAGTTACCAAACTCCCAAAAAATCAAATTTAATGTGGACAGAGGGGCTGTAACGCATTACTGGAATGCGTTACACAATTAATAGCATTTAATTGTGTAACGCATGACGCTCATTCGTTACAGGCCCTATAACGCATTCCCAGAATGCGTTACCCCCCTTCCCAGCGTTTGTGCGCCACGCGCGCACGCGGACAGCAGCAGCAGAAAGGCTTTTGATTCTTTTGTAACTGTTTTAGCAAAAAAAAAACTGCCCTCTATTAATTTCCTTTATTGTCATTATTATTTTATTTTAATATTAATAAATTAATTAACAATTAATTAATAAATTAATAAAAAATCAAAATAATATGATTTCTGAAATCAAACAAAAGCAAAAATAACCAAGTATCTATGGGGTCCTAGTACAAATTTTAATTCATATATTTCACCATGCATAATTATTTTATGAATTTTAATTAAAACAATTTTAAAAAATTCATAACAAATAATCTACACATCACAAAATTATGAAAAAAAATACCTAGATGATCCACAACACTTGTAGAACCCAGATCAATGGTCAAAATCTCATGCAAATAATATTTCGAATTAATTCATAATTAAATCTAAATATACTTGGAAAAATCATAATAAATCCATACATGCATACAAAAAATCTGAATTTTTTTTATATGAATCTCTATATGCAGAACCTTGCTCTGATACAATTGAAGGAATTTACGGATGAGCGGAAGCATGATATAAAATTTATTCCGTAAAAACCATGTATCGCACATATAGAAAAACATATAAAATCTAGAGCGAGGGAATCATAACCATACCTTGCGAATCGAAGCTTTAAAATCGATGGTTGCAAGCAGTTGCTCCTCAGAGTGTGAAGCACTCTACCGGTATCCACCAAGAATTTTCCTTCGATGAATTCTTCAAAAAACTCTAAGACTTTTTAGAGAGAAAGAGAGAGAGAGATGGAGGCTAGCTCCTTTTTCTAGGTTTTTCACAAAAACAAGATGTCCCTTAGAATGAACTATCTCATTCTATTTATAGGGCTTTTTTAGGGTTTTAATAATATATTATATATATATATATATATATATATATATATATATATATATATTACCCCACATTTCTAAAATGCTTTAATAATGATTAAAACTATTTTAATCATTATTTCTTTTTCTAAACTATTTAGAAAATAATTCTTCCTCTCTCATAATTTAAATCTTTTCATCAAAGAAAATATTCTTTTATGGTGTGACCCTGTAGGTTCAATATTAAGCCGGTAGTAGAAATAAATAATAATAAACTTTTTATTTATTATTTATATGAATTCTAATAATTCATTAAATATAATTAACTGATTAATTATATTTATTCTACATCGTGAGTGATGCTTCTCAACATATCGCGACTATCCGGATAATATGAATTCACTGCTTAGAATACCAAGAACCTGTCAGTGACTAGTTTAAGTACAATCAATTCCTTCTACCCTACAATATCCCGATTAAATACAAGACATGGATCTCGTGTCAGGCCTTATTAAATTTAATCATATGATATCTTATCCATAATGCTAAGTTCATATTAATGCAAATTAGAAACTCCTTTCTAATTTCATACACTCTGGCCATAGATTCCAGAACTCGCATACTAAGAATAACATAGGATATTCTCTTCCTATACTGGAAGGGGTAGATCCTCTATTGACGTTAACTATCTCCATACACAAATCCGTATGCCCAGAATAGACCTAATGGATGTCCTTGAGACTAAGGACTAATCCAAAGCATAGTTCAATATATACAAGATAACTCTAACGATCTCAAGTCTAAGGACACTTGTACAACTATCACTCAATGAATAACTATTGACACGTGAGTAAACTCCATTAACTGTTCAACTTATCGAGTCATGTTCAGTAAACTTATTCCCTAACAAGCACCTACATACTAGCTATAGTGTCACCACACAAATGCCTATGAGAACAGACATCCTCCTGACGGGAGCAAGCATAGTATGTACCAATCTTTGCGGATTCACCAACTTCTGATTAGTTATCCTATGATCAGGAACTGTTTAAGTCTAGAATTATCATCTTCTAGATCTCACTATTATAATCTCATTATAATTCTAGAAGCTTTACTCTAAACTATGGAACATCTTATTTAAAACACTTTAAATAGATAAAGCCCGTAATAAAAACAAAACAAGTCTTTTATTAACATTAATGAAATCAAATAATAATACAAGAAAGTTCTTCCTAACTCATCATACATGATTGGATTTAGGACAAACACTTTCATCTTCTACGTGCATTTCTGGCTATCTTCCATAAGAAATGATAACCATCTGTAGAAGATATTGAGCATTCAACCATGGAATCATATGTTCATTCCTGAAGGTTCTTCTGTAAGGAACACCTACTCAGGGTAGCATCTCTCAGAAAGTGTTAATCTACTTCTGCAACTTCAAGAAGAAATCCTTTCAAAGATCAGACCTCTAATCTACTCAGAAGCCCAGTTTGGGAAAGCAACTCAAAAAGAGTGCATGCAGCTGGAAAAGCCTACAGGGTTTTTAATCACCTGATATGGGCTGAAAAATAACCCTAGAAATGTAATTAATGATATATTAATTAGACCTAGATTGGTCCAAGAACATGGCCCAATAAACAAGGCCCGAAACCCTAATTATTTATTAATTTCATAATTAATAAATAGGGAAAATATACAGCTCATGAAAGGAGTCCAAAATATGGTAAATTCTTCAAAGAAGGATCCAGAATCCCAATTAAAAGAAATAATGAGTCATAGTCCTTATCCTACAACAAGGAAAAGACTTGTCCACCAAGAAATACAATGTTTATCCATTATCAAAAAGGAGACTTATTCGCTAAGTCTTCTAAACATACTCTAAATACGAGGCTCCTGACGCCTATATAAGGACCCTGATCCTTCGCAATAGAACTACGTTTTCTGGCTTGATTCTCAGCATTGATTGAGATACGTAGGCATCTTGTGAGGACCGATTTAGTCACGAAACACAAGAGCAGCCATTAAAAGCTCGAAAGCTCCTAAACCCTAGCAGTAAATTTACAAGTACATTTTTTAATCCATAACATTTGGCGCCGTCTGTGGGAAGACAACATCAACCATGACAAACACACGAAGAATGACTCGAGATACTCAAACTTCTGAAGAGCTTCCTCTCACCTCTGAGGCAGGCGCTCGAGGTAGCCAGCCACCACCGATCACCACCACTCAAGGACCGGAAATCCCGATTTCGGTTGAAGGGACGAATCCCCTGCAAATGGTCGTTCATGGACCTGATCCACAAGAGACCGTTCTCCAGCAACCAATCACAACCTCCCCACTGCTCCTGAATGCACCAAGTGGCCTTCAACTTCATACCACATATCTCCCCCAATACGCAACTCAAACTCTTGGGATGCCAAGTTATGGCATGCCCCCTCGACCCACGATGGGCGGCAGTGGTCTCAATCCCACTTACCATGAAGCATATGTTCCCCCTTACATACAAGGTTTGGGACCCCAAAACCAACAAACTCAAACTCGAAGGACCCATTTGATTCAAGATTACTCGGGACCCTACACTGAGGATGAGAATGATTCAACTGGAGAAGAGAGGGATCTTGCCCCAAAAAGGAGACGTTCTTCCCAAATGAACCGGGAGAAATCCCAAACTACGAAAGAAATGATTGCAGCCCATGAGGCAGAGGCTGCAAGACTTAAGAAATTATTGGCAGAAGAGGAAGCCGCAAGAGCGCAAAGCCAAGTAACTGGGAGAATCCCGATAATCAACTTAGATCCAACACCAAGAAGAACTAAGAGGGCTGAAGCCCCAAGGGGTGATCCTAGTGTTTTGTTGCCCCTAGGAGATCCTGATGATCCTACACCACCATTTACTGAGGACATCATGAAAGCTAGCATATCCAGGAAATTCAAGATGCCAATGATCAAAGCTTATGATGGAACGGGGGATCCAGCGAATCACGTGAGAACCTTCTCTAATGCACTGCTGTTGCAGCCAACCAATGATGCGGTCAAGTGCAGAGCGTTTCCACAAACCTTGGCAGACATGGCCCAACGTTGGTATAGCCGTTTACCTCCCAATTCCATTGGGTCTTTTAAGGAACTAAGCAAAGCATTCATCAACCAATTTGTTAGTGGAAGGGTGCATGAGAAGAGTTCTGCATCACTCATGGGAATCCAGTAAGGAAATAATAAAGCTTTAAGGGATTATATCAACCGATTCACCCGGGAGGCTCTGAAAGACCCAGACTTGGAGGACAAAGTAGCTATGATAGCCTTGCAGCAAGGAACCACTGATGATCACTTCAAAAGATCCTTGGCAAAGCATCCACCCGAGAGCATGTTGAAGCTCCAAGATAGAGCCGAAAAGTACATCAAGGTTGAAGAAAGCATGAGAAAGTATGAACCCACTGTTGGTGGCAGTGGAAATTCAAAGAAAAGAAAAGAAACTCAGGAGTACGATGTAGAGGAAAAGTTTCCTAGAACGTCAAAGGATTCTGATTCTCCACCCAAGAGGAACAATTTTGGGCCAAAGTTTACGGAGTATGCAAGATTAAACACTCCCAGGAGCCAAATTCTGATGGAAATAGCAAAGGAGGAGGATCTCCGATGGCCGAAGCCACTGAGGACTGACATGTCTAAACGGAATCAAAACCAATTTTGTCGGTTCCACAAAGAAGTTGGTCACAACACGGATGATTGCAGACAACTGAAAGATGAGATCGAGTTTTTTATACGAAGAGGAAAGCTCAATAAATTCACTAAGGATGGAAATCAAGGGAGTCAAAGAGGAAACTATGAAAGGAAGGATTATGACAGAAGGGACAACGATCAAGATCGTAATCCCAAACCCCGAGGGCCTATCATCAACATGATATTTGGAGGACCAACTGCTGCTGGATCCTCCCGAAACTCAAGGAAAGCCTATGCCCGGGAGGTAATGACTGTGGTTGAAGAAGCACCGAAACGTGCCAGAACGGAAATATCAATAGGTTTTGATGATTCTGACTTGGAAGGAGTGAAGTTTCCCCACGATGATCCCTTAGTCATCGTACCTGTGATAGGCAATTCTGAAACGAAGAGAGTTCTGGTTGACAATGGAGCTTTAGTGGACATCTTGTTCCATGACGCTTTTATCAAGATGGGCTATACTGACTCTCAGTTGACACCCTCGAATATGCCCATATATGAATTCAATGGAGTGGAATCGAAGGTGGAAGGCACAATCCAACTCCCTATGACAATGAGGCAAGGGTCGAATACGTCTACTCAGATGTTGAACTTCATAGTTATAAAGGCAACTTCAACCTACAACGCGATCCTTGGAAGGACGGGCCTTCATGCATCCAAGGCTGTAGCCTCGTCTTACCATCAGAAAATTAAGTTCCCAACAAGGAATGAGATTGGTGAAGAACGGGGAGACCAAAAGATGGATAGAAGTTGTTACGTAGCCGCGTTAAGGCCTGATGGAATTGGGGGGCAGGTTCTCCCCATTGAAGACATGGATACTAGAGATAATGAATGAGGATAGAAGAGGGAAACCAGCTGAGGATTTAATCCCAATTCCCTTAGTTCCTGGTGAACCGGAGAAGGTCACTTACGTTGGAGCACTATTACCTGAACCGTTGAAGAGCAAGATCATATCTTTTCTTCAAGAAAATAATGATGTTTTCGCTTGGACAACAGCTGACATGCCAGGGATTGATCCCCAGTTGATAACCCACAAATTGAACGTGGATCTTGAACGAAAGACTGTGAAACAGAAAAAGAGAAATTTTGCTCCAAAGAGGCAAGAGGCCATCAAATAGGAAGTAGATAAGCTTCTGGAAGCCGGGTTCATTGAAGAAATTCAATTTCCAGAATGGTTGGCTAACCCAGTGATGGTCAAAAAGGCCAATGGGAAATGGAGAATGTGTGTGGACTTCACTGATTTAAACGATGCATGTCCTAAGGATTGTTTTCCCTTACCAAGGATTGATGCCCTAATAGATGTCATAGCTGGGCACGAGATGCTGAGTTTCATGGATGGTTTCAGTGGATACAACCAAATCAAAATGCGCAAAGATGACATCTCCAAGGTATCATTCATCACTGACTTTGGTGTTTTCTGTTATCTAGTCATGGCATTTGGACTTAAGAATGCAGGGGCAACATACCAAAGGCTGGTGAACAAAATTTTTGAACACCTGATTGGAAAAACCATGGAGGTCTATGTGGATGACATGTTGGTTAAAAGCCTCAATAAGGCCGATCATATAAACCATCTACAGGAAGCATTTGAAGTGCTGAGGCACCACAAGATGATGTCGAATCCAGCTAAATGTGCCTTTGGTGTCGGCTCAGGAAAGTTTTTAGGCCTGATGGTTTCCAAGAGAGGAATCGAGGCTAACCCCGACAAAATCAAAGCAATTCTAGACATGGAACCACCACGGACCATCAAGGATGTTCAGAAACTAACGGGAAGAGTGGCAGCATTGGGAAGATTCATCTCCAAGTCAGGAGAGAAGTGCTTACCTTTTTTCAAAGCACTCAAGAACGTGAAAATTTTTGAATGGACAACAGAAAGCCAGGAGGCCTTGAAGAAGTACATGGCTGAGGCACCACTGTTGGCAAAACCAAAACCAGGAGAAATTCTCTATTTATACTTGGCAGTTTCTAACACAGCCCTTGGAGCTGTTTTGGTAAAAGAAGAGTTGAAGGTTCAGAAACCCATTTATTACGTGAGCAAGATTCTACATGGGGCAGAAATAAACTACTCTACGATAGAGAAGTTTGCCTTAGCCCTGATTATGGCCTCAAGAGAGCTACGCCCATACTTCCAAGCACACAAGATAGAGGTCTTGACCAATCAGCCTCTAAGAAACATCTTGCATAGTCCTCAAGTTAGTGGAAGGTTGATCAAATGGGCTATTGAATTGGGAGAATTTGACATCAAGTATAAGCCTCGAATGACAATAAAAGCTCAAGCACTCGCTGACTTCATGGTTGAATACACCATTGACAACCAGGAAGTAATAATGGAAGACAAGAAAGATGAAGAAATAGTGTCCAAAGAATGTTGGGTGCTCTATTTTTATGGAGCATCAAAAACAAAATCAAGTGGAGCAGGTTTGGTGCTACAAAGTCCTGATGGGTTTCTCGTAGAATACGCACTAAAACTGGACTTCCCAACGACCAACAATGAAGCTTAGTACAAAGCCCTGATAGCTGGCTTAGGGCTGGCTAGAGCCTTGAGAGTTAAAACTCTGAAAGTGTGTGGAGACTCGAGGCTAGTGGTTTCCCAAGTAAATGGAGAGTTTGAGGCCAGAGATGAAGTCATGGCCAAGTATCTGAAATTTGTCAAGGCCATTATGACTGAGTTTGATGAGTGTTATGTGGAACACATTCCAAGGGAAGAAAACATGAAGGCGGACGCCTTGTCTAAGTTTGCCTCTTCTGAAATTGAGAACTATGCAAGAAGTGTATACTTCCATGTCTTGAAGACCCCAAGCATTAATGGAAAGTTGATAGCACCCATTGATGTGGCTAGCTATTGGATGGATCCCATCAAATCTCATCTGGAAACTGGTTGGTTACGCAACGACACTTCAGAAGCACGAAAGTTATATACGAGTGTTGGGTTTCGGGGCATCATACGCAGCGAAAACAGTCGTAAAAACAATAATAATCCGAAACCCTAACCCTAGGATCCGTGTACAAGACATGGCTGATTATGGAGAAACGAAATCATACCTTAATTGAGCTTATAATATTCAGAAACTTGGAGGTCCTTGTTGTAACCACCACGCAGCCCTTGTTCAAGATCTGCGTCGCCAAAGTAGTCCACACAAACGCTTGATCGTCCAACGATCACGGAGTTGGTACTAGCCAAATAAAAAATGCCCTCAAAATTCTCTCTCTGTTTCTAGCCTCTCTAATATGCAGAGCTGCTAGGGTTTTTTTTGAAAAACCAATTTTCTAACTTAACCTAAAACAATACATCATAATGTATTTATTGAAAGAGAATTTTGGGCCTTGCTTAATCTGATTGGGCTTCCAAAACCCAATCTGATTATTAGTATTATTAATTATTATATTCGAATTATTATATAATTAATCAAGTCCTACTTAATTAATCCAATAATTCAATAATAATAATAATTCAATTAAATTCGAAATTTAATTAATGCTCCGTTTAAAATGTTCTTTATGTGTAACCCTTTAGGTTATTATTACGTTGGCAATAATTTTAATATCTCATAATAAAATTATAAACAATGAGCGGCATCTAGTAATACATCATTGCTACCCAAGTAATAATAATAATTGGTGATCCAATTAAACCTTTCGTGACTAATGTTTCCGTGTAATATAATCCCTTTAACCAAATATTATAGATTAAACTCGAGGCATGTTATTAGTCATCCTCTTCAATATTTAATCCAGGTTTCCTTGATCAATGAGTAGACTATTAAAACAAATCAATATTTGAGCATGGCCATGCATTTTCATAGTCTCACTCAATCAAGAGGCCAATAATATCTCTATTAATAATAGGAGGGTTAAATCCTATATCTATCATTCATATTTCTCATACGACTCATAATATACCCGATGTCCACTTTTATCATCACCCGGTCAAAGGTAACTTTTAATGTAATCAAAGTATATTATTCCTCGTATAGAAATATAACGATCTCAAGTCTAAGGATCATTACACCATTATCACTGTGAGCTATTCTAATGACTTTATTACCATGTAGAATATCACTATGGGTCAATCCGGTGCCATGTAGAATATTACATGCACCTATGTTCTTGACTTTAGTATCACTATACCTATGACCAATGAGATGTGGTCATTTAGTCAACGATCATACTAATCTTTATGCATCATAATTGTCCCAATTCATAATGCTTAATTAGGGATATTTTAGGAATATAAACACTCTTCATATAATCTCATTTTTAAGTCACATAATTAAAGATATAGAATACGTGTTCGATATTCCAAGGACATTTATTACTCTAACATTAATATCGCAGTAAATAAAGACATAATAATTGTTGTCGAATAATCAATAGAACATAATCATTATTAAATAACAAAATAGTGTTTACCAGAAGTACAATTGTATTGTCTCTAGGGCACTAATACTAACAATCTCCCACTTGCACTAGAGCCAATCACCCATGTATCTAATACCCATGGAACTAGTGTGACAATCGTGCTTCTGCTGTGACAAAGCCTTAGTCAGTGGGTCCGCAACGTTATCATTAGTATGCACTTTACATATATGTATATCCCCTCTATTATTTATTTCTCTAAGAAGGTGATATCTTCTAAGTATATGTTTTGCCTTGGAATGGGATCTTGGTTCCTTAGCCTGCGCAATGGCTCCATTATTATCGCAATATAGATCAACTGGGTCTGCGATCGATGGAACCACTCCAAATCCCGTAATAAAATTCCGAATCCAAACAGCCTCTTTGGCTGCTTCACTGGCTGCAATATACTCAGCTTCCATTGTAGAATCAGCTACTGTTTCTTGCTTTGAACTCTTCCAGCTTACAGCACCTCCATTTAGGCAAAACACAAATCCAGACTGAGACACAGTGTCGTCCCTATCTGCCTGGAAACTAGCATCAGTGTAACCTCTTACAACTAGTTTCTCATCTCCTCCATATATAAAGAAAGAATCTTTAGTCCTCTTAAGGTACTTAAGAATGTTCTTGACAGCTGTCCAGTGACTTTCACCTGGATTAGACTGGTATCTACTCGTCATGCTCAAAGCATACGAGACATCGGGACGAGTACATATCATTGCATACATTATAGAACCAATTGCCGAAGCATATGGTACTTTATTCATACGGTCCTTCTCATCTGATGATTTAGGACAGTTTTCTTTTGAGATCATTATCCCATGAGACATTGGGACGTAGCCCCTTTTAGCCTCTTGCATCCCGAAACGATGCAATATCTTGTCAATGTATGTACTCTGACTTAAGCCGATCAATCTTCTGGGTCTATCTCTATAGATCCTGATCCCTAATATGTAGGATGCATGGCCTAAGTCTTTCATCGAGAAATTATTTCCCAACCAAGTCTTCACAGCCTGTAGAGAAGTAATGTCATTCCCTATTAGCAATATGTCATCTACATATAATACTAGGAATGCCACATGGCTCCCACTAACCTTCTTGTAAACACACGGTTCATCCTCATTTTGTATGAAACCAAACTCTTTGACTGTTTCATCAAAACGAATGTTCCATCTCCTCGAGGCCTGCTTCAACCCATAAATGGATCGTAGTAACTTACAGACCATCCTAGAAAATTTTGGATCGACAAAACCCTCAGGTTGTGTCATGTACACATCCTCTTCTAAGCTCCCATTTAAGAAAGCAGTCTTGACATCCATTTGCCAGATTTCATAGTCATAATAAGCTGCTATTGCAAGCAAAATCCTGATGGATTTGACCATAGCCACCGGTGAGAAAGTTTCATCATAGTCAATACCATGAATTTGCTTGAAACCTTTCGCCACTAGTCTAGCTTTGTAGGTCTGTAAATTACCATCTATGTCAGTTTTCTTCTTGAAAACCCACTTGCACTCGATGGGTTTTACCCCTTCAGGTGGTTCAACCAAAGTCCATACTTTGTTTTCATACATGGAATCCATCTCAGATTTCATGGCCTCCAGCCATCTCTTAGAATCTGGACTATTCATAGCATCTTTGTAGGTAAGAGGCTCATCATTATCTACAAGCAATACATCGCCATTTTGAGTCAGCAGAAATCCATAATATCTCTCTGGCTCATGACGAATCCTACTAGATCTACGAACGACCTGTGTTTCTTGAGAAATGTTGTCCTCAACATTTTCAGTCACATTCTGCTCATGTTCCAACTCTGGTTCAACGTTAATCTGTGGTTCTCGATCCTCATCGAGATCTATTGTCCTCCCACTATTTTTCTTAGAAAGTAATTCTCTTTCAAGAAACACAGCTGTTCGAGCAACAAACACTTTGTTCTCTGAAGGATTATAGAAGTAATACCCTTTGGTTTCATTTGGATATCCCACAAAATTACATTTATCTGATTTTGGTCCTAGCTTGTCTGAGGTTAAACGTTTCACAAACGCTTCGCATCCCCAAATTTTCATAAATGACACGCTATGACGTTTCTCAGTCCATATCTCATATGGTGTCTTTTGAACCGTTTTTGAAGGAACTCAGTTTAGTGTTTGTGCAGCCGTCTCTAGGGCATAGCCCCAGAAACTAATTGGAAGATCCGCTAGAATCATCATCGATCGCACCATGTCCAACAAGGTACGATTTCTCCTTTCAGATACACCATTCCACTGTGGGGTTCCAGGAGGTGTGAGTTGTGATACAATACCACACTCCTTTAAGAAATTCTTAAATTCTAAGCTTAGGTACTCACCTCCACGATCAGATCGTAGGGTTTTAATACTTCCGCCTATTTGCTTTTCCACTTCTGCCTTGTACTCTTTGAATTTTTCAAATGATTCAGACTTGTTCTTCAAAAGATACACATATCCATATCTACTAAAATCATCAGTAAAGGTTATGAAGTAGTAAAAACCGCCTCTTGCCATCGTACGCATTGGACCACATACATCACTATGTATAAGCTCTAATCGTTCGGTGGGCCTTTCACCAATTCCGGTAAAAGGAGCTTTAGTCATTTTTCCAATGAGACAAGGTTCGCATTCATCGTATGATTCAAAATCAAACTTATCCAAGTATCCATCCTTATGTAACTTGGAAATGCGTTTCTCATTTATATGGCCTAAACGACAATGCCAAAGGTATGTTTGATTTGAGTCATTAGCCTTAATACGTTTATTATTTATATTATAGACAGGAGTATCAATATCTAGAACATATAAACCATTAAATAAACGTGCAACCCCATAGGTAACATTATTCAAACCAAAGGAACAACTATTGTTCTGAATTGTAAAGAAAAAACCTTTCTTGTCCAAACAAGAAACAGAAATAATGTTTCTGCAAATCACAAGCACGTAAAAACAGTTCTCAAGTTCTAAAATAAGCCCTGTGGGCAATGATAAATTATAAGTCCCTACAGCCAAAGCAGCAACCTTTGCTCCATTGCCAACGCGTAGGTCGACTTCTCCTTTCGCCAAAGTCCTACTCCTTCGAAGTTCCTGCACATTTATACAAATGTGAGAACCACATCCAGTATCTAATACCCATGATGTAGAAGTAGACAAATTGACTTCTATAACATAAATACCTGAATCTGAAATATTCACAGAATTCATTTTCTTCAAATCCTCCAAGTAGGCATGACAGTTTCTCTTCCAATGACCTGGTTTATTGCAATAGTGACAATTACCTTTTGCAGCACCTTTTGCAGCACTTTTTGTAACACCTCCTGTAGGCTTCAAAGCCTTTTTAAAAGCAGGTTTTAGATTAGCAGATTTAGATCCAATCTTCTTCTTGCCTTTCCTTTTACCCTGATCTTTGGCATTCCCTTTATTGACCATCATAATGGCGTTAGGGGATGCCTTCTGAATATTGGTCTCAACAGTTTTCAACATTGCCAACAATTCGGAAGGTGTCTTGTCTATCTCATTCATGATGTAATTCATTACAAACTGAGCATAGATGCTGTTCAAAGATTGCAAGATTATATCTATCTGGGTTTCCTCACCGATGTTTGAACCCAGAGTATCAAGGTACTCCATATATCCAATCATCTTTAGAACATGCGGTGCAACTGGATCACGATCACCCTGTTTGCAGGCATACAAGGCTTTGCTTGTATCAAACCTCTCCTGACGAGCCTGTCCTTCAAACATACGTTTAAGGTGCTCAATCATCACATAAGCATCCATATGCTCATGTTGTTTCTGAAGCTCGGGACTCATAGTCGCAAGCATAAGACAGGTAACATCTGTGTCATCATCGATATGTTTCTGATAAACATTCTGTTGATCAACCGATGCACCTTCAGGCAGAGGTTCAGGGCGAGGAATA
Source organism: Heracleum sosnowskyi (assembly GCA_030848705.1). Lineage (NCBI taxonomy): Eukaryota > Viridiplantae > Streptophyta > Magnoliopsida > Apiales > Apiaceae > Heracleum > Heracleum sosnowskyi. The sequence continues at coordinate 86,578,739 of CM061236.1, read as the reverse complement.
TCAATGACATAGAGCTTTCGCTCTTGTCTGAGGACAATCCTCAAATTCCTTTGCCAGTCGAGGAAGTTTGTTCCTGTCAGCTTGTCCTTCTCAAGGACTGATCGTACAGAGAAGTTATTTGAGTTATTTGCCATTAAATATCTACAATGCATAAAATAAGTTAGTCTGCGGATTTAATAGATAATGTTCAAGTGATTATTCATATATATATTCATAATATATATCACCCACTATTTTTATCAAATTAATAGCCCTATCTATCAATTCGGAAAAGTTTCTTTAAACCTTTCTAGCGAGCCAAGATCCATATTTCATCATGCTTAAGGTCAGCTTTGGCTTTACTCCAAAAACACAATTATTTAGGTAGACAACTTTTGTCAATTATATCTTATATAACTCTCGGATAGTTTGGTAGAACAACAATTGTACGTATTTATCCAATAAATCTTACCAAACTCCATGCCTCTAAGTTCACAATCCTATTGTGGTAACTTAGTTAAGTCTAACCCAATGGTCTAACAAATAAGTAACACATTTACTTCATCACGCCTTACCACGATAGATTGGAGTGCTTCGCTTTGGCGAACCCACTATTTCTCGATCTAGGTCTTGACGAGTGTTGCCTATTGGAAGGCATCTAAGTGACTTAATATTTTAAATTTAGGGATTTTAAAACGACCATGATCCCATCATCAAGAGATTCCCAATTTTTCCTTGAACTAAGTACTTCAATTCAAAATTCATCAATGGTTTGATTTCCAGTCCAGCGGAGGAGTCATAGTGGTCTCACTTAAAATCCACCTTTCTTACAAGCGCTGCTTGTATTTTTGTCAAAATCGCCCCATATCAAAAAATTGAAAATTCACACTTATTTCCGTGTTTCATAAACACAGGAATCTCATGTTCGTTTTGTTCAATTTTAAAATCTTGAATCGTTACAGATTTTATCTTGTTTAGCAGGCATGGCATGGGTTATGTATCTAATACATACATTAATACATGATTAATCTAATTAAAACATGCATCACATTGTATCCTACACACGCAATCATACATCAATATGTAAAGTGCAATATGTAAACGTGCTTGGTTATGGCCTGTATCCTATATGACCCTTTCAAGCTAATGAAAGGATCAAGGTCAATCTATGGTGGAAAAACATAAATACAATTACATTTCTTCATTCTCCTTGTTCCCTTGAATTCACCTCCTGTTGGATCGTCCTTCAATCTTCAAGTACATTACATTGAACAATTGAATCCAACCTATACTAATGAACTTACATAATAAAACTCGATTTACATTCGAGGTTAAACAATTACAAGAATGAAGAAACCGACATGCAAGTCGTATTTATAAAACCAAAACCATAAACCATTAAACTACGGGTTTTAAGGCCATAACCAGCACCATGCTCAAATACACAATTACGAACACAAAAATAATAAAGCGGGGGTCCGGGGGCGGCAGCCCTTGGCTGGGGTCGAGCTGCCGGAAGACTAGTGCTATTCAAAAATCATCGATTTTGGAATCTCAGATCATATCTTATAGTCTCTGCCGCCACTGCATCATATACAGTTCCGGAAGCATGTATCATATACATAAAGACATATCCCAGTTTGCAGATCGTGTCCAAACATGATCTGTCTCACAGTTTATATCCCTATATAAACCAGAAAACATGCATAACATACAATCATCGCATATTAATCAATCATATCACTATATTAATCATAACAGTATCATATATAAGCGATATAACATATTATAATTGATATATCTCATAATTGTATCAAGGCAGATTCATAAAACATGCATACATGCATCAAATACAGTAAACACATAACCAAATCAGCCCCTTATACACGTAGCTCTGATACCATTGTTGGGTTTCGGGGCATCATACGCAGCGAAAACAGTCGTAAAAACAATAATAATCCGAAACCCTAACCCTAGGATCCGTGTACAAGACATGGCTGATTATGGAGAAACGAAATCATACCTTAATTGAGCTTATAATATTCAGAAACTTGGAGGTCCTTGTTGTAACCACCACGCAGCCCTTGTTCAAGATCTGCGTCGCCAAAGTAGTCCACACAAACGCTTGATCGTCCAACGATCACGGAGTTGGTACTAGCCAAATAAAAAATGCCCTCAAAATTCTCTCTCTGTTTCTAGCCTCTCTAATATGCAGAGCTGCTAGGGTTTTTTTTGAAAAACGAATTTTATAACTTAACCTAAAACAATACATCATAATGTATTTATTGAAAGAGAATTTTGGGCCTTGCTTAATCTGATTGGGCTTCCAAAACCCAATCTGATTATTAGTATTATTAATTATTATATTCGAATTATTATATAATTAATCAAGTCCTACTTAATTAATCCAATAATTCAATAATAATAATAATTCAATTAAATTCGAAATTTCATTAATGCTCCGTTTAAAACGTTCTTTATGTGTAACCCTTTAGGTTATTATTACGTTGGCAATAATTTTAATATCTCATAATAAAATTATAAACAATGAGCGGCATCTAGTAATACATCATTGCTACCCAAGTAATAATAATAATTGGTGATCCAATTAAACCTTTCGTGACTAATGTTTCCGTGTAATATAATCCCTTTAACCAAATATTATAGATTAAACTCGAGGCATGTTATTAGTCATCCTCTTCAATATTTAATCCAGGTTTCCTTGATCAATGAGTAGACTATTAAAACAAATCAATATTTGAGCATGGCCATGCATTTTCATAGTCTCACTCAATCAAGAGGCCAATAATATCTTTCCTAATAATAGGAGGGTTAAATCCTATATCTATCATTCATATTTCTCATACGACTCATAATATACCCGATGTCCACTTTTATCATCACCCGGTCAAAGGTAACTTTTAATGTAATCAAAGTATATTAATCCTCGTATAGAAATATAATGATCTCAAGTCTAAGGATCATTACACCATTATCACTGTGAGCTATTCTAATGACTTTATTACCATGTAGAATATCACTATGGGACAATCCGGTGCCATGTAGAATATTACATGCACCTATGTTCTTGACTTTAGTATCACTATACCTATGACCAATGAGATGTGGTCATTTAGTCAACGATCATACTAATCTTTATGCATCATAATTGTCCCAATTCATAATGCTTAATTAGGGATATTTTAGGAATATAAACACTATTCATATAATCTCATTTTTAAGTCACATACTTAAAGATATAGAATACGTGTTCGATATTCCAAGGACATTTATTACTCTAACATTAATATCGCAGTAAATAAAGACATAATAATTGTTGTCGAATAATCAATAGAACATAATCATTATTAAATAACAAAATAGTGTTTCCCAGAAGTACAATTGTATTGTCTCTAGGGCACTAATACTAACAGTGAGAGCACTAAGGTATACCTTGATTGAGGGAATCCTATACAAAAAGTCTTTCATTGTTCCCTATTTGAAATGCTTAAGGGAATTTGTGGGCAACACTTGGGGGGCAGAGCCCTTGCTCATAAAATCACTCGTCTAGGTTTCTATTGGCCAAGCATACTTGCAGATGCTAAAAGTTATGTGAAGAAATGTGAACGGTGCCAAAAGCATGCACCAGTGGTTAGACAACCGGCAAAGATGTTGACATCCATAAACTCACCTATTGCATTTGCCATGTGGGGGATGGATATACTTGGACCATTTCCAATGGCAAGTGCACAAATAAAGTTCTTGATAGTGGCAATCGACTACTTCACTAAGTGGATTGAGGCTAAACCTTTAGCCAGGATAACCACCAAGCAAGTAATGCATTTCTTCTGGGAGAATGTAATATGCAGATACGGGATTCCACGAATCTTGGTCACGGATAATGGAACTCAGTTTAACAATGAAGATTTCAAGAAGTATTGTGAGGAAAATGATATCAATTTACGTTTCACTTCTGTTGCCCATCCTCAAGCAAATGGGCAAGCTGAGGTTGACAATCGAATTATCCTAGATGGACTGAAGAAAAGAGTTGAACGCTCTAGATACACTTGGGTAGACGAGTTGCTCCCCATACTATGGGCATATCGTACTACTTGTAAGGTCACCACTGGAGAAACCCCCTTTCTGCTGGCATATGGGGCAGAAGCAGTGGTTTCAGTGGAGATTACTCACACATCTCCAAGAATCGAAGCTTATGAGCCAGAGGCAAATGAAGAAGGCATGAGGCTGACCTTAGATCTAATTGATGAAGTTAGAGATGAGGCAAATGCTAAAGTAGTTGAACATCAAAAAAGGGCATCTTTCTACTATAACCTAAGGGTTAAAGAGAAATTCTTCCATCAAGGAGACTTAGTCCTCCGAAAGATTGAGGCATCCGGGGTTGGACAAAAAGGCAAGTTGGCCCTAAATTGGGAAGGACCATATCGCGTTAAGAACGTATTTGGTCGAGGCTCGTACAAATTGGAAACCCTTGAAGGGATCGAAGTGCCAAGAACTTGGCATGCTGCAAACTTGAAAGTCAATTATGTAAGGGTCGAACCCATTTTCAAAGTTATAATCCAATATTCTTATGTTTTCATGACGCTTTATGTGCATTGCATACTGATAGATATGCACAAAATGCTAACTAACATGCAAAGTCAAGAATTAGAAGAAACTGGAAGAAATAAAACTAAACTTACTAAGAGTTTAAGTTAAGCCCGAAGGCTGGAAATACATGAAAAATAATACAAGCCACATACGGCCATGAAAGATAAACAAGCTACAACTACGCTTCCCCCCCTTGTCACCAACATCTGTCTCCTCTCCTGAGCTGGAGCCAAAAGTATGATCATTGGCATCAGGGTCATCAACAGAGGTGTCACAAAGGGGTGATGACTGCAATGGATCAGCAAGCTAGAGTCTGAGGAATTCAAAATGAATTCAGAGTTAGATAAGAAGAATAAAGACTTAAAAAGGCTAAGGTAAGAAGAATACCGCATCAATGGCCTGAGCGCCCAGATGCTCAACTCCCTCGATTGTAGAATCTACAACAAAGTCTTTGTAGTCGCAGGGAGTGAGTGAATGGTATGACCAATCCACAACATGCTTAGACACCCTAGTAATGGTGTCCCTCTTCCTAATACCCCAGTTGGGGCGCCAAACAGAGGACTTCGAGGACACATGAATATCTCCCTCGTCCACAGGAATCTGAGGAGGGATCAGGAAACCAGGAACATCAGGCTTCCCACGAGGATCATCTCCTATCCTGGCCCTCTTCATCCTCGAAGTCTCATCAGCCTTGGGCTCATTGGTCTTGTTTATAAAGGTCGCAACTGTAAATACAACCAAAGAATGGTTAACAGAAAAACACGAAAAGAAAGAAAGTAATAAACAGAAAGGATAAGTAAAATTACCCTTATCAGAAACAGTTGAAAGATGAAGAGACTTGAGGACAAATTCGTCCAGAAGCTCCCAAGCCACGATAGTCCCATTGTCTTTAATTAGCTCAGAGTAGGCATGGGACTCCTCGTCATTCAAGATTATGTTGTTGGGACTACCATCCGCAACTCTCCCAAAAGATTTACGGAACAAAGTTCCCCAATCTCCGCCTTCCCAGACAAGATACATAAACTCATTCTTCCACCGAGGGTTAGCATCTGGGACAGACTTTGGGTGGAAGATAAAAGGAAAGCCAACCCTATGGCTAATGTATACCCAACCCAAATTGTTGGCAGAACTGTTTTTAAACTGAAAAATCTTTCTGAATAAAGGGACAGAAAGAGGAAAATTATTACGAAGGCATAAAACCATAAAGCAGTGAATTATCCTCCAGGCATTTGGAGGTAATTGGCTAGAGTTTATTTGAACATCGGCTAGGAGCCTTGGTATAAACTCGTGAAAGGGGAACCTAAGGCCAGCGACTATGGAATCTTTGTAAATACATAAGGCGTTAGGCCGCCAATGACAAGAACGGTCACCACCACCGACAGGCACTAATTTTAGGGGGGCTTTAACCCTATACATTTTATTGTAATCTCTAATTTTATCTACGTCATGGAATTTGTTACTACAATCGTATGAATCTAAAGCAGACATAGACGGGTACTCATCCCCACGTTCATTGATCATATCATGAAAAGACATGTATTTAGAACGAATAGGAATGGGGGTACCTCGTTTGGATGCAGAGTTCATCTTCTGAAGACGTTAGGAAGCGCGATCAACCATTTTAAACCCAGAAAAAGCCCAGAAATATTCAAATCTTCAAAGACAATCTTCAAATCTTCAAAGGCAGAAACCCAGAATCCTCAAATCTTCAAGGGTAGAAACCCAAAATCTTCAAACGGAAAAACCCAGAAATTGGTAAAAAACCTCGCCGAGAATCGCCTTATCGCAGAACCCTAGTAGAGCTTTGCAGAGAAAATTTTGGAGAAAATTTAGCAGAGTATCTTTGAAAAATAGAAAGTGAGAAGTGAATAAAGATAAGTGAGACTTCACACTTATATAGAAATAATAGCCGGTCAATGGGCCGGTTGAAAGGAGGGTTACCGGCATTAGCCGGTATAGCCCATGAAAGACTACATGTCCAATTATTAATTGGGCCAATAAAAGCCTTGGGCCCAACTTGAGCCCAACATAGGTGGACCTCAAAAAGCACAAGAGGTACAACTTGAAGAGACTTGTGATTCTATGTTCGACCCCAAGCGAGATCAAAATGGTTGACTAGAATCCTGGTCGAAAGTATTCGACCAAGGTCCTGGTCGAAAGTATTCGACCAGGGGCCAAAATGGCATTTATCTTCGACCAAGGTCCTGGTCGAAAGTATTCGACTAGGGGCCAAAATGGCACATATCTTCGACCAAGGTCCTGGTCGAAAGTATTCGACCAGGGGTTAAAATGGCACTTATCTTCGACCAGAATCCTGGTCGAAAGTGTTCGACCAGGAGCCAAAAGTCAGGTCAAATTCGACCAGAATCCTGGTCGAAAGTGTTCGACCAGGAGCCAAAAGTCAGGTCAAATTCGACCAGAATCCTGGTCGAAAAAATACCAGATTTTCAAATTTGTATTATTGTCCAGGAAATTAATAAAAAATCCCGATTCCTATTTTTGGGAAATTATTAAAATTGGTTTAGAGCTATATGTTCGCAGAACCAAGCTAGTATGCAAAATGCGAAAGAGAACTTTGTAACTCCTGAATAAAATAACTTCTACGATAATCCAAAAAGAGATTTTCCTAGAAGTTGGGGGGATAATGATATGGGCTGAAAAATAACCCTAGAAATGTAATTAATGATATATTAATTAGACCTAGATTGGTCCAAGAACATGGCCCAATAAACAAGGCCCGAAACCCTAATTATTTATTAATTTCGTAATTAATAAATAGGGAAAATATACAGCTCATGAAAGGAGTCCAAAATATGGTAAATTCTTCAAAGAAGGATCCAGAATCCCAATTAAAAGAAATAATGGGTCACAGTACTTATCCTACAACAAAGAAAAGACTTGTCCACCAAGAAATACAATGTTTATCCATTATCAAAAAGGAGACTTATTCGCTAAGTCTCCTAAACATACTCTAAATACGAGGCTCCTGATGCCTATATAAGGACCCTGATCCTTCGCAATAGAACTACGTTTTCTGGCTTGATTCTCAGTATTGATTGAGATACGTAGGCATCTTGTGAGGACCAATTTAGTCACGAAACACAAGAGCAACCATTAAAAGCTCGAAAGCTCCTAAACCCTCACTAGTACAGAATGGATCTACAGCGTCGCACCTATGGCGTCGGTTCTTTAGAGAACCGTTGCTTTTTCATGTTTTTGGCGTCAGTTTCCTAAATATTTACATATTTTAAAAAGTGATTTACCTCTAAGAGTTGTCCATGATATTATGATATATTAAAAGTTTGGATCGTATTTATAACATTGGATCAGACCATTAATCGGATTTATAGCGTTGCCATAAACATTTGTTGAACTTCCCTTTTATATATTTTGTAGAAATATAACATGGATCGCCATACGTGGATGTACAAAATATCACGTGCAACACAAGAATATATTGATGGAGTTGAAAAGTTCATTCAGTGTGCGGAGGAAAACCTAAAGAAGAAAAGGGAACATGGTAAAGAAGATAGGATCACATGTCCATGTCATGATTGTTATAATTTGAAGAAGTATTCTAGTGTTGCGACAATTCGTGAACATTTATTTCGTCGTGGTTTTATGGCTAGTTACACTAATTGGATATGGCATGGCGAAGGAATACATTCAGAAAAGACAAGAACATCTGATGGGAATCGTGGAAGTAATGAAGATAGTATGCCTACAAATAAAGAAGATGATGTGGTTAATGATAAGATTAATGAGATGATCGAAGATGTTGAAGATCTCCTAGTGCACCAACCGAAAATTCTTGAGAACTTGGTTGACGATTCTAAAAAACTTTTGTATCCAGGGTGCAACAATGTGTTTACTAGGTTATCAACAACCTTGAAGTTATGTAAGCTCAAAGTAAAGAGCGGGTGGAGTGACAAGAGTTTCACATAATTGTTGAAACTTGTATCAGACATACTTCCTTCAGATAACAAGCTTCCAATTTCCACCTATGAGGCGAAGAAGATATTGTGTCCCATGGGTATGAATGTAAAGAAGATACATGCTTGTCCATATGATTGTGTGCTGTTTCGCAATGAGTATGAACATCTAGACAGATGTCCAAAGTGTGGAGCCTATAGGTATAAGCGGGAGGGAAATAATTGTTCAAGTGGTGACAAGAAAAGGCCTCCTACCAAGGTGTTGCGGTATTTACCCATAATGGAACGATTCAAACGCCTGTTTGCAAATGTCAATGAAGCAAAGCTTCTGAGGTGGCATGTGGAAGGGAGAAAATCAGATGGGATGCTCAGACACCCTGCTGACTCTCCACAGTGGAGAACCATTGACGGAAAGTTCCCGGATTTTGGTGCATGAATCCGTATCGTACTCTCAGCTCTTCACATAGCACTTGGCCGGTTCTTCTAACGGTTTATAACTTGCCTCCTTGGTTATGCATGAAGCGCAAGTATATCATGTTGACATTGTTAATCCCCGGTCCTAAAGAAGCTGGAAATAACATAGATGTTTATCTTCAGCCACTTATTGAGGATCTGAAGTTATTGTGGGATGAAGGTCAGATGATATATGATGCATACAGCCAAACAAATTTCACTTTGCGTGCCATGATTTTTTGCACTATAAGCGATTTTCCTGGCTATGGAAACCTTTCAGGGTACACTATCAAAGGAGCTAAAGCTTGTCCGATTTGTGAAGATTCTACGATTGACCTTCGTTTAAACAATTGCAAAAAAAATGTATATATGGGTCATCGGACATTTCTTCACCGTAATCACCCTTATCGTAAGAGGAAAAAGTCTTTCGATGGGACTATCGAGACTCGAGTAGCTCGTTTGCCTTTGACCGGGAAGGAGGTTTTTGAACGAGTTAAAGATATTAATGTTGTACTTGGAAAGTTGTATAAAAAGCCAACTCCGAATAGTCTTTGGAAGAAGAGATCTATATTTTGGGATCTTCCATACTGGGAACACTTGCAAGTTGGACATTGTCTTGATTTTATGCATATTGAAAAAAATGTCTGTGAAAGCATTGTCGGGACACTTTTGAATATTCCGGGTAAGACAAAGGATGGGATCAAGGCCAGAAAAGACATGCAAGAAATGGGTATACAGGTAGAGTTAGCGCCTCAACAATCCGGTAAACGTGCATATCTACCTCCAGCTTGTTTTACTTTGTCTAGAAAAGAGAAAATCAGCTTTTGTGAGTGTTTATCTAGTGTGAAAGTTCCAACTGGCTATTCCTCAAACCCAAAAAACATTGTTTCAATGAAAGATTTGAAGCTGGTAGGGATGAAGTCGCATGATTGTCATATGTTAATGCAACATCTATTACCGGTTGCAATTCGGGGCATATTACCAAAGCACGTGAGATTGGTTATCACCAAATTGTGTTTTTTCTTTAATGCTATATGCAGTAAGGTGATTGATCCCATGACATTGGATAAATTACAAGCTGATATTATTGAGACACTTTGTGAATTTGAAATGTACTTTGTGCATTCATTGTTTGACATTATGATGCATTTAGTGATTCACCTAGTTAGAGAGATTGAAATTTGTGGTCCATTATATATGAGAAATATGTATCCTTTTGAGAGATTCTTGTGTATCTTAAAATCATATGTAAGAAATTGACGTCTACCTGAAGCAAGCATAGTTGAAGGGTATTCGGTTGAAGAGACTATTGAATTTTGCACAGACTATTTAGCATCTGTAGATCCCGTTGGAATTCCAAGATCTCGTCATAAAGGAAGGCTTGAAGGTCAAGGTACATTGGGACATAAAATGATCTCTCCTAGCGCTGAAATATGTGAAAGAGCCCATCTGTTTGTATTGCAACACATGACAGAAGTTAATCATTACTTACAAGAACATATAGGCTTGATTCGACAAATGCATCCCTCTAAGAGTGGCAAGTGGATTACAAAAGAACACAATCGCACATTTGTTAAATAGTTTAAAGATCGAGTAATGTCCCAATATTCAGAAAGTCCTACCACCATTTCTAATACACTGAAATGGTTAGCATATGGCCCCGACATACCAGTGACATCTTATGAAGGATATGATGAGGACCGTACAGAATAGCGGAGTATGTGTAGAAGCTTCTTCAACAGAGTTTGATAGAGGAAAGTCCATTACATCACGGGATATAAAAAAGTCATATTATGGGGTGATTGAAGAAATTTGGGAGCTCGACTACAAAGATTTTAAAGTTACTCTCTTCAGATGTAAATGGTTCGATGATGGGCGTGGTGTTCGAGTGGATGAGTCAGGCTTCACTTTGGTTGACTTTAGCAGATTTGGTCATGTAGATGACCCATTCATTTTTGCTACACAAGTTAATCAGGTTTTCTATATTCGAGACCCTGCTGATTCTAGGTGGTCCATTGTTCTTCAAAGCAAGCGACGGATTCTTGGAATTGATAATGTTGAAGATGAGGACGAGTATAATCAGTTTGATGAAAATCCCCCGTTCTCAATTGGCACTACAAGAAAAGAGTCAATAGACATCGGTTTCTGGCCGATGTCTATGTTGTTTGCCAACCGATGTCTTAGTCGGTGATGTCTATCTTAGACATCGGCCAGAAACCGATGTCTATTTAGCTCTTAGACATCATTTTTTAAGCAAATAAATTGATGTATATTATCATCTTATACATCATCATGTACTGATGTCTAATGAACTTATAAACATCAGTTGTTACAGAAAAAACTGATTAATATTATTTCTTAGACATCACTTTGTTCCGATGTCTGTTTTGGTTTTAAACATCAGATTTTTATAAATTTCGATGTATTTCTTACCATTAGACATTAGTTTCTGAGCCTATAATAAATAAATAGTTGTCTTTCCGAGCGTTAAAAAAAATTAAAAACTGGACATGAGGCATAATTGCCATGCAATTAAATTATACACAATAATGCACCAGAGACAATATATCTTAATAGCATTACATAAAATACAATTAAATTACAATATCCACGTCACAAAATGTGACATGAAAGAAATTATAGAGGATTTTGGTAAAAACTGTTGCCGAGCAGAAATACTTGCTACACCTTTAAAGAGTTATGTTCAGCAAATGCTCCATATGTGTCTTCTTGATTTGCTTAAATGTTCAGATGATAAGTAAACCGGTGTAATGCAGCTATATATCTCCATTCCTGCTTTGACAAAATAAGTGGGTGAATCTGGTGTCCTAAAGACATTTATAGAACATACTATGCATAATTTTATAGAACCTGTGTAATGCAGCTGTTATTTGATGCTATGTTTTTTTTGCTCTTTTTATGCATATGTGGTATTCTCATTCATATTATACTTGTGTACATGCTATAGTTTACAATAGATCATAACTACCGTGAACACACCTGTTATGGATGCTTCCACTGTTGCGGCTGCTGTTATTACTATTACAATTGTTAATCTTCCTTCTTGACACAAGAAACATTACGTTCCAGCACTCCTTATCCATAGGCTTCTCTGATCTATCAAATGATGGCCTGTGAGAAGCCCTTGAGCAATTTCCAGATGTTGATTTCTTCTTTGCACTTAGACATGCTGGGAGAAACATCTTTAAGAGAAAAACTCCAATATCCATGTTTTGACTACGCACCATTCTACTCCTCTCCACACACTTCTTTTTCTCAATCTTCTTCTCACCTTCTTGCATGTTCGTCCGATCATCTACTATATCCCTTAAAGAGAGTTCAAACGACGATTCAGGCATGTTCTGTACCATGTTTGTTACTACTGGTCAGAATGTCAGATTCATCTAATAGTATTAAAAAAATTATCAAATAAGTCCCTATGCGTAAATTCATTTCGTAATACTCAATCAATTTCAGTTTGTAAAGTTACTGTATGAAATTGGTCTCGCCTACTCTACCATTCCCTATCCAAATCAGATGCTTTTTCTACATCATTGTCAGAAGCATTCCATGAGAATCCATCTTCATTCCACAACTCATCCCCTAGACAATCTATAACAACAGAAATGTGTGCCTTTTAATAAACTTGTAAATAAAGCACATAATAAGGACCAAGGATAATTAAGACTGCTAGAATTTCTTAAAGGACACTTATTAAAAAAAGTGTTAATAATGAATGAATTATCAAGAATTAAGAAATTATCAAACAAACTCAAAATAATGAATTATCAAGAATTAAGAATTTATCACACAACCTCAAAATACACAATTTACTTTCATAACTTCAGGCATGTGTGCATGCATATACTCAAAATAGAAGAAAATATAAACACCAATATCTACACATCAAACAGTCATAACTTAAGTGCTCGAATTGCCTAAGCCATATCAATTATCTTCTTCTAAATTATATTTCAGTCTCACGAGTTACAACTTTTACCATCTAAAACCAAAATCACACTTAAGCAATCTAATACACTTACATTATCACGTGATTAATAAGTTGAAATTGTCAATCTTACAGAAAAAAACAAAATTTAAACATTTTTTTGTGAAAAGTATCAGTACAAGTATCATACAAATGAAATTAACGAGAGACGAGAAATGAACCTGAGTAGTAAGCATGAGAAGAAAGGCCGGGAACAAGTCCAACTTCCTCTTATACAAAAGCTTAACAACACTTAAAATATGAGTAGCATAAAAAGTTCCAGCACCAGAATTAGCATAAAAACCAACAATGTGCCTTGAAAAAAGACCTTAGTTGGTAAAACCCTGGCCATAAAATGACCAATAGGAACCACAACAATCATAGCACAAATAGAAATTATAGCCAGAGGCTTTGATCTCTACCAGAAAAACTGGTTCAAAAAAGATAACAAAGCACAAGAGAGAATACCAAGAACCCACATTCTAAATGTAAGCACATGCATGTTTGGATCATCTATTTGTTAAACTGTTAAATCTACTTGATTTATTCCTGTTATACTCTCATGATCATCCATGGCTAAATGTTGAGATATGTCTCCCATTTTATTTTTTGTTTACTCTGCTTCAGTATTATTTGTATTAGGAGTGTATATGGATTAAAGATTTGTGTGTGTGTATGAATGTGTGTGATTGAGTCCAAGTACAGAATCTAACTACATATATACGCAAATAAGTGATAAATATATGGTGTTCTGTTAAACTTCATGCCATACGCTAATCTCAATTAGACAATGGTGCAACAACATCTGACAAGTAACTTGGACATACTTTTATGGCTACGCTTATCTCAATTATAAAATGACAAGAGACTTACTCTGAGCTTATCTCAACCAGACTAGACTATCAGAACAGTATATACTAAGATAGCAGTTGTCACTCCCCACATGCCCTTGCTGAAAGGCTTCAAGAAAATCCATGTCTTCTCGGCTTGAGGCTTCACCGGTACTATCACAGTCAAACCGGACATCATCTAATTTCCTAAAAAAGAAGGCTAATTTACAAAACACACACAAAAGAAAATCAATTTACAATAAAAAAATACAAAAAATATGAGCAACATAAAGAAGTTCAAATTTTTACAAAAATAAATCTAACCTGGAGGAGAGTGATGGCATAAGCAATGTAATTCCACCCTGAGTTGTAATATGAATCTCATTTTCATTCATGGGGCTCTCAGCGCGAGGCTTCTCGACTCTCTGGTATCGATCCATAACTACAACAAACAATTAAACAACAATTAATTATTAGAATGCAAAAACAACGAGAAAGAATCAGATCTTAAAGAAACCCCCAAATTAAAGATAGAGAAATTAGGGCTTACCAATTTGGAGGTGAGTGGTGGTGGTGACGAGAGAGAGAGAGATTCTAAGGAGAGAGAGAGAGAGAGAGAGAGAGAGTCGGGGGATATTTGTGAAGAGGGGAAAGTATTTAGTTTTTTAGTTTGTGTTTTAGTTTTTAGTCGGGGGAAAAGTATTTGGCAAGAGGGGGGAAATAATTGGTATAAAGGGGGGAAAATAATTGGTATAAAGGGGGGAATTTCAAAAAATTTACTAAGGGGAAAACAAAAACTGAAATGGGCACGTTGAATTTTTTTAGTCGAACTTTAGACATCGGTTCTAAAATAAGCGATGTCTTCAAACAACAAAGACATCAGATTAACGCGGGGTGATGTTATTATATCTTTTAACATCACTGGTATTAGTAACCGATGTCTAATGTGTGATGTCTATTGAACATTTTCTTGTAGTGTGGTCTACCTACCAGATTGAGGGATGACAACATATATATAAATTATGCACGTAGTGACCATCAGGAAGGGCTGTGGATTGATGGTCAAGTATGACTTGTAGGCTTCTTTCCAATAAAAGGTAATTTATTAAAAAATATGGGATGTGCATGATGATAACCTAAATGTAAGTTTGAATTAATCTGGTAATTTATAAAAGTATGAATTGGAGAGCTTATAACCTGCTTTTACACCATAGTAGTTTATTCAGAGAGATTATATATAAAAGTAATAACTTATCAATTGTAAAGATGTTGTATGCTTATATTCTTATTGGAGATTCTATGCTTTTCTAAATGCATATTTTTACCTCTGTGTTTGTAGTTTTGTGTTATTTTAGAAATTCTTAAATAGGTTATCTTGCATTGAAATTTTCAGAGTTATATAATGTTTTGATCCATTTTTCTTATGTTGTAGGAATCTTTTCCCATGGGTGAAAACAGTGGTAACACAGAGCCAAGTTCTAGTGAAGTATCCAGGAAAAGGACTAGAGGTCCAACCTTGTGCAAAAAATTGAAAAAAAGGATTACAAACCAGAATTTGGAGTGTAGCATTTCTTTCAACGAGTTTGGTCGCCCAATTGGAGATATGCTTAAAGATTTCAGGATTTTTTTAGGATCAGTTGTTCGATGCCAAGTTGATATTAATATCGAAAGTTAGGATCTAGTTAACCAAGGATTAAAAGATGCAATCTGGGATGATATTAAGGTACGCATTGCAATGCATCATTCATTTTCTGCTTGTGTTATTTGCTCGATAGTAAATTTGTTCAGTTTTCATGTCTTGCATTTGATTTTAGTGCAAAGTTTTGATGTGTCCTTGAACTGAAACTCCATTAATCTATTCATAAAAATGAAACTTCGAACCGGGCTTTGACCATTTAAATGCTTTCTGGCTGGTTGAAGTAGACTAGAATTGTGACTTAATCGCAGTTGCTGCATTTTTATACTACTTTCTGTGACTGAATAGTTCTTAATCTCAGGCCTTTATCTGATATATCATAAAATACTGTTTGTCAATGACTACGATGTACTGATACATATCTCGGGCATTTTGCTTCATTTTGTTTGAGATACATATCGTGATTCCAGGTCAAATTGTCTAATAGCATTTGGGCTGATTGTTTGCCAACATTTGTTAAATTCATCAGAACATGCTAAGTTAGAGAATTAGGACATCAGCAATTGTACTTAGGAAATTAAACAAAAGAACTTGCTTGCATTACTCAAAACTAATCATGATCAAGATACAGGGAAATTTCGTTAATTAATATAATTATTAATAAATAGTGAAAAATTAAATCAAATAAATAGCAGCTAGCCTGTTTTCTTTTCCTTACTTTCGTGCTGCGTCAACTTATTAATAAAGAGTGAAAAATTAAATCAAATAAATAATTTTTTTAATTAATTTTAATTATACAGAAGTAACTATATATTTACATATTTTAAATCATAATGGATAAGGAGCATACTCTGTTGAGGAGAAAGGTGTATGTGGTTCTGATTATGAATTCGGATGGCACATAACACTGTCAGTGAGATAAATCAACAATATGTTGATTATGTAAGAGTTGGGCTGAATATGATACCCTACCAGCATAATTACATTGTATTCGAAAATGTCACCTTGCAATAAACAAGGTAATGAGACTCAATAAACAAGGTTCTGATGAAATTTTAAATATTAAGCAATAGTTATACAAAAGCAACTATATATTTACATATTTTAAAAAGTGATTTACCTCTAACAGTTGTCCATGATTTAACAGATTCAACAAGACCTGAAAATCTAGTCCATGATTTACCTCTCTTGGCCACTTTCTGACTTAAAAATGACAAAAGTTGATGAGAAATAATGAGCGTCATTGAGGCATTCCATATTAAAATGGAATTTCACTTCGATCTCAAACGGATAAATGACATGTGGAGAATCCGACACTAATATTATAAGTTTTCTTAGAAGATCTCGATAATAAATTACTTTGTTTATATAAGATGAATTTCTGACTTCAAACTTCATATTGGACAACATTAATATAAAATTGATGATTTCTTGAAGTTTTAATTCCTTTACAAGAATGAATATGCACAAGAAAAATCTAAAGAGGCTTGGTGAAGGCAGCTACCAAAACACACACAAAATAATTGCATTCAAGCCAGAACAGAGTCTTGTAATACTCTTAGTAATACATCTATTGTACAATGATACTCTTAGTAACATTCCAGCCGATAAAGCTGATGCAGCAATTTTGTTGAGAGCTGTAACTTAGAAAATCCTAGCCAATAATCCATGCTGATGCAGCAATTAATATTTTTAATAAGAAAATCCTGTTATATATGTGCTGAGTTCCTAATATGTTCATAGTTTTTTCTGTGTATAGCACCAGATTTCTTTGTTATATTTTTAAAACTTATTGACAAATATGCTGATTTTACACTATTTTCAGAATCGTTGGAAACTTGATGATTCACGAAAAAAGAACGTGTTAGAAAGAGCAGGAAAGCAATGGAGGGATTTTAAGGGTAAGTTGACAAAGAAGTTTTTGCACGAAGGGAAGGATCCTTGTGAACGTTATCCTTACCTGACGAAGGAGCAGTGGGAATTATTTAAAAAGAGACGCGAAACTGAAGAGTTTAAGGTAAATATTGAATAATCTGTGAAACTGATTGGTTTAGTAATTATATCTCCCTTGTTCTCATCTTTATAGCATAAAACTGATTGGTTTAGTAATTATATCTCCCTTGTTCTCATCTTTATCCTTTAACAGGCAATAAG
The DNA here is from genome assembly GCA_030848705.1 of Heracleum sosnowskyi. Taxonomy (NCBI): domain Eukaryota; kingdom Viridiplantae; phylum Streptophyta; class Magnoliopsida; order Apiales; family Apiaceae; genus Heracleum; species Heracleum sosnowskyi. Next base: position 86,561,159 of record CM061236.1, on the reverse strand, counting down.
TATCAAAGCTCAAGAAAGTCAGAAACATAATGACCAAGTACATTTTCTAGGGCCAAGTGTATATGACGGGAAAAAATTGGATTGGAGTGTTGCTGACCCCATCACTGCATTGGATGCTTGTGAATCAGTTAATCCATCAATTTTATCGAGTGATCGTACCAGACGTAGTTTGATTGGATTAGAGCACGAGCAAAAAAAAATAAGGACGGAAGTTATTATTTCCCAAATGAACAAACTAGGAAAGTGTTTGAGAAAATGGTAAAATCCTTATCTTTATTATTTTAAATTCCAATTTTTCTAAAGTTTTATTGGTCTTATTCTCCGATATTTGGTCATTTTTGTTAGGTTGTTTATGTTAGACTTTTTTATCGCTATTAATGCCTCTGAACATGGAGAGTTGCAGACACAAGTTTTAGATGGTTCCTGGACTCCAGAAGGCCATGATGACATACTGTCACGTGCACTGGGCCGTAAGGAGCATGGAGGGCGTGTTAGAGGAGTTGGGGGGGGGGGAGTTAAAATTAAAGAAGTATTTGGATCGAACAACAAACTTAGTGGGGTAATATCGGCGGATCAGTTGGCTACACTCACGCAAGAAATTACCAAGAAAGTTCAGAAAGAGTGCGATGACAGGATGAATCAAATGATGAATTTGAAAATGGAAGGCATCTTCAATCAATTGCAGCAGATTGGCGTGTCATTGCCAGATGGTAATTTTGTGAATGATATTGGAACCCCGCAGACTCTTCGAAGTAGTTGCCAGTATGTTGATCGACAAGATCATTTATCGAATCTCAAGGTACTGTAATACAAATACCTATTTATATATTTGTCTTTCTTCTGTCTTGGCTATTTCTTCTGTCAAGGATCATGCATGTTTCACAATTTACATCTCATCTGCAACTACTGGAATTGTATAGTATACTGATCAATTTTCTAATTTATATTGTAGGGTCTGACCCCATGCCATCTTTGGGTGGTAGATCAGGCTAAAGAAAGAGTTGTCGTGGCACGGGGGACTGTTTTCCCGGCAATTCAGAGTGATAATATGATTCATAATAATCCAATTGCTTCTGATAATGTAAGAGTATCAATTGATGATGTTCCAACTGAATACCAGGTTACTCAACTTCCAGTGCCATCTGACGAGCATGAGACGGTAGGAAGTGCAGCGGGTAGTTTTGTTCAATGGCCAAAGGACCTTGTCACATTAGGACAAGTATCATTTTTGATATTGTAGTGTTGAAATTCTTTTTTCTGATTTAATAGCAATATACCATGTGGCTAGTCGTGTTTGATTAGGATCCCTTGGAGAAGAATATAGGTCATGAGAGGACACCAAAAAAAGTTACTAGGTTGCCTAGAACAGTTGAAAGCAAAGGTTCAGTGACTCCTGTCAAGAGAACACGAACACCACTGGCAGTAATTGGTGATGATACAAGTTTAAGTGAGCATTGCCGATCTTTACGTTTCTTGCTTAATAAGAGGACCTCTATTGCAAAAGATGAGGTCTTCAAGTTTGAAGAAATTGGAGAACAAATGATATATGTAACCCCTGAAGATGTTGATCAATTTCTGAAAATGAGTGACTTAAACGTATCCATTTTGGAAATTTTTATCAAGTAAGACTAGTCTTTTTCGCTCAATTAACTTTAAAGTCATTCACATACACGTGTTTATTGTGACAAGTTATTTTTGTAGGTACGTTGGGACGCTGTGCACTAAGTTGAATGAAAACAGATTTGCATTCATGTTTCTCTTACTATGAACGTATCAATGAAGCAGCTGATTACATGACAACAATTCTGACTGCCAATAAAGAGAGGCATTTTATCCTAGCACCTTTCGTCCAAGAGTAAGAGAAAATTTAAATTATCAAATTATTTACTAGCATTAATATTTTAATTTAATGTATATGTGTGTATTGTTTGTAGCAACCACTGGATGCTGCTCCTTTTTAGTCTCAAAGAATCTATTATTTACGTGTTTGACTCGTTGAAACAAGCAAGAGATATATGCTTGAGGACACCTGTGCAGAGGTAAATTAAATATGAATTTAATGGAGTCCACCTTCGTAAGATATGTGAATTGTGACGTATATTTACTTATTTCACAGGGCATTTAAATTATACACACCACAAGGTGGACTGAGGAATAATAGAAAAGAATTTCTAATTATTCACACCGAGGTTCAGGTATGACCTACTTGAAACGTACATTTAAATTCCTCCGCTTATTTATTTTTTTTACTTAAATAATGTTCGTTTCTTCGTAGTGTCCTCAACAAAAAGGAGGTACGGAGTGTGGTTTTTTTGTTATGAGGTACATGTATGACATTATCATGCATTCTAAAAAAATACCGGATATGAATTGGAAATTGGTAAGAGACAAAACTAGTTAGCAATGTTTTAAAAATATATTGGACTAAAGATTTTTGTTTAAAATATGTAATCTTCTTGTTAGGTCCTGATAAGTTTGTAGAAGGGGGGTTGAATACAAACGATACCGTTTAATCGAATTTGTCCTTTTAAGATTTAACAATTTAGAACAAATTATTGCGGAGTAAAACTGAAACAATATTCAAGTTAAATAAAACTCTATTAAACTTGAAGGGTGTTACAATTCTGATCACTGATTACAATGAACTTGATAAAACAAACCTAGAATAAATTCGACATGAATTTATCTATTTTTGTAATAAAAAGGATCGAATACTAAAAATTAGTTCGATATAAAAGCTAGGGATTATGATCCGCTAGAAAGTCAAAGCAGTACAAGTGAAATGATTCTTATGGATTAAATGTTAAGAACAAATCAAGAATTAATTCACTGGCATAAATTGAATTGCTCAGACTGTTTAGAAGTTATGAAGACAGAGAGAATGAAATGTGTTTTGTTGTAGTGTCTTTTCTTCTGTATGTTTGAATGATAGTAGTACACATCTTCAAGTCTTTTGTCTTGATTTATATATATCAATGCTTTTCTTTTAATCCATCCCACGTGCAATGCATTAACTGAATGTAATTTGCACTAGGAAAACAAGTAGAAAAACAACCATTTTTGTCTTAGAAGACTCTCGGGAAGACAAGGAATGTGAAGGGAAGACAATCGGGAAGACTAGGGTTTGGCCTAGGAAGACAATCGGGAAGACTCACTTGTGAGTCTTCCTAGTTCAAAAAAACAGAGTCTTCCTAGTTCAAACCTAAGTCTTCCTAGTTCATTTTTATTCTAATTTAAATAATCAACTAAATAAATTATGTATTAAATTAATTCTTCACATAATTAATTTAATAAATAATTTACTTAATAGTATTAATTATTTATAAGAGAATAAATAGAATTAGTTGACTTCTCAATTAATTCCAGAATCACTTAAAACTTAGATAAATAACAAACACAATAGTACGTTGACACTCGATGCACGGTCTGGTTCATGAGTGACTAACGACAATGTTTGTTCTTTATCTATTTGACTTTAAGTAGTGATTCACTTCCTTCTCATTCAAGAACTCTGTAACCAGTATCTTTTTCTGTCACCACTTGAAATCTCCGTCACTTTAATAAATCCACTGAGCTTGAATACTTCATTGAGGCTTGATCAATAAATTGAGCTTCTTTCAATGTAGAATCACTTCAAGTCTGTAGATGACTTTAATCTTCATTCTTTGACAGATATAACCTTCTGAGATTCCTGTGACATCTGATCTAATATTTACTTATTACATTCTTGTTTAAGTTGAGTAGAATCCTCGAATTACAAATAGGCTATTTCATATGCCTTTCAATCTCCCCCTATTTGTTTGTTAGAGAATAACAACCAAATACCTAGAGGATCACTCAACTAAAACCAAGAAAAAGATAGGACTCTTAAGCCTAAGTAAATACTAGAAAGTTCTGGATCAAATATGACATTTCCATATTTCACCAGTAAAGATAAATGCAAGACAGGTGTTCCTCTAGACTGAACATATGATAACATTTAACTTGTCTTGATTTACCTAAACTCTATACATATAAAATTTACAAAACAGAGCTAATTGTAACAGCCCCAAATCCGGGGTCGGGGATTTAGGGTTGTCACGATCCATGTACTCCTTGCCTTACCTGTATTACTCGCACCATTCATAATTCACCTGCTCATGACCCCACAATATATATCTCACACACACACACACAGGTTAGAGTCTCAGAAACGACACAAACACAACCATTGCGGAATAAATTATCTTTATTACAATACCCAAATGTCTTTTGAATCTGTCACTGATACAATTTCTAAGTAAAGTTACATTACCAACTTAGCCTTCTGATGCTCACAATCCTCTCATACCATTCATATCTATACATAAGTTGAATACCAAAAGCTGTAGCCTGATTCGATTGGTTCGTACTATTCTCGGGATCACTGCTAGAAACTGTTTGTGGAAACGCCTTGCGGGGTATGTGCCGTCCCATTGGCATCCTGCTTCGCTGCTATATAATATATATAAAACAATAGCAAGAGTGAGCGATAGCTCAGCAAGGTAATGAAAGTATGGCCTAATTCTGCCTTTAACTCAACCCAGAATAAAGCGGGTATAAGACAATAATTTGTCAAAATATCTCGATACTGAAATTATTTCCTTATCGGAAGATATTCCAAAAATAGTACCTTTATTGTAATTCAAATATCATTTCATAACATTTCTGCAACTCTTTTGCTATATTATGAACAAAGTTCTTGTATACAAGATGAGGTTTCAAAATAAACCAAATATAACCTTTCCAAAAATTATCTGCTATATAAGCAGAATATCAACATATAACTTAAAAGATGAAGTTATAAGGAAAATTCAATATAAGCAACTCCCTTACCATAACTCATGTTATGTAGGGTATCCACAGAGTCATATGATATGCTTTAAGCGGATAAGAAACTAGTATAATATAAACGATGAAGTTACGAGGAAAATTAATATAATATTTCCGTAACCCAAACTCCACTTATGCATATATATCTTTAATCAGGTTTTATCAGAGTCATAACTCAAAAGTAAAAGATGGAGTTGCACAAATTTATTGTCACTTCATTTCCAAACACTTTTCAACCCCCTGCCAACATGGTTGGTTCTTCACCCCAATACATGTTGCAGGAAATATCCAAATTGGATGATGAACTAATACTGGAGTTGCACAAATTTATTGTCACTTCATTTCCAAACACTTTTCAACCCCCTGCCAACATGGTTGGTTCTTCACCCCAATACATGTTGCAGGAAATATCCAAATTGGATGATGAACTAATACTGGAGTTGCTACCGCGTCCGCTGTGCCTAACCTTACTATGATCAGTAGCAGGTCGCACCGCTCAAATAGTTTTCTACATGTAGATGGAAGTATCACGACGGCCTGACATTGTCTACCGCCTTACTATGACCTCCCGGCCCATTTGGGGCAATATAAAAGTTGGATGGGCCCACGCAACTTGACCACTTACACCACTCCTAGTTCAGATGAAATCCATGACTCTGAAACGTAAAGATCGTCCTCCTTTCCCCAAGTGTAACACTTGTTGATACGACTCCACTAAGTAGTTATATCTAGGTTGGAAAGGAAGATTCTCCAATATTTCCCAAGCTATGCTTGTTAATGGATATCGACTTGTTCCATGAATTTACCCCTCGATCATTGAGGTGGTAACACAACATTAGACTGGCAGCAATTAAATTGCTCCAAGAAAATATCTGTCCCTTGACAGTTTTTGAATTGAGAGTTTAAAAAGAGTAGTAGTCACTTAAATCAGGTTTCCCGTATTTTTGATAGTTGAGCGAGCATTTGAATCTTCTTAAAAGACGGATTTAAATGGAAAACATTGTTTTGGGAACCTCTTTTGATTTTAAAAATAATCAATGACATTGATTAAGTAAGTAAAGCTTAGATGAATATTCGGAATAATATTCCTTAAGTAAATACTGATTAAATGAATATTCGAAAATAATATTCATTAAGTAAATATAGATTAAATGAATATTCAAAGGTAATATTCATTAAATAAATAACTCTTAAATGAATATTCTAAAATAATATTCATTAAATAAATAAACCTCAAATGAATATTAGGAAATAATATTCATTAAATAAATAAGCCTCAAATGAATATTCAAAAGCAATATTCATTAAATAAATAATTAATCCTCGAATGAATATTCAAAACTAATATTCATTAAATAAATAATTAATCCTCGAATGAATATTCAAAACTAATATTCATTAAATAAATAAATAATCCTCGAATGAATATTCACAATAATATTCTTACAGTCAATAGTCCTCAAATGAATATACATAAATAATGTTCATTAAATACATAATTAACCCTCGAACAAGTAAGCCTCAAATGAATATACATAAATAATATTCATTAATTAATAAATCTCAAATAATAGTCACCCGATGTCTTTATCGGAAAAATAATCTTTAGCATATACAGAAATACAATCACTTCTGATCCTTAATGAAAATCACACGCCCTTATCCTAGGGCATATATAAGAATACTGGCTTATAACTGATATCCCATATTTAACATATAAGCCAATTACCAAATCATTTTCAAATAATAACCTTCGAATGAGGTAATATTCAAATAACATTCCTCAAATCATTTCCAGGTAACTAATACTTTCTAGAAATATAATTAATGTTTAATAATAATATTCCTCAAGATGAATAGTACTCTGCCGCTGGAATCCCTCCGGGTCTCCACGACTATCTATATAACACAAATATCGACTCCCGGTCTAGAGTCGAAACAATAAACCTGCTCTTATCTATAGAGCTACAAGGTACACCGGTTTATAACTACTTTATCTCAAAGCTCATGTATAAACCAAAATCAAACTCTATTTTATACAATATATAACATGTATCGCAAAACTGTATAACTCCACACATGGCAAAAGCAGTAATATATAATCAATACTTCAAAGTATAGATTTAGAAAACTTGCCTGATGCTCGAGAAGTGATAGGGGTTTGCGACGATGCCGGACAATCTAGACAAAGTCAAAGAAAACGCACGATTAATCCCCTGGATAATCCACTTGTACTAAATGCTTAAACACGTAAGCGAAACACAACCAAGGCATTACTAGCTCGTTATAGGCTCATACTAAGTCCATGTTATTCGTCCAATACTTATATCACAAGTTTGGTTCGTAATCCATTCACCAATCCAAGTTATACTTAACCATTTACAACATCGGTTTCTAAGTCATGCTCTTAGGGATTTTCACTTGCGCGACCTCGGCTAAAACATTTTTATAAAATCGAAAAATAATCTTTTTAATACGAATCTTTTTCGTGAGCCTTCCTAACTGTCTCTAGTATTATTCCTCAAAATTTCACATTTTAATACGGCTCTGAAGTGGTCCAAATATAGCCTCAAAGTTGCTAGACAGAGATGAGTCATTCTTCCGAACGGCGTTTACTAAAACTCACTTTTCTCCTAAACCGTAAATCGTATAGACATGATCTTTATACCAAAACAAACCTTAAAACAAGACCTACATGTTCATGGCCAGTTCTGTTCAAAAATATTCCAATACCAGTTCGTAATTCTTGCTCAAAACAGCCTTAAATCAAATGGGCATTACGACGGCTATAATCGTAACGTTTTCCATTTTCAAAACACAACCAAATCAATACCAATCAATCCCAAACTCACCATCCACCTTATACACCCTCCACTCAGTCAAATCCTCCATGAATAATCACAACAAAATTCATAACCCATCCTCCAATACTCAACCAACAATTTATCTAATTACTTAATCATGCTTTTAACCTTACATAAACATCAAAATCATTTCGAAACTCATACAAACAAAAGGGGCAGAGGTTTGATACCTTCTCCAAGCTTGCTTGCTGCTATATCCCTTATGTAACCTTAGATCCTTGCTTAATACAACCTTTGGAAGCCACAAACTCAATATCCGAAAACAAAACAAAACACAAGTTACTATTCATCATCTTCTCCAACTGTTAATCACTGAAATCGAATGGGTAAAACACAGAGGTGAGGCGAGATCTTACCATGGTTACGTCGGGCTTCTCGAGAGCTTCGATTTGAGTGGTAGAACGCCAAAAACGGACCACGGAATCTCAAGTTATGATCACTTCTTTCTCCCCCATTTCTCTCCCCTTTTTCTCTCGGGTTTTCTCTCAAAAATGGAGAGTTCTCTATTTTTCTTTTTGTTTTGATAAATAGATAAGTATGCTGATATTTGTATAAAAGAGGGGTGAGTCATCACATTTGGTGAGTCACCAGGACACGTGTCGCGCATGCACGCGTTTGGTTAAAGTAGCTTTACTAGTTCGTTTCTTTTCACATGGATGATCCAAATGTTGCATTCTCGAATTAATCTTGTTACATGTTACTTCCATGTCTATATTTAATTCTGTAATGTTGCCTTGCTCCTCTTGAAACGATTCAAAATATTTCCCAAAAGAGCGAATAAAACTCTACGCGATTTCCGTAGTGAATAGTAACTATTCACTATCCACTTCAACAATCGAATCCTTAAATCGACTTTAATAAAATAATAAAATTCCAAAATATTAAATCCTCAAATCCTCAATTTTAATATCTCATTTCTTGAATATAATAATATATAATTCGCTGCCCGGTCAAATACTATTCCAAAATAAAATTTGGAATTTCTGAATTCTGATCGTCTTTGCATTCACTTATTTACTCCGTAGATCACTAATATGACTTCGGAATATCCACACTACGTCTCGTACATAGGTGGTATGAAAAATTTTGTTAACCCTCAAAATCACTATTCATCCATCAGATTCACTATTCACCAATGCACTTAATCATAATAAGAAAAGTTTTAATTAATCCAAAAATTCGGGTTATTACAGTCTCCCCTCCTTAAAAGGATTCCGTCCCGGAATCAGCTTAGGAATAACTGGGGGGTACTTCTCTTCCTTTGCACTTTCTAACTCCCAAGTGGATTCTTCCACTTCTTGATTCTCCACAAACCTCTCACTAGCTTGGCAACCTCGTCTCTTAGCACTTGTTCTTTTCTATCCGTGATTTCCACCGGTTGCTCTTTGTAAGTCAGACCAGGTTGTATATCTACCTACTCGTACTCTACATATGCCGGGCATCTATAGTATACTGACGTAGCATTGACACATGAACCCCGTTATGACCATTCTACAAGTTTGGGGGTAAGGCTGGCTCGTAGGCCACCTCCCTGACGCGTCTTAAATCTCAGATGGCCCAATGAATCTCGGGCTCAACTTCCCTTTCTTTCCAAATCTCATTAATTCCTTCCACGAGGATATCTTTTAACATCATGAATTTCTAACCTTATATTCTCTATCTTCTTTGTACAAAAAAAATACACCAATCATAAACTTTCTTGTCATTCATCAACATGCCATTTAGCTTATCAATAGCAGTACTATCTCTATACTCGCGGGCTTAGTCCGCATACTTTCTCTGTCTATCTTGGCTGTTACTAGCCGCTTGTTGGTGAAATCTTTTGTCTTTCTAGTTTGTTGGACTAACTTGGGTTTTGTGTAAGATCTCATCCTTTAATTCCCGATCATTCGGAATCCATCTCTGTCTCATTTTAATCAAGGGTATCGGCCACCACATTGGCCTTCCCCGGATGGTAGTGTATCTCCCAGTCATAATCCTAGGTCAATTCTAGCCATTTCTCTATCTCATGTTATCTACTATCACGGGCAACTCAAAGCCAATTCATTACATTCCATAAAATTTGTGGGTGCATTAATCAACCCAAAATAACCTCGCTGAAAACTCGAAGTGTCTATTCCTAGTATGAATCGCAGTCTTGGGTATATCCTCGGATTTAACTTCCAACTGGTGATATCCAGTTCTTGAATGAATTTGGAAATACACAGCGTCTTTCAGCTGGTCAAACAACCATCTATCTTAGGTAACGGGTACCTATTCTTAGTGGTAATGCTTGCTCAATTCTCTATAGTCGATACACAATCTCCTACTACCATCTTTCTTTCTTACGAACAACACCGGGGCTCCCCACGGTGATACACTGGGTCTTATCATATTCTTGCCCAACAATTCTTGTAACTGAGTCACTAACTCTTTCATTCCCACTATACTCGGAATACTCGGTATTCATTCTCATGTCATCCAATTCGATATCTGGTAGCTCATTAAAACCTTGTACAATCTCCCAAAACCATTGTAGTTTCCTTTATACTTGGTGTCTCTTTTCTTGGCGTCAACCATAAGAGCTAATTAAGCCTCGGATCTCTGGCGCAATAATTTCTTAGTCTGAACTATATTCAAGAATCTCTGAGTCTGCCTCCATCCTTTATTTATTACTCTCTCTCTTTCTTACAATCAGTCTGGGCTTCATTGGGTGTCAACCAACCCATCCTTATTACAATATCAACTTCTCCCAAGTCACAATACCAGCTCCCTCTGACTCCATCGCCAGTACTTATCTTGCTAACCCAGAGGTAGTGTCCATTCGTAAACAACTCCTCCAAAATCTCAATTCCACTATAGTGCATCTATCTAACACCGTTGTCACTGGAGTACACGACACATCGCTATTCCTTTCACATATATCAATTGACACGCTTTCCATTATCATAACATCCTTGGGAGAATAAACCAATTCATTGATATGTCACTAACATTCTATTCGTCTTAGGGATTCGCTCCTGTCGTAGGCGATTTCGTTGCGAATCTAATTCCTATCAGCGAATTTTTGACTTATTTGACCTGGTTGGCCTCCCCTTGAAATTCAATAAAGATAACAAGAATCATGGAGCTTCGAAAAGATAGCTCCTATATTAAGGAAAACGTCACACACTGGTGATCATAAGGTTATGAGTTTTAAGGTAACCTTATTGGAGGTAAGAGAAATTTACCGAGAGATCAACATGATCATAAGAACTCAACGTTGTGTGCCTCGATTGAGACATTACTAAAGGTAATTAGCCTTCTTGTATTTCACAACTTACAAGTGATGGCGTCCCATCAGACTTCTATCACCCAGATAGATAGTCCTTGTAGCCCCTATAAGTATAGGGTTGTTCGTCTCAGTGGAAATTGAAAAGTATGAAAGCAATTCGATATCAATTTAATGATTATCGTCTTTCGACAATATTTCTCAAAGGGACACCTTGGATTAAAATTGAAAGAATAACCAAAGGTGCGGTTTCCAAAGAAAACACAAAGAAAAGAATAACCAAAAGATACTGGTACTTAACAAACAAGTGGTGAGGTATCATCATAGGGTTATTCATTATTTGAAGAAAAGTGGAAGCTTGAATAACATCGTTTGACAGGGCTTCGAAAACCTGAAAGTAGGCATCGTGACAGCCTCTAACACAATTGAAATTAATTATGATTTAACACAAGTGTTATAAAATAACTTCGAAGAGGGAATATACCCTTTATCAGAATTCTTTCTTGGAAAGAGGTCAAGATAGATCATAAATTGGGGAAATATCCCACATAATTTGCAAATGAGGAGGGTATTACCAAGGTCTCTACGGATGCCTTCTATGTCGGCTCCTCTAATGGGTAATCATTCAATTCCAAAGCTTTTCTTTTCAACGCACCCTAAGGTGTTCGATACTTACGTCATTGCCGACTTATAATAGTCGCTAAGAATTCAACCATCAACATTTACAATCGCAGGGAGTTCTATTCGACTAGGCGCAAACATCTCAAGTAAGCGTTTTGTTCTATAAGAAGACTTCGATACCGTTGTCGCCCATAGCAATGACAATTCCACATGTCGACTGGGCGGTACTTCGGAAGCTCGTTAGAAACTACAAGCTTAAATCCGGTCTCTATTTCAATCATCCTTATACCCAATATTCCTTCTCCCATATCAATCCCGTGCGCTACATAAGCTTAACACTTTTGGCACAATAGCCTCTTCATTTAAGTCAATCCCGGAACTTCTCGGTCCGTCTTGGTCCTTAAATATATTTCGCCTTTACCGTCCAATCTCAACTTCATCACTTTACCTCTACAATCATTTATAGCAATCAGGGTCTGTCCACCAACCCATATAACGGCTATCTTACCCAATCCACAGGGTTCGCTCTAATTTCCACTCTCTTTGGTGACATCCTCTGGTAATCAGAAAGACAAGGTTTGCCAAAATTTGCTAAATTTCTTTCCAAAATTAGGGAAACTTGATCAATATATTTGCCTACTAGTAATGCTCGGATCTGATTTCCGACCTTTCTGTTCTATCCTCATTATTCCTTCCTGGTTTCCTGAGGGTGGTAAATCTCGTTCTCGATTCCGTCTTAGCGTGCTTGTCTTACAATAACATTTGCATGGCACATATACCCAAAATTTTCCTTGAGATAATAAAATCCCTCAATGATGTAATAGACACTATTTCCAGTGGAATCGCTGGTCGTGGGGGATTGAAACCTCATAGCCAAAGCAATTCCTTACACTATTCTAGGCAACTAAGTACCCTTAATCGTTCGTGAAAATCTGAACACCTTGGTTCTTACGTATGCCGCCTCCTTATGGGCAACTATAACCGACTACGAGTAACAGGTTTCGTTCAAGTCGAATCAATCCACTGATACTGGCTATACTGCCTCTACCTCTTCTGCTTTGGAGACTCTACTCCATTTTCTTTGTCATATCTCATGATGAATCATAACGATCCTAAACTCTCGTATCGGCACTTATTTGACCTCTGAAGGTTCATCTGGTCCTATTGTACGACCTCAAGTAACATACTACATCTTTCTCAATCAACACGTCCTCTACAAGATTCTTTCCTTGACCCACTATGGGGTCTTCCTCTAGATCCTCCTATGGATCTTCCTTTATCGGGTCTCCGTCCATTTCAAGGAACGCATCATCAATTGCCTACTCGAAGGCCTCGGGGTCTGGTATCTCAGAATCCCATCAATCTACGACTCATGCGAATCGAGGTGACTAATCACGAAGTCCTAAGTACGGTTTCCCAGAAGAAGTCCCTTCTCGGGCTTCATCTTAAACAGTCAGGGTCATATCCTCTAACCCGACTACGAACTCAATTGGAGCTCTAGATGCTCTTATCATTATTAAGGGTATTGTAAGACTCGATCTCCCATCGTTTCTGAGGACTGTAACCTAACGCTCTGATACCATCTCTGTAACAGCCCCAAATCCGGGGTCGGGGATTTAGGGTTGTCACGATCCATGTACTCCTTGCCTTACCTGTATTACTCGCACCATTCATAATTCACCTGCTCATGACCCCACAATATATATCTCACACACACACACACAGGTTAGAGTCTCAGAAACGACACAAACACAACCATTGCGGAATAAATTATCTTTATTACAATACCCAAATGTCTTTTGAATCTGTCACTGATACAATTTCTAAGTAAAGTTACATTACCAACTTAGCCTTCTGATGCTCACAATCCTCTCATACCATTCATATCTATACATAAGTTGAATACCAAAAGCTGTAGCCTGATTCGATTGGTTCGTACTATTCTCGGGATCACTGCTAGAAACTGTTTGTGGAAACGCCTTGCGGGGTATGTGCCGTCCCATTGGCATCCTGCTTCGCTGCTATATAATATATATAAAACAATAGCAAGAGTGAGCGATAGCTCAGCAAGGTAATGAAAGTATGGCCTAATTCTGCCTTTAACTCAACCCAGAATAAAGCGGGTATAAGACAATAATTTGTCAAAATATCTCGATACTGAAATTATTTCCTTATCGGAAGATATTCCAAAAATAGTACCTTTATTGTAATTCAAATATCATTTCATAACATTTCTGCAACTCTTTTGCTATATTATGAACAAAGTTCTTGTATACAAGATGAGGTTTCAAAATAAACCAAATATAACCTTTCCAAAAATTATCTGCTATATAAGCAGAATATCAACATATAACTTAAAAGATGAAGTTATAAGGAAAATTCAATATAAGCAACTCCCTTACCATAACTCATGTTATGTAGGGTATCCACAGAGTCATATGATATGGTTTAAGCGGATAAGAAACTAGTATAATATAAACGATGAAGTTACGAGGAAAATTAATATAATATTTCCGTAACCCAAACTCCACTTATGCATATATATCTTTAATCAGGTTTTATCAGAGTCATAACTCAAAAGTAAAAGATGGAGTTGCACAAATTTATTGTCACTTCATTTCCAAACACTTTTCAACCCCCTGCCAACATGGTTGGTTCTTCACCCCAATACATGTTGCAGGAAATATCCAAATTGGATGATGAACTAATACTGGAGTTGCACAAATTTATTGTCACTTCATTTCCAAACACTTTTCAACCCCCTGCCAACATGGTTGGTTCTTCACCCCAATACATGTTGCAGGAAATATCCAAATTGGATGATGAACTAATACTGGAGTTGCTACCGCGTCCGCTGTGCCTAACCTTACTATGATCAGTAGCAGGTCGCACCGCTCAAATAGTTTTCTACATGTAGATGGAAGTATCACGACGGCCTGACATTGTCTACCGCCTTACTATGACCTCCCGGCCCATTTGGGGCAATATAAAAGTTGGATGGGCCCACGCAACTTGACCACTTACACCACTCCTAGTTCAGATGAAATCCATGACTCTGAAACGTAAAGATCGTCCTCCTTTCCCCAAGTGTAACACTTGTTGATACGACTCCACTAAGTAGTTATATCTAGGTTGGAAAGGAAGATTCTCCAATATTTCCCAAGCTATGCTTGTTAATGGATATCGACTTGTTCCATGAATTTACCCCTCGATCATTGAGGTGGTAACACAACATTAGACTGGCAGCAATTAAATTGCTCCAAGAAAATATCTGTCCCTTGACAGTTTTTGAATTGAGAGTTTAAAAAGAGTAGTAGTCACTTAAATCAGGTTTCCCGTATTTTTGATAGTTGAGCGAGCATTTGAATCTTCTTAAAAGACGGATTTAAATGGAAAACATTGTTTTGGGAACCTCTTTTGATTTTAAAAATAATCAATGACATTGATTAAGTAAGTAAAGCTTAGATGAATATTAGGAATAATATTCCTTAAGTAAATACTGATTAAATGAATATTCGAAAATAATATTCATTAAGTAAATATAGATTAAATGAATATTCAAAGGTAATATTCATTAAATAAATAACTCTTAAATGAATATTCTAAAATAATATTCATTAAATAAATAAACCTCAAATGAATATTAGGAAATAATATTCATTAAATAAATAAGCCTCAAATGAATATTCAAAAGCAATATTCATTAAATAAATAATTAATCCTCGAATGAATATTCAAAACTAATATTCATTAAATAAATAATTAATCCTCGAATGAATATTCAAAACTAATATTCATTAAATAAATAAATAATCCTCGAATGAATATTCACAATAATATTCTTACAGTCAATAGTCCTCAAATGAATATACATAAATAATGTTCATTAAATACATAATTAACCCTCGAACAAGTAAGCCTCAAATGAATATACATAAATAATATTCATTAATTAATAAATCTCAAATAACAGTCACCCGATGTCTTTATCGGAAAAATAATCTTTAGCATATACAGAAATACAATCACTTCTGATCCTTAATGAAAATCACACGCCCTTATCCTAGGGCATATATAAGAATACTGGCTTATAACTGATATCCCATATTTAACATATAAGCCAATTACCAAATCATTTTCAAATAATAACCTTCGAATGAGGTAATATTCAAATAACATTCCTCAAATCATTTCCAGGTAACTAATACTTTCTAGAAATATAATTAATGTTTAATAATAATATTCCTCAAGATGAATAGTACTCTGCCGCTGGAATCCCTCCGGGTCTCCACGACTATCTATATAACACAAATATCGACTCCCGGTCTAGAGTCGAAACAATAAACCTGCTCTTATCTATAGAGCTACAAGGTACACCGGTTTATAACTACTTTATCTCAAAGCTCATGTATAAACCAAAATCAAACTCTATTTTATACAATATATAACATGTATCGCAAAACTGTATAACTCCACACATGGCAAAAGCAGTAATATATAATCAATACTTCAAAGTATAGATTTAGAAAACTTGCCTGATGCTCGAGAAGTGATAGGGGTTTGCGACGATGCCGGACAATCTAGACAAAGTCAAAGAAAACGCACGATTAATCCCCTGGATAATCCACTTGTACTAAATGCTTAAACACGTAAGCGAAACACAACCAAGGCATTACTAGCTCGTTATAGGCTCATACTAAGTCCATGTTATTCGTCCAATACTTATATCACAAGTTTGGTTCGAAATCCATTCACCAATCCAAGTTATACTTAACCATTTACAACATCGGTTTCTAAGTCATGCTCTTAGGGATTTTCACTTGCGCGACCTCGGCTAAAACATTTTTATAAAATCGAAAAATAATCTTTTTAATACGAATCTTTTTCGTGAGCCTTCCTAACTGTCTCTAGTATTATTCCTCAAAATTTCACATTTTAATACGGCTCTGAAGTGGTCCAAATATAGCCTCAAAGTTGCTAGACAGAGATGAGTCATTCTTCCGAACGGCGTTTACTAAAACTCACTTTTCTCCTAAACCGTAAATCGTATAGACATGATCTTTATACCAAAACAAACCTTAAAACAAGACCTACATGTTCATGGCCAGTTCTGTTCAAAAATATTCCAATACCAGTTCGTAATTCTTGCTCAAAACAGCCTTAAATCAAATGGGCATTACGACGGCTATAATCGTAACGTTTTCCATTTTCAAAACACAACCAAATCAATACCAATCAATCCCAAACTCACCATCCACCTTATACACCCTCCACTCAGTCAAATCCTCCATGAATAATCACAACAAAATTCATAACCCATCCTCCAATACTCAACCAACAATTTATCTAATTACTTAATCATGCTTTTAACCTTACATAAACATCAAAATCATTTCGAAACTCATACAAACAAAAGGGGCAGAGGTTTGATACCTTCTCCAAGCTTGCTTGCTGCTATATCCCTTATGTAACCTTAGATCCTTGCTTAATACAACCTTTGGAAGCCACAAACTCAATATCCGAAAACAAAACAAAACACAAGTTACTATTCATCATCTTCTCCAACTGTTAATCACTGAAATCGAATGGGTAAAACACAGAGGTGAGGCGAGATCTTACCATGGTTACGTCGGGCTTCTCGAGAGCTTCGATTTGAGTGGTAGAACGCCAAAAACGGACCACGGAATCTCAAGTTATGATCACTTCTTTCTCCCCCATTTCTCTCCCCTTTTTCTCTCGGGTTTTCTCTCAAAAATGGAGAGTTCTCTATTTTTCTTTTTGTTTTGATAAATAGATAAGTATGCTGATATTTGTATAAAAGAGGGGTGAGTCATCACATTTGGTGAGTCACCAGGACACGTGTCGCGCATGCACGCGTTTGGTTAAAGTAGCTTTACTAGTTCGTTTCTTTTCACATGGATGATCCAAATGTTGCATTCTCGAATTAATCTTGTTACATGTTACTTCCATGTCTATATTTAATCCTGTAATGTTGCCTTGCTCCTCTTGAAACGATTCAAAATATTTCCCAAAAGAGCGAATAAAACTCTACGCGATTTCCGTAGTGAATAGTAACTATTCACTATCCACTTCAACAATCGAATCCTTAAATCGACTTTAATAAAATAATAAAATTCCAAAATATTAAATCCTCAAATCCTCAATTTTAATATCTCATTTCTTGAATATAATAATATATAATTCGCTGCCCGGTCAAATACTATTCCAAAATAAAATTTGGAATTTCTGAATTCTGATCGTCTTTGCATTCACTTATTTACTCCGTAGATCACTAATATGACTTCGGAATATCCACACTACGTCTCGTACATAGGTGGTATGAAAAATTTTGTTAACCCTCAAAATCACTATTCATCCATCAGATTCACTATTCACCAATGCACTTAATCATAATAAGAAAAGTTTTAATTAATCCAAAAATTCGGGTTATTACACTAATTATCCTTTACTCCCCTGAAACTCCTCCTTTTCCTTTTATATCTTTTTCAGCTCCCTCTTCCTAGCTTCTCCAAATTTCTCTATAAACTTCTCCCCCTTAGTTGAGGAATTCTCTACAGATATAACATTTTGAGTCTCTGAAGCCAGTAGGAGTTGAGATTATTGATGGAGTTGATCTTGGGTAGTAAATTTGTCTTCAAGATTTCCTTGAGCAGTCCCAGCTGATTGTTGACAGAGGTGGAAGAAGAAGACCGTTCAACCACTTGTGCTTGCAAAAGTTCTTTATTAGCCTGGGTTTTAGAATAGATGTTCCTGTAGACCAGCTATGTGAGCTAACTACATTGCAGTGTATGTGTCTGTGTGTGCACTCACTTGAATTTCTCTTGTAAGTGTATCACTCATCTCACGTGCATGTGTTTCACTTAGTGTTTGACTCTTATCACTCAACATTAGCTGTCTGTTTCCTCCTTTTTTATCAGTACCTGCATTGAAACTCACCCTAGCCTCTTCAAGAGAGGTCAGTGGTGGTGCAATGGGAGTTCGCAAATCCCGATCCTCAATCATGTCTATCAAATCACTTGGATTTGAAATCTGAATTGCTTCAGTGATAGACTGACCAATTTGCCTTCCACTTTCTCCAGATAAATCTGCGAGTGGAAAATCCCCTTGGGAGCCAGAGATGTTCACTCTGGGAGGGGAGAAATTGATTCTATTTAAATTTGGCAAAGAATCAAATTTTCCCTCAGATGCCTATGAAGGCACCTCTACCGTAACAATGGTAGGCACTGTAACCAGTTGCAGGTGCTCTGCTTTCACTGTGTCCTGAGTTTCATCTAATGGAATTGTCTTCTCCCATTGTGAGTAATGAGAGTGTGCTTGACTCAGTACAAAGTGCCATGGCCCTATGGAAAATTTCAATAGATTCATCCTGTTGAGAGAATGTCTCTAGAAACAGTTCATTGGCCATTTCAAAGTCCATATCCTATTGAGAGGATACAGATGGGCTGACAGATGCCTCAGTATATATTGAATTTCTTTAGAGGAGGCAGAGCTGTGGGATAACTCACTGTTTCAATCAAAATACTTCTTTGTTTAACATTTGATTTCTATTTAGGCTGAGAGGTCAAGTAATTAAGTTGTAGACTCATTGTTTGGCTCTAAGACCTGAGATAGAGATTGTGGATCTACAATCCCTTGGTCAGCCCTAACAACCACTTGGGTTCAGCAATAGTAAAAGAAGTGGATTGAGAGATAGAAAGTAATACCTGAATTGGATTTGACACTGAAGTTCCAGCTAAGCAAGAGCTAGATCAGAAATAATATATACAATCTATTTACAAAAACAACTAAGACAAATAGAAAATAAAAGATAACAAATAATAAAAATAAAATAATATATATACAAAATAAAAATTATTAGTAGAAAACTAAAGAAAGAAAATGAATTAAAATAAAATGCATAAAATATTTACAGGAAATTATTTACATGACTAGAAAAATTCACAGAAAATTCCATAAATCCTAGAAAAATATGCAGAATATTATAGAAGTGCATAAAAATAATATAAACTTGCAGAAATATTTAAACAACAATATTTACAATCTGAAACTAACTTAAATGATTCTAAATAAATAAATTTTCAATAAAAATAAATTTCTCCAAAAAAAAAATAAGAGAAAAGTATTTTTAAAGAAAATAAAATATTCAGAGCTATTTAAATTTACAAGCATGTAATATGAAATGAGAATTGGCAATAAATATCATTTAAATGACAAGAGAAAATGAATTTTTGAAAGAACAAACATGACAGAGATATTGTTAATCACTAAGACTGTTTAACATACCCAATTTACCAACTAACTTGATAAATGTGGATTCGTCAACAGATTTAGTGAATATATCTGCAGTCTGTTCTTCTGTGGGTACAAAGTGTAACTCCACAGTTCCATTCATGACATGCTCTCTGATGAAATGATACCTAATATCAATGTGCTTTGTTCTCGAGTGCTGTACAGGGTTGTTGGAGATTGCTATGTCACTTGTATTATCACATAAAACAGGGATTTTGTTTAATACAAATCCATAGTCCTTCAATTGATTCCTTATCCATAGGATCTGAGCACAACAGCTTCCAGCATCAATATATTCAGCTTCTGCTATTGAATTGGAAACTGTTTGCTGTTTCTTGCTATACCAGGAAATCAACCTACCTCCTAGGAATTGACAACTCCCGGATGTGCTCTTTCTATAAACAACACTACCTGCATAGTCAGAATCTGTATATCCAATAAGATTAAAATCAGAATCTTTAGGGTACCAGATACCTAGATTAGGTGTACCCTAAAGATATCTCAAGATTCTTTTCACAGCAACGAGATGTACATCTCTAGGGTCCGCTTGGAACCTTGCACACAAGCATGTAGCATACATAATATCTGGTCTACTTGCAGTAAGGTAGAGTAAGGAGCCAATCATACCTCTGTAGCTTGTAACATCTACCTTGATAGAGTTGTCAGAAGCTCCAAGTTTGATGGCTGTTGAAGATGGAGTCCTTGCTGATGCTGAATCCTCCATGTGATATTTCTTGAGGAGTTCTTTGAGATACTTGGATTGACAAATAAATATACCATTTGACCTTTGACTTACTTGCAATCCAAGAAAGAACTTCAGCTCACCCATCATACTCATTTTAAACTTACCCTGCATTAGCTTAGCAAATCTCTTACAGAGATCATCATTAGTAGACCCAAATATGATGTCATCCACATAGACTTGGACTAATATCATATCACCTTTATGTTTCTTTGAAAAAAGAGTTTTGTCTATGATACCTCTAACAAAACCATTTTCTAAAAGAAAACCAGAGAGAGTGTCATACCATTTTCTTGGGGCTTGTTTGAGACCATAGATAGCCTTGAAGAGAAAGTACACAAAGTCCAGCAACTCCTGATTTTCAAAGCCAGGGGGCTGTTCCACATACAGTTCTTCATCAAGCTCACCATTCAGGAATGCACTCTTAACATCCATTTGATAGACTTTAAACTTGGAATAAACAGCAAATGCTAAGAACATCCTGATGGCCTCAAGTCTAGCCACTGGTGCATAGGTTTCATCATAATCAATGCCTTCAGCTTGTGAATACCCTTGTGCAACCAGTCTTTCCTTGTTCCTTGTAACAATGCCATCCTCATCTAGCTTGTTTCTGTATACCCATCTTGTACCAACTACTTTCTTGTTCTTTGGCTTGGGTACCAGTTTCCAGACTTGCTGTTGTTCAAACTGATTGAGTTCATCTTGCATAGCAATCACCCAATCTGGATCAGTCAGTGCTTCTTCAGTTTTCTTTGGCTCCATTTCAGATAGAAATGCTGAATAATGACATTCATTTTGAGTTGCACTTCTAGTTTTAACTCCAACACCTGGATCACCAATGATCAGCTCAAAAGGATGAGCTATATTCCATACAATCTGTCTTGGAAGATTTGATCTTGATGATTCGCCTTGAAATTCACTTTGATGTTGTGAGTGACTAGATGATCCTTCATTTGCCCCCCCCTGAGTTGTTGCTTGATTGCCTTGATGATTCTTCTCCAGTGTTGGTGGTATCTCCATTGTTACCAGTGTTTCCACCACCACCACCATGATCATTATCATCATTGTTATTATCATTACCAACAATAACTTCAGGTGGGGCTACATCATCTGATTCTGAGTCTGGCAAGTTATCAAACTTCAGCTTCTCAGATGAATCTTCTTTTTGGATATTAGGGAACTTAGTGTCATCAAAAGTAACATTGACACTTTCCTTTACTGTGTGACTGCCAACCAAGTAGACTCTGTAAGATCTTCTGGAATAACCAACAAAAATAGCTTCTTCTGCCTTCGCATCAAACTTGCCACGTTTCACATTGTCATCTATAAGCACAAAACATTTTGCTCTAAATACATGAAAGTACTTGACAGTTGGTTTCTTGTTGTTCATGATCTCATACGGAGTCTTCATTAAGTCTTTGTTGATTAAAGTTCGATTCTGAGTACAACAAGCTGTATTAGCTGCTTCAGCCCAAAAGTACATTGGAAGTTTAGACTCACTTAACATAGTCCTTGCAGCTTCAATCAATGTACGATTCTTTCTTTCCACTACTCCATTTTGTTGAGGAGTTCTAGGGGCAGAATACTATCTTGTTATTCCTTTATCAGCACAAAAGTCATTTAGGATTGCATTCTTGAATTCAGTACCATTATCTGACCTTATGGCTCTAACAGGGAATCTAGAATCCAGCTCAATCAACTTTATATGGCCAATCACCAGGTATGGGGTCTCATCCTTGGAATGTAGGAATAAAACCCATGTATATTTTGAAAAGTCATCAACAATCACAAGTGCATATTGTTTCTTTGACATGGACATCACATTGACTGGACCAAACAAATCCATATACAGTAGCTGAAGTGATTCAGTTATTGATGATGTGTCAGTGCCCTTGTGAGAAGCTTTCTTAGACTTTCCTTTCTGACATGCCTCACACTGTCCTTCCTGTATAAATTCTGTTAGGAATATGTTGTTCTTGATGATAATTATAAAAACACTTAGTAGATTTTGTATTAAGTCATTTTGTAACTGTCAACGAAATGGCATGCTTTGCAGCATTCCGTTGACAGGAAGCTCATCAACGAAATGAGTAATGTAGCAATTGCACTGTACAATACTTCACAGTTTGATATGCATTTTGTTGTATGTATTAGATAGGTTTTTTAAGTCATGTTGACTAAGTACTAGATAGGCAAAATAGGTTGGTTAATTGTAAATATATTATGCCTTGTAATTTTGTTGTAAGTGAAGACATGTCAACGGTATGAAGATCACTCTGTCAACGGTATGGAGTTTACCCATCAACGAAACGAGGGAAACACCATCAACGAAACGAAGGAAACACCATCAACGGAATGAAGAATAAAGCTATCAACGAAACACATCTCCCTGCTATCAACGAATCACTATTGCTTCTTGAACAGTTGACAAAGTGATAGTGATAGTTTACTGAACAGATCTAAAGGAGATATGGAAGTGTACTTTGCATTGGAAGCCATCAAAATGGTTACTGGAAATAAGGAAACATTCCAATTTCCAATAAGGCTCTTGGGAATGATTAAAATAAGCATGAAGACAAAAGCAAAGATCTCCAAGGACCATTGGACAAAAGGAATGAAAAGCAAGCTACTGATGGTTACTACTATTGTTCTTTAGTTTAGCCAAATGTAGAATTGTAAACTTGGGTATATATAACCAAGTGTAGCAGTTACTTTAAGAAAGAGAGAAGAAAAACAAATAGTTTGTATTAGCTATCTTTGAGAGCATACTTCTCTACAATCTTGTAACTGAGCAGCTGTGTACATTTTGTATCACAGATTATTTCCGCAATAAAAATCACTTCAGTTGGATCATCAAACAATCCAACTGAAATTATTTATGTGCTTGTGATTTTTACTTTAAGTTCAGTTTTTATTTGTAAGTTGTTTTAAGTTTAAGAAATATCAAGAATTGTATTCAACCCCCCCCCCCCCCCTTCTACAATTCTGTTAGGTCATTTGGGATTAACAAATTCCATCTGAGGCAAACCTCTAACCAATTCCCTCTTGACTAAAGAGTTCATGGTTTTGAAGTTAAGGTGAGACATCTTCTTGTGCCATAGCCAACTATCATCTGACGAAGCTTTAGCATAAAAACAATTAACTTCATCTTTGAATCCCGAGTTCAGATCAGCTATGAACAAGTCACCTTTCCTTACTCCTTGAAGAGCAGGCTTTCCATTCTTCTTGTGAAGGATCTGACACTTCTCTCTTTCAAAGGAAACAGCATATCCTCTGTCACAGAAATGACTGATGCTGAGAAGATTGAATCTCAGACCTTCCACAAATGATACATCTTCAATGATAACATTTCCATACTTCAAACAACCATATCCTTTCGTAATACCCTTGATGTTATCTCCAAAGGTAACTACTGGGCCAGCTTTCTCAACCAAATTTGATAGCAGGGCTCTATCTCCGGTCATATGCCTTGAACAACCACTGTCAAGAATCCACATAACACAGTTTACCTGTTTAACTCCCTGCAATACCAAATTGATTAGACCTTCTTCGGAGCCCAAACTTGATTGGGTCCGGCATACTTAAAGAACTGGCCTTTGTCAGGCAAAACAACATTTTTAACTACAACTACCTCAACCTCTTTCACAAAAGAACGTTTCCATTTATAACCAGCCTTAACACATTTCTGAGTAGGCTTAGGAATAAATGAATCCACTCTAGTCTTAGGAGGACTAGTAGTTTTATCTCTAACATGCTTCTTATTATTAACATGTTGACGTGGAGCAGTCTTATCTTTAGATACATGTTTTTTATTAAAATAAGCATACATAACATTGAAAGCACAAGACATGCAATTAATCACACCACATGCTTTATGAGAAGAATTAACAACAGGCATGTTAGTTCTACAGTTGTTTTGATCCAACTTATGGATATCTGATTTAGTCTTTTCAGTTGTAGCAACTTTGACTGGAATATCAGATATACACTTTTTGGACTGTTCAACTTCCAAAGCAATATCTTCTTCACGAATCTCCTCAGCAATAATGATAGAGTATTCATTTAGAGGATCTGCCTCGGACTCCTTACAGAAGGGTGTTTCAATACCCTTAAGCACATATGGAACACCCCTTCCTTCAGTTCTGACTCTACAAGGATAATTAATTCCAAGTAATCCAATGGCCTCATTATAATCATAACCTATACTGACATGATTACCCATAGCTTGTTTATTGAGAATCTCTTTAGGCGTCTTACAAGAGTTGTAATAGGCATTTGCTTTTGTATTAAGCACATTATTCTTTTCTTTAAGAATGGTTTCCAGTTGAATATAACATTTAACCCTATTCTCAAGAAATGCAATTTTCTCAATAAGTTCATCCTGATTAACATGCACTGGTTTTAATTCTTTTATTTCCTTTTCAAGATTTGTGTTTAAACTAATTATTCTATCATTTTCAGTGCGTGCACAACTTAAAGTATCACCAAGATTACGAATCATTTCAGTGTCAGTGAACTTTACCTCAGACATGTTGGGTGAAGATAACATGGAATCAAAGAGTTTGTCTCCTATTGCCATGAGCGTAAGATTTCCAACTTCTTCATCTTCACTGGCTGTATCATCCCAGCTCTTTTCTTTAGACTTGTTCTTCTCAACCATCCCTGTTTTATAGCTACCCCTTGTGATATTTGAGGATGAAGAAACACCTGTCTGGTATTCGTCAACATATGTCTTGAACTTGAAACTAGGATTTCTCCTGAACCTGAAGTTTCCAAACTTCTTCACTACCCAGGCCATAGACTCATCTTCCAACTGTTCAAGCTCCTCCATAGAATAAAAATCACCACCATATTGACTTGTAGATGTAACACCATATTCAGCTACAATTACATCCTTGTTAGGACTGGAAGGTAGAACAACCTTCGCTTCCTGTTTCTGTGGGACTCCAGCTACCAGTGAAGTAGACATACTAACCACTCGTCCTTCCCTTGGATTTGATCTGAAGTGCTCATATGAAGAGGTGAGAATTTCCATCTTATTCTCTCTGACTTCTTTTGTCCCTACATTGATTATTTCAATCGTATCCCAAATGTGTTTGGCAGAAACACATTTTAAAATATGATTACGCATGATTGGATCAAGATAATCAACCAGTATCAACTGTAGACAGACATCCAAGGAAACATCTTCTTTTTCTTCAGGAGTGTAGTCCTTGGGATCCTTAGGGTATATCCTAGCAGCCCTAGTAACAACATCATTCTCTATTAGCTCTTCCTCAACAAACATAGGAATTCTTGGTCCATTCTTCAGCACATCAAGATATTCAACATTAACCACTTGAAGAACCAGGAACATCTTCTTCTTCCACATAGGATAATGCTCCCTGCTGAACATGGGAATCTTTACTGTACCAACCTTCTGAGTTGTAGACATATTTGAGATTTTTAAAGAATAATAAAAATTTCAGAGTTTAAGAAAAAATCTCAAAACAATTGGATCTTTGATTTGTATATCAATCAAAAGGCTCTGATGCCAATTTTTAGGTCCTGATAAGTTTGTAGAAGGGGGGTTGAATACAAACGATACCGTTTAATCGAATTTGTCCTTTTAAGATTTAACAATTTAGAACAAATTATTGCGGAATAAAACTGAAACAATATTCAAGTTAAATAAAACTCTATTAAACTTGAAGGGTGTTACAATTCTGATCACTGATTACAATGAACTTGATAAAACAAACCTAGAATAAATTCGACATGAATTTATCTATTTTTGAAATAAAAAGGATCGAATACTAAAAATTAGTTCGATATAAAATCTAGGGATTATGATCCGCTAGAAAGTCAAAGCAGTACAAGTGAAATGATTCTTATGGATTAAATGTTAAGAACAAATCAAGAATTAATTCACTGGCATAAATTGAATTGCTCAGACTGTTTAGAAGTTATGAAGACAGAGAGAATGAAATGTGTTTTGTTGTAGTGTCTTTTCTTCTGTATGTTTGAATGATAGTAGTACACATCTTCAAGTCTTCTGTCTTGATTTATATATATATCAATGTTGTTCTTTTAATCCATCCCACGTGCAATGCATTAACTGAATGTAATTTGCACTAGGAAGACAAGCAGAAAAACAACCATTTTTGTCTTAGAAGACTCTCGGGAAGACAAGGAATGTGAAGGGAAGACAATCGGGAAGACTAGGGTTTGGCCTAGGAAGACAATCGGGAAGACTCACTTGTGAGTCTTCCTAGTTCAAAAAAACAGAGTCTTCCTAGTTCAAACCTAAGTCTTCCTAGTTCATTTTTATTCTAATTTAAATAATTAACTAAATAAATTATGTATTAAATTAATTCTTCACAGAATTAATTTAATAAATAATTTACTTAATAGTATTAATTATTTATAAGAGAATAAATAGAATTAGTTGACTTCTCAATTAATTCCAGAATCACTTAAAACTTAGATAAATAACAAACACAATAGTACGTTGACACTCGATGCACTGTCTGGTTCATGAGTGACTAACGACAATGTTTGTTCTTTATCTATTTGACTTTAAGCAGTGGTTCACTTCCTTCTCATTCAAGAACTCTGTAACCAGTATCTTTTTCTGTCACCACTTGAAATCTCCGTCACTTTAATAAATCCACTGAGCTTGAATACTTCATTGAGGCTTGATCAATAAATTGAGCTTCTTTCAATGTAGAATCACTTCAAGTCTGTAGATGACTTTAATCTTCATTCTTTGACAGATATAACCTTCTGAGATTCCTGTGACATCTGATCTAATATTTACTTATTACATTCTTGTTTCAGTTGAGTAGAATCCTCGAATTACAAATAGGCTATTTCATATGCCTTTCACTTCTATATTTTGAAGGGTCTTGGTTCAAGAAGCTATAGCAAAAAGGAAATTAATGAGATACGAGAGCTGTGGGCAAAATGTTTTATCCGAGAATGTCTATAATCAGGTACGATATCTATTGGGTTAAAAAGCAATAGTTCACTGCATATATTTGTCAATGCGTAATCTTAAGCCTTGTTTCGGCTCGTGTAGTGGATATATTATAATTATTGTTACCATACTTGCAAATTATGAGTAGTTTGCTAAGTTGTTGTGTAATGATTGCTTTCTGTTATAGAGTTGACCAACATTAACTATTTCTGCAGTGATAACCCACGGAGCAACACCAAGATTAAAGTCTTCTCGTGGACAAGCAAGAAAAAAGAGCCAAGCAAAGCAGGTCCATGGCGGTCAAAATTCAAGTCAGAATTAAATTGAAAATCTTGATTTTGTAAATCAAACTAGAAAGAATTTCTATTAGTATTTTGAACTAATGTGTTGTTTATTCCAAGTTGTATACTACCAATAATCTTTTAAATTTATTTCAATCAAATTTGTGTTATAATTTTATTCTCTAGTTCATGTTTGTTAACGGGGTTGTACCATTGTATTTAAGTGTGAAGCAGGTTGAAAATACTAATGAATCAGGTTAAATAATATACAAAAATAACCAGGATTTTTTAATTTTTTTAAGACTTTAGGCGTCGGTTAATTCTATGCGACGCTATTGTGTTACACTTAATGCGTCGGCATTTAGTACAACCGATGCTAAAAGGCATCAGCCTTTAGCGTCGGTTAT
The DNA here is from genome assembly GCA_030848705.1 of Heracleum sosnowskyi. Classification (NCBI taxonomy): domain Eukaryota; kingdom Viridiplantae; phylum Streptophyta; class Magnoliopsida; order Apiales; family Apiaceae; genus Heracleum; species Heracleum sosnowskyi. The sequence goes on along the minus strand of CM061236.1, from coordinate 86,532,875 downwards.
CCGGATAACCGACGCTAAAGGGATCAACCAAAAGCGTCGCCGTTCTATTTGACTGACGCTAATAACCATACCAATAGCGTCGGCATTCCAGACAACCGACGCTAATGTCAGTACCAATAGTGTTGGCATTTCAGACAACCGACGCTAATGTCAGTACCAATAGCGTCGGTTATTGTACATTATGCGTTGGTTGTTTAACCGACGCCAGAGTGGTTTTAGCGACGCTGTTTTGACCGACGCTGTAGGCATATACCTATAGCGTCCCCTACATATACTACGCCTTTTGACCGACGCTATAGCTCTTTTTGACCGACGCTATAGGCCCATTTTGTACTAGTGCCTAGCAGTAAATTTACAAGTACGTTTTTTAATCCATAACATCACCGAATCAACATTGTTATGGAATCTGTACATGTTGTTTTTGATGATGCCAGAAAACAAGATCTTACTGATGAGAGATTTCATGAAACTCTCAGATTTAAGAATGAGGTGGAAGGTCGCTATTGGTATGATGAAGATGATGATTATGTGGATGAATCAGTACCTCCAAGAATGATTGTCTCGAACATGGATTACTCAAGTTCAAATGAGTCATCTATGGAAGGGACAAATGGAGCATCTGTAGGAAGCCAAATGGAGCATCCGTAGGAAACCAAAATGGAGTATCCGTAGGAAGCCAAAATGGAACATCCGTAGGAAGCCAAAATAGAGTATCCGTAGGTGGATCACAACACAGAGTTACCACCCCAATATACTTAGGGGGAGTTTCTCTGAGTCAAGGATCACCCTCACATGATCATACTGATGAGAATATTGTTGCATCTTCAAGATCTACACCTGCCACAAGAAGAGCAACTCAAAAAGAATGTCAAACAAGCATTCTTCTCCAAAAGAATCAAATCTATTGAGTATGCTCTTCCAAGGCTAAATTGGTATCTAGTTAAACCAATTTGCACAGAAACTTATTCCAAAATCCAGAAGAAAGTCCTCTTGAAGATAGCTATTGGGTTGAAGGAATAAGGTGATTAGTACAAGCACAATCACTTGGATCAAGGCAAGATTTTCTAATTCCTGCAATATTCCATGTCTACTTCCTGGACATCAAGTCTTTCTCCTTGAGTAAAAGTCTCGGTTAAAGAAATGAGTGGAACATCTGCCTCGCAAATTTCAAGATCTATTGTACTCAGAACAGTTTCTTCAAGGGTTTTCACTAGAAGGACTCTGTGTTGAACAGTACAGTGGAAACACTTTTTGATCCAAGTGTGACTCAACAAGCAGACATCAATACCAAGCTACTTGATAAATCATTCTCTCCAGGATGGTAAGTAAGTGAGGTATGCATAAACTTCCTTAATTTTTGATGTCTCTTATGCAGCCAGTGTTCAAATGATTTTCTTGAAAACTAAGTTTTCCAGAAAGAGTGAAAATTTTGTCTAAGTCAAAATTTGATTTGTCCATGGATATCTTTATCCGTAGATAGTCATTTATAACACTGGGATTATTTTCTTTATTTTGTCTATGGATACTGTTATTCGTAGGTAATTTTCTACATCTATGGATACTACTTTTGTTCCTCTACGGATATGGCAAAAAGACAGTATCTGTATCTGTAGAAAATTAAGTTCTAAATCTCAACCGTTGTAAGTCATATATCCTTGAGCTGAGATACATGTAGTATACATAATATCTGGCACTATTGATCAGTAGCTCTGCTGGAAGGCTGAAAAGCTCATGCAAAGTAGTTTTGAGGAGCTAAATTAGTATTTTTCTTAAAAATTCTCATACTAGCTATTGACAAAACTGAATTGAGTACCAAGGTAGAAGATTCATGTTTTGAACAATATTTGGTGATCTCTCTCATGACTAAGTAATAGTATGCCAGAAATTATGTTAACCACTTGTTTATTAGTCAAATTCATGGTTTTGGGCTAAACTGGTCATAAGGAAACAATTGTAATCATCATAAAGAACTTGCACATAAGACCTACAGACTATAGTACCATGTAATAATTTTGAAAGGTGCCACCTCGCTGATAAAAGCATGCCACTGCAAATGCAAGGTCTTCGACAGGTCTATATGGGACAGCACCACCAAATGCAAGAAACCTACACATTCCAAATGACAAAGAGGTCACATTTTGAAGTCAGCAATTAACTTGTATCCAATTGACCAAACAAATATGACTTACCATCCACTCCAATTTTCAGTCCACATTTTAGGTTTCTTAGGAGAATTCGGGGTGAACCCATCACAATAAAACCCATTGCAAGTGTTGATCTGTAAAACAAAATGCAAATTTACACAACCTATATATGTTCTATTACGAGATCAATAATGAAAAATATCCTTCGCTATACAAGTCAATGATGATACACCATTGGGTAAGTGGAAAATAGAACTTACGAGTGGATCAGGAGTGTCTGCTTGCTGGCACATCACCCATGGAACCCCTGTATTGAGAGATGTAGCCATTGCAGCTGCCCAATTCACATATGGCTTGGCACCAGCCCCATAGTGTGATTGCACATTTCCATACTCATTTTCAATCTGAAATATAGATTAAAGTAAAGCAGGGAAGGAAACACAATATTTTGACGACCAGTTCTTTTATTAACAATAGATGTAAGAACCTGTGATAAAATAATAGGCCCCACTTGTGATGCATAAAGTTTTTCTTGCTTCATCAAGTCCACAATCTTAGCAGTAAAACGCTTCATCTCCGCCTAAAGAAGACAAACGTGTCAATATGAATTCGCTTATCCAATCGAAGTATCCAAAGTACCACCACCAAAAGAGTAGTAGGGGAAAAACCTTGAACGGTTCGTTATTAGTCCTAAACTTAATCCCAGGTATGAAATGCAACCAAAGCGGAAATCCTCTGGTTTAAACACAAATATCAAAACTCGTACTCTGAGATAGTAGTCCTAATATTTTCTTCAATTAAAAACTATATAAAACCGACATTTAATCATATATTAGCATATTATATATGATTACCCGTAGTTCCACTCAGCACAAACATAAGGACCAATTCGAAGATGAGCATAGAGACCAGCATCCGCAATCAACTTGAAGAACTTTACTAAATCATTTCTTCCTTCAAAATTAAACTGCATAGTTATGTTGTCAGAAAAATCAGTATTAAGCCAACCCATCCTACCCCGAAATTGTAATGACTGCCCAAATTTCAAGTGTTTCCACTAAAAGTTATACCAAAACGAGAAGGAAAAATAAAAAAACACAAATTATTTCGAAATTAGTAGTAATTAAGACAGAACCTGGTTCCTAACAGGTTCATGCAAATCCCAGAAAACATAAGTCTCAATCACATCCAATCCTCCATCTTTAGATTTCTGAATCAAGTCCTTGTCGTCGTATTTAGTCTTCTTCTCATTACTTCTAGAACAAAAACATTCTTATAACAAATGCTTATGAGAGAGCATACTGAATGATACAATACAAACCCCCAATTTTAAAAAATTAGGGTTTCGATTTTTACAAACCCCAAATTTTAAAAATTAGGGTTTTGATATTTTAAAACCCCCAATTTAAAACTAAATTAGGGTTCGATTTCAAATACATGCTTACAAATGCTTATTATAAATACAAATAGGGCTTCGAGCACTTACCAATTCGAGCTTTCGCGCTTCAAACAAACTAATTCAGTGAGAGCTTTCGCGCAGTGAGAGTTGTGTAGACAAGTGAGACGAGCAGTGCTTTTAGCTTTCAGATTCCGTGAGTGAGTCGATGAGAGTAGAGAGAGGGGTGAGGGGTGAGAGTAGAGAGGTGAGAAATTCTGTTTTTAATTTTTAGTATTTTGTTTTTTGTTTTGTCTGAAGAAAAGGGGGGGGGGGAAGTATATTTGGTAATAAGCGGGGAAAAATATTGATTACGGGGGGAAAAATTGGAGAGGGCGCGAGTTGAATTTTTTTAAAGTGTACTTAAGACATCGGTTCGTTAATGAAGTGATGTCCTAATAACAGAAAGACATCGGTTTTCTAAAAATCGATGTTAATATATGTTTTTACATCGGTTACAATAAGGACCGATGTTAAAGCAGTGATGTCTATTGCAGTTTTTCTAGTAGTGTGTACTAGTACCTAAATTTATCATGGAATCATTTTTGTATCTCAAGAGATTATCAACCTTTCAGTACTTGATAATCCAAGAGATACTTGTTGTGTTCTAATTGGCTGACTAGATGTTGATACTTGCAAGATAATTTCCTAACCGAAAAGACACAACACATTCATGCCAACTCCAAGGAAATAAGTTCAGGTCATGGCTCAGAAGGAATGCTTAACTTAATGTCAAACCAAAAGATGTTGCTGAAGCATCCAAGCATTTCTCAAAAGAGTCAAGCACATAAACCTCATGCACTATGCTATTGGAAGAGTGATGTGCATGATGTAGTGGAACTACACTGTGTTCCTAGGGAACAACATTTAACAGATATTTTACCAATGATCTTAATGCAACAACTCTCTCAGGTTGACAAATGAGTTTGGTAGGTAATAATCTCTTATTCTCTTGAATATCTGTGTTAAATGCATGCAGCCAGTGATTTTTGATCTCTGGAATTACTTGTTTATTTTGTTGTGTTTTATTTGTTTTATTTTGTTGTCATGACAAATCAATATAGCTGAATGATGATTATGCATCAAGTGAAGTTATATATGAAATGATCCTCTAAGTAATATTCATTGAGATAGCATGCTACTTTTCTCACTGGTATTAAATAGTTGATCATCTCTATACGTTAACAAGCTAATGCATTGTTGTTCTTTGATGTTTCCTATGGATGAATATTCAGGGATATCATGTGTCAAATGTCATACATTTAATGAATGATGTCAGCTGAATACGTGTCTTGAAAATTCAAATAACTTGCTTGTAACATTGTTCAAAAGATATTGATTTTCTGTAATGTCACTTGTCTAGAGATATTTTTTTTTAAATGAATTAGTTGGACGTATTTATATGGCCAACTATTAATTTTACTCTTATCTCTACTCAAATATCCTTGTCATGATAACTTCTTAATCTGAGCTGAGACGCATTTTCACTCTAGGAACTCGAGTAGTCTCTGCATTTACATTAGGGTGATTTAATGCATGTCTTTTCAGTTTTCCTAACCCCCGTTTAACCCTAGTTAAACACAAGGGTTATCTAGAAACTCCCTGCCTATTTAAAGGCACATGTTGAGCTCTCCTCCTCATCTTCATCTCATTTTTTCTCTTAAAAATGGCACCTGGAATTCTTGACATAACCCCTGAGGAGTTCAATGAGCTGTCAACAGTAGAGAAAATTCTCCGCCTCCAGGAGAAAATTGACAAGCTTATTCAAGTTGAGCAGGAGGAGATAGTCAGGATGAGAGATGCCTTGGCTATTCTGGTAGCTCGCAACCGTCGGGAGGTCCCGGTGGAGGCCCTGATGGAGCCTTTGGGGAAGTAGCAGCAGCAGCCTAGCTGTTGACTGGCTGCTTCTCCAGTGGAGAGGGCTAGGGACTTGGGGGCTGGGGAGTTTTTTTTTTGTTTTTGTTTATCAGATATTGTAATTTCTTTTTTTTTATTAATAAAAATTGTTAGGGGTTTTCCCCTCTTTTTATTATCTTGCTTGCTTGTGTGATGTGATTGTTTCATTTTCTTTCTGCATATTTAGATCTGTTGACATGTCTAACTTCTTAAAAATGGATTGCATGTTAACAAGTTTTAAACTCTAACAAAAAGAACATTTAACACACGTCTCATAAACAACAAAAAAATGGTAAAAGGAAATTACATATAAAAATCTGATTTGTTAAACTATTTTTTTCTTTTCGATGACTTGATCAAAGTGTGACATATGTAAATTATCTATCAGATCATCAGCTTTGATTCAGTTATCAAGAAACCCTAATTGTACAACTAACAGACTAGTGAGCTCTCTAAGCTACACAGTTCATGTTTCATCTTTTTTGCATGAACTCAAAGAAGAAAAATCAGAAGAATACTTGAAGAAATTACAAGTATTTGATAGATTAATCAAGTTGTCTGTTTGAAGCTTCTAATGATCTTTGTGAGGATGTTGTAACAATTAAAGGGAGACTGGTAATCTTGGACTTTAAGAGAATAAACCTTCAATGGAGAAGGCTCTTAAAAGTACATCACTGATAAAAGTAAGGTATTTCTCTAACCTTTTTCAGAGTCTCACATGCTAAATCTAAATCATAATTCTTTGCCTTTCTAAAAACTGATATGAGAACTGATTGGAATGACCCCCAAGTTCTCTACCCTATCAGTTACACCCTAAATGTAATAAACAACTCCTAACTCCCTTTACAGTTTCTTAACAAACTGTAGTTGCAAAAACTAGCAAATCTCAACCAGTGGGGAGTGATAAAGGAGTTAAGTGAGGGTGAGGGCAGTGGTGAATATCAAGAAACCATTAGAAGGATTGTGAGGGTGAGATTACCAGCCAAACTACCTTATGTCTTCTCAAAAAGGCATACTGGTTAAAAATGGATTAGCTCTTTTCTGGTTGTAGTCTCTCAAAAGATTATGATCATTGAAAAATGCTCTTATCCAGGAGCACTAATGAGGGTTTGGAACACTGTGTACAAAATGTGACTTAATACCATTTCTATTTCTTGAAGTAGGAAGGAAAAGTATGCACATGCACATGGGGAGCACACACTTCAAGTTTTTATTTTTCTTTTTGCAGCATCATCAAATTCTGTCCAGTATTAACATCTATCTGAAGATCACTGAGAACTTTGCAGTGTTTTGTTATCATCAACATAAGGATTTATGCCAGTTCTAACAGTCATAAATATGGGGAGATTGTTGGGGTTGATACGTTTGGAATGATGATAACAAAATACTCAAGTCGAGAATTTGATCATGATATCGAAGCTGATAGTCAGAACGCTAAATCACAGCAGCTGATAATCAGGAAGCTAACTAGAAGGCACTTTATCTATCCAAGGACTAAAAACCACATCAAATGTATGGAAGATATTATGTCATCAAGTTAGAAAGCAATTCAGTAGCAAGCCAACAGACGTCTAATCAAGCACCAAGTGTTTCAGTGGTAAGTCTGCCAAAACAACTCAGTAATGGTGAGTCAATAAGGATGAGAGATGTTTTATCTAAGGATGAAGCTAAAGATATCCATTCTACGGATAAAGCTATGGAAGTCTTATCTCTTCTACGGATAAAAGCTGAAAGCATCTTATATCATCTACGGATAGAAGTTGAGGACATCTTATCTCATCAACGGATAAAAGCTAAGGACATCATATCCATCTACGAATAAAGCTGAAGATAGTTGATCTACAGATACCGCTAAGGATGTCATGTTTTATCTATGGATGCAGCTAAGGATGTCATGTTCTATCTATGGATACAACTTAGGATATTACTTCTACTGATATTCTGAGATTACTATTCTACGGATAAATAAAGTAGAATAGTAGTCTAAGGATAAAGAATTAATACGCCTCCTGATATTCATCTCATTCAACAAGAAAAGCAAATCTATGTAAAGAAATCTTTTGGAGTTTTATTTATTTAACAGGTTGAATGGAGGACAGTCTCAAAGATCACCATTACACACCCGTGACTAAAATATGGTGGATAACGACGTAAAAGATGTATGGAATAAGGAGTCAAACTATAAATATTCGAAGGCTCAAATTCCTACAAATTAAATGTGAAGTCATCCATTATCTTCAATGTCTCGAAGGATAAATAAGAGTTATATGATACAGCAGCTACCCAAAAGTTTATCTTCTAACTGGACGCAAAGGAAAAGCTTGACAAACACGAGAACCTTTATGCAAAACTACATGTTCACTTATCTCAGCTGATAGTGACCTGACAATCGTGTATCCACGGAAAGGTCTTTTTCATGCAGATGTCACGTGGGCTTGGAAGCTAAGTCAATTTACATGAACTTAGTAATTCTTGAAGAAAGAAACACATGGAACCAGAAAGCATTCTTTGAGACTATACAAGTTTATCTGCGATGCCAGCTAAGGCATTTCCCAAATAGAAGAGCTTCAGAGTCGAGAATGTGAACAAGCAGAACCAAAAATGTAATATTTTATTATGTTGTAGGTTTTGATTGTAACATACAGCACCGAGCTAAAAGAAAAACACTTAGGCATCTGTGTAAGCAGTTGAGTTTGTTTTAAACAAACCCAGATAATTCTTCAATATACATCTCAGGTGGGCTTTTTCCGATAAACCCACCTGAAAAGTTTAAAAAGTTTGTTTGTCTCCTGCATTTCTTTTTAACTTGAAGAATTCATTTTTTTTCAAAGCTTGACTGAATTTTAGTTAATTTACAAACTCATATGTTCATACTCTACAAGGTTTGAATTTTTTTTGTAAAATTAACTAGATTGTATTCAACCCCCTTCTACAATCTAGGTTGCATTGTTTAATATGTTCGATCTATTTTTCTATTTTTCTCCAAATTTTGAATTAATAATACCAAAGATTAGAAAAAGTCTCAACCGTCATTTAAATCTTTACTGATAGAAGAAATTAAATACACAATTTTAATGTTCTTACCTTTAAAATCTTTACTAATGGAATATTTATACTATTTTATTATATGTCAACAATACAATTTTTTTTTTTGAAAATCATGTAACTTATTTATTATATTAATATATGGCTTTATGACCTTTTGGCCCTTCAAGTATGGACCAGTGTACCCATAAACCCTTCAGGTATAAAAGCGTATCTTTTCGCCCCTCAGGTATCCGAAACGTACTCTTTTGCCACTCAACCGGTACAGAATTAAAAATCGGGTTAAAACGTTACAAAAGGCAGGGGATAATATCGGAAAGTTTTTTTTTTTTGCATAATCTTAAGGCTTTATGACCTTTTGGCCCTTCAAGTATGGACCATTGTACCCATAAACCCTTCAAGTATTAAAGCGTATCTTTTCGCCCCTCAGGTATCAGAAACGTACTCTTTTGCCACTCAACCGGGACAGAATAAAATATCGGCGAATAACGTTACAAACTGCATGGATAATCTCGGAAAGTATTATGCTTTATTATGAAGATAACTGAAATCTGAAAGTGGAAAAGGGGTGGGGGTCAAGGAAGAAGAAGATGACTGCACAAAGTTATCCTGGTGCCCAAGGAATATTTTTATATTTTCTTGGTTTTCAAAATGTTATAATATCTAGAATTGTCTGTTTGTTCCCTTCAGTGTTCTGCATATTCTCAGGGTCCAGCTTCCCTTGAGAGTTAGAATCAACATTTTGTCCATTGCTCCGTACATTGGAAACAGGTTGGTAAGCCTTTAGTACTTCCAGTTTTTGCATATTCTTTTTATGTTTTTTACCACCCTTGTGTTGTTCAAGTATTTCGAAACTATTGCAGTCCATCCTACAAAGTTCACAACGTGCAACTTGCATATGACGTTGTGGAGCCGAGGTAACATTTGGCTGTACAGATGATTGATATGGTATTTCAACTTGTCTAGCTTGATCAATATTAATAGCTGAAGCATCTGCAACTTCTTCAACAGACTTGGTAGTCTCCGGTGCAACATTTCCTGAACCAGATGATGAAATTTGTTGTGAGTTTTGTCTGGGAGTCCATCGACCCCTCCCACGGTTTCCAAAATTTCCCCTCCCGCCACGCCTATATCGATCCACACCCCTCCTACCACCACCCCTGTATGGAGGCCGGCTGATCTGCAGACAAAAGAGTTTGCAAAAATTAAGATTTTAGCCAGAGTTTAATAAACCCTTCAAGTATTAAAGCGTATCTTTTCGCCCCTCAGGTATCATAAACGTACTCTTTTGCCACTCAGTTTGTAAGATTAAGATTATGCAAAAAAAAAACATTCCGATATTATCCCCTGCCTTTTGTAACGTTTTAACCCGATTTTTAATTCTGTACCGGTTGAGTGGCAAAAGAGTACGTTTCGGATACCTGAGGGGCGAAAAGATACGCTTTTATACCTGAAGGGTTTATGGGTACACTGGTCCATACTTGAAGGGCCAAAAGGTCATAAAGCCTTAATATATTATCTGTTAAATTTTGTAATAACAAAAGAGCGGCTTATTGGGAAACATGTTTAAATAGAGGATGGTTAGTAGGAGTAGGGTATTATATGATATAATTAAATATTGATATAATATTATGTATTTTAAAATATAGGTTGTAATTTAAATTTTGAAAAAATATAAATGATAATTAATATAATAATATTCAACATAATATTAAAATAATAAAAATATTGAACAATTATCTTTTTCTATGTTTATTCAGAATTTTCATGAATGATACACAAAAAATTCAAAAGAAACTTTATATTAAAATTTTAATTATTTATTTCATTTAAAAACATTTTTTGTAAAATATTTTAAAAAATATTTAGAGAAATTATTATAAGTTTAACTAGTTTTTCTTATATATTAGAAGCCATGGCTTGATTACCATGATTAAAGGGCACTTACGATTAATAAATATTAATTCATCACAAAATTTTTAATTATTTGAATCCCTGGAGTAATATAGTGGTTTATTAATTATTAAAGTATTGGATGAATCAACAAAAATCTTTTACTTTATTTATTTTTGACGTTTACAAAATAATTTATAAATTGGCCCAATGAAAAATTTATATATTAATTTGTGAAATGGAATTTATTTTAAAGATCAAATTTTAGGATTTAAATTATTTTCTGCCCAACGGTGATTTAACTAAATGGAAGATATTAATATTTAATTAATTTAAATGAAAGGAAAAATTTTGTGTACTTTATTATTTTATTTAGGTAAACTACTTATTCCTTAATTGTATTAGTTGGTGAACTAATTATTTTTCATCATGTGAATTAAATTATTGTAGTGCTTATATGCAGATGTAGTACTCATTATTGTAGTACATCTTAGTATAGATGTAGATTTTGATGTACACATAATTTCTAATTAATATATACAAGACCGAATAGATCACTTGACTTATAATAATATCTTTTTTTTACTTTTAATATATTATAAAATATAATTAATGGTACTTTTTTATTTTTATTATATATTAAATATAATTATATAATAGAATATAACTGAATACCTAAATATCATTATTCAGTAATTAATCTGCTCTAGTAAAAAGGTACACACTGCTTCTTTCTTTTATGATATTTTACTTTTAAATTTGGAAAATATGTTTTAAGTATTTAATATCAGCGATAACTTTCCAAAATATGTACAATCTCACAAAATTATAAATATTGATTGCTAAATTTTTTATGAAATCAATTATATTATGAAAATAAATCAAAATAAGAAATGTAATTATGAAAATAAATATAAATATATTAATGATTATATGTATAAAATAAAAAATTTAACCTCGTTAGCAGGATCCTTTAAATTTCACATATTCAATCTATGATGTAAAATATTTAGTTGATGACTGTATATTCGAAGCAGCACTACAAAATATTCTCCAATATACGACAATAGATTTTCTGTCAAGGTGAAGTCTTAGATGTAATTTTTCCTATTTCTTGTGCTTGACCTCTAATTATATTCTACTGTTTTAACTTATTTTTATCTTTTTTAATCAACTGTCTTCTCGACCTAAGTGATTCATCAACCGACCTATATAATACTCATTTGATATGTAGTCATTATATCATTTTATCATTTTATATTGAATTTACAAAATTCAAAGTTCAAACCCTACCCTGCATTATTGAAGACTCTTTTTGTGTGTTATTTTTAGAACTTATTTAATTAATTCTTAAAGTATACAGTAATTAACTTCTAAATTTTTTGTATGTGTTTGTTATTTGTCGACATGACCTTTCATATGAAGTGTTCCTAAAATATTTTGGCTATATTATGATTGTTATTTCCTGAACATATTGGTAATTTTGGTGGGAACATGTAAAATGAAATAGAGGAATGTAAGATAGATTTTATCCCAAATTTTGATAATTTTGGTAGTCCTAGATGATCACTGTACAACCAAGTAGTAGGATTATATTTAAATACTAAAAAAGTATTTTGATAATTGAAACTAAATATAATATATTATTTTTGCTAAGTAATTGAAACTAAATATAATCGGATTTTCTATATTAAATATAATTCTCTATGTACGACCAAAATAATAAGTGTTGTGAAAGAAATTTGGTACAACACAATTGAGAGAATCTCGCTAGAATATCTGTTGAATTCGTCCTTGGTTATCGGACAGAGCTTCAGGTTCGCAGTTGGGCAGCTGAAGCTTATTACCGGAATATATAAATAAAGTAACGTTTATGGGCTGAGTTGACAAAACCACCGGTTGAAGAGGGCGAAGTAAATCCTACTCGGCCAGCACTTTCACCGGAATATGTATCACAAAGAGTACACGGGCCTTATGCGTGTAGAGAGTGAAAATCTGAATCCTTTAGTCAAGTGCCTACATATCCTATTTATAGGAATCAAGCCCCATGTAGTTCTATTAGGTTAAACCTCTCCTTTCTTGCCAATTAAGCCATCTCGAGATAATCCATCCCAGAGTTTTGACTTATCCAAATACCTCATGCTCAGCTTCCGAGTGTCCTTACCCAAGTACACCTCTAGAAACCCTAAATCCTCCATTTATTTGATAATTATCCGAATATTATTGATATAAATCCATTTTAGGTTGTAATTATCCAATCCCTGGCGGTTTATATGTGATAAACACCTTTATTTTAGGGATAATCACGTATTCCTAGAAAATAGGAAGTAGAATTATCATCCAAATCCACTCCTATCCAGTAGAGGTGTAGACGACTCTGAACCTGCACCTCTGCCTACCCTGAACCTGTTCCTCATACTTTGAACCTGCTCCTCAGCACTCTGAACCTATGTACCGCGAAGCTGTACCTTCATCCATATCAACCTTATCAAGTCCACCCAAATTGGGCTTGTATTACCCATGGGCCTTAAATCTAACCCATGCAAGATTTTGGGCACAACAACTACCCCTGGTTCCTTGCAGTATTGAATACAAGAGGAACCTAATCCTTCCACTCAACAGCTCCATTCCGCATAAACCTTCAACCACAGATACATCCTTCGACTCCGAACCCCTAAGCCCACATGAGCAATTTCTTGGTGAGAAACAAAGGGTTCAGATAGCCAAAATTCCCATCTTTCTTCTAGCAACAAAACCTGTACATAGGAACCTCCTGCGAACCTACAGCTGAACTCCTATGGCTCTAGTATGACAAATATTTATTTCCCTCTTTTTTTTCCCAAAAATCTCGGTCATTTAAACCCAGATAAGAAAAAATTACGCACATATCCTTAATTTCAAATTATTATTTGAATAGAATTCAAATGAACATCCAATCTTAAATCCCTTCCACTTCTTCTTGGGGTAAGAGTAATTAACCCCTCTTTTTTTTCCTTTATTTTTATCCAACCAGACGACGCCACATGTCCTGGTTGTTCCCTATCCCTACAAGTACTTAAACACACACATCTCTTCGCTTTTCTATTTTCCATTTTCCAGCATATTTTTTCTATTTTCTCTCGGCTTGAAGCTCTCCACAGCGATCCCAATCCTCCGACGAAGTCTTCCGTTTCCGACGAGCCCTCCTTCCCAACACTACCAAAGGTACAAATCTAATTTTCCTTACTCCTTTTCATTATTTTATGACCATGCATACTATTCTTATATGTTCTTCTTTATATATACACACATGCATATACACACTGTATATACATATACACCCATATCCATGAAATCGCTCATCCTTCCCCTTACAGACTACATGTCATATATACTTTATGATCCATGTTTAAATCACCTAATCCCTAAAATCTGATATAAAACTTAAACACATTCGGTGAAGCCCTTGACGACCGATTAGCCGCAACCTGTTAGTATACTTCTTTATAGATCCAATCATTGGCGCCAATCCGACTCCCCAATAGTTTAATTTCATGTTGTAGAATCATATTATGCTATGATTGATTCCATATGCCATCACATGTGTTTCCTTTGATGAGCAAAACTTGATTAGGTAAGCCGCCTTTTAGACTTTCTTCCGAGCTTCAGGGTTAGACTTCCTTCGGAAGTTCACCTTTTACGAACCTTATCATATCCTTCAGGTTATGAGTTAATGGACGAACCAATTACACCCATGTTACCACAAACATAAATTTAAACCCTAGGACCGTGCTACATGTTTGACAAAAATCCTGAATGAGCTTCTACCGCCTCCATCCGTAGACACCCTTTTAGCCTGTCCAGCCATTTTAAACCACTTTGACAAGGAACATGTTGGCGGCTTGCTCACTCTACATCATCTTTTGCAGATGTCCAGTGGATCAGCCGCAGCTAGCTCCCAGCATTCCACAGCTTATGAGGTCAAGACTCTCATCAATCTCATAAATTCTGACACCTCTCCACTCAAAACTCCATCACCCCGACAGCTTCAGATTACCAACGCCGTGAGCACTAGGACCCTCTCAAAGGTTAAAGTCTTGATCCCAGAAAGAGCCATCGTTGCTGTCAAAACTAATCTATATTCCCACAGAATTAAAGATACCAGGCCTGCCCTTATTCACCAAGCTTCCTCTGAACACACACCAAGTCAGGAAACTGAAGTTTCAGCTCAGTCCAAATATTATGTTTCTATCCAGAAGGTTTCCTCTGCTAGAATAAAAAATGATCCCAACCCAGAAGCTATGGATGAGGTAGAGGTGGAGACCTCCGTTGAAGATGACGAAATACCTGAACACCCAAATCCTATTCCTACTTGCGAGGAATTGGACACATCTATGAATGCCAACAGACTGAAAATATTACTTCAAAAATGTCGACCCAACTGCCGATTGGTAGTACCCTCCCCTGGGGAAAGATGCCATCACTTTGACATGTTCGAACCTGACCAAGCCACGCCCTCCGTTGTATTTTCAGCTACTTTCTTCAGGATGGGAGTATCCATACCTCTTCATCCATTTATCCACGACATTATCAAGCTTTATAATATTTCTCCTCTGCAACTCACACCCAACTCTTATAAGATGGCCATGTGCATGTTCATTCTTTATGACCAAGAGTTTAGGAAGAAAATGTCAGCCAGAGAGTTAGGGTTCTTCTATCAACTCAAACAAACAGGCAAGAATACAAGATTCTTTTATTTGACTGCTTGGAGTGTGCACGAGGGACAGTGCATCAAAGGGAATAAGAGGGGAATGACAGACTGGAGCGTATTTACCGAAAGAAATATGATTACCTCGCTGCAACAATTTCTCTATTGTTATGATTGCCCTTCCTACAGAACAAACTTTAATAGATTTCCCAAAATTCCCAACAAAACTCCACTCACAGGCCAATCTTTAGAACGCGCTTTGAAAGCGTTGAAGTTGTCAACACGGCTAGGAGATGGTGCTAGCTTGCTGACTTCAAAAAACCTTCGCCGATGCGGTTTTGTTCGTGAAGGAACCTCTATCTCAGCTACAACTGAAGAGTTTGAAGCTGAAGCTTCCAACAGACTAGGTCCCCTAAGACATATTTTGATTCCTTATGCATACATCATATGTTGTTGTTGATTATATCATCCCATATTTGCATATCATACACTTTATTTTTGACCATATAATTGCTTCTGTGATTGTGATCAACATCGCTCTTTGTGCAGATATGGCTTCCGGTGTGCCATCTTTCATCAACCAATCCGCTAGCTATGATGACTTATTTGGAGATGAGGACAAGGACCTTGCCCCTAGGCAACCCTTTGATCCAAAAATTCTTTGTCATGGCTGGAAATCAAATCCCCGTAGAGACCATAGCTGAATGGGATAAGAAGAGCTTATCTGAATCTGCCTGTTCCATCACCCTGAATCAGGCGGAAGCTTTCTTCCACACCTTGAAGCAAAACGAAGAAATTGTTGTTGTGGCAAAAGGTGATCAGAAGCTATACGAGGAGGTTAGGCAGATGAAGGCAGCCTTAAAGGACAAAGACGATGAGAAGAAAAAGCTTAAGGAAGCTATTAGGAAGTGGAGAAGTGTCGAAGCCAAGGCATCCAAGGAACGTGATCAGCTCAAAACTGCCGTCCGTGACCTAGACACAGAGAAAGATGCCTTGTAGGCCTCCCATGTCAAACAAATCTGTGAGTTGGAGTTGAAGATGGAGACTCTCAATGCTACTATTGCCACCGAAAGGTCCACACGAGCAGCTTCGAAGCGGGAGAAGTTCAAGGCAGGCTACAAGCGGGGTATCAACGATTACATCAAATCCACCTATGACAAATTTCCAACTCTTGATTGGTCTCTACTAGGTGAGGACGCGGTGAAGATGGTGGATGATATCAAGAAAAAAGGAGGCTATGACTGCGAAGCTGGATGATGAAAGCCCGAATGAACCTGTCGTGGAGATCCAGGTTCCCGCAGACAACACTGCCACTAAAAACGGCATTGAAATGCCGGACCCTGTTCCTGATCAGAACACATCTGAGGTTATCCCTGAAAACCCTACTCCTTAACTTCTGTTTTCCTCCGTTTCTCCAAGACATTTGCGCCCCTTAATGGGTTAAATTTGATAAGTTTGCTTCGATAACATTCCAGGCGCTTGCGCCTTAAACTTTTATTTTGGATGAGGGTGTGGGCACCTCACAATGCCTCACAAGATGTAACCTTAACTTTTGGTTTTCATCTTTTATGCCATCGTACTTTTCCTTTATTTTGCATGTATGCTTTTATCTGCTTGAGATTGCCATATTAGGCTAGCTATGCATAATTTCGTTTATTATGTTAGGACCATCCATAGGTAGCCGTAGCTTCAGGCTAAGTACCAAATATGTGAAATCACCCTTATATGCATTTATCAATCAACAAATACCCAGGATAATCCGAAGTCATTCACCTAGGAATACTTGTCCATAAGCAAACCTAACCTCTCCAAAATCATGAGCATTTGCATGAACAATTATACACATAAGTGTTCCTTGAACCTAATATCCTTAGGTATACAATCCTTTATCCTATGAATCCATTACGTGAAAAGGTCATTTTCCCAAATGCCTTAGTAAAATTGAACATCCTTACATCTCCCAATCCTGGGTAATGCATAAAAAAGTTTTACACTTGTAAAATCCTAGGATCGCCATGAAGCTAAACCTGTGTTGCAACTCCGGGGGCTTTTAACCTTGAACCTCCCTTGTATAGTTTCCATAGCACCAAGGATCTCCGCATGGCCAGAACAGGGGCTCCCACACGAACCTGTACGGTGTTTAAAGTTTGTCGATCTACGACAAGTTTAATCCAGAGCGTGGCCGGTATTTGGCTCCCACACTTTACCATATTATAATTCTATTCATGCCTAGAGTCCCTAGGGCTTACATGAATTTTAATAGCCTTAGATGTGATATAATCATATGAAAACAAGAGCTTCATGTAACTAGTCCTCTGGTGGAAGCATGACCCTGGGGCTCATAGTCCATGAGTCTTAACCTTCACCTCATAATCCATGAGTATGAATCCCCTCAAATCCATTTGATCCATTTAAATCCAAGACAATCCAATCCATTGAAATCCAAGACAATCTAATTCATTGAAATCCAAGATAATCCAATCCATTGAAATCCAAGACAATCCAATCCATTGAAATCCAAGACAATTCAATGACATATTTGGTTTTAAAATTTATCATTTTAATCGTATGAAGAGTGCATATGTCCACTACCCCCTAGTTCTTTATCATATAATCAACCATGGTGAAGAACTAAAGCAAAATAATCATGTATTCAATATTTTTTCCCTATATAATTCAGAAATGCTATCACAAAAATAAATAAAGTATTCAATCAAGCATAACCATACGAACTGAAATCAAATGTTTTATTAATATTGTGAAACTTGTCATAAAAACATCAGGCTGGTGTAGGGGTGAGCATTCGGGCGGTTCGGTCCAAAACCGGGACCGAACCGAAAAAACCGAAAACCGAATTGTTGATTTTTTTGGAACCGAACCGGACCGAATTTGTTCTATGGACCGGGACCGAACCGAACCGAAATAATTCGGTTTATTCGGTTCGGTTCCTAAAAACCGAATTATTTTTTAAAAATCCTGTATCACATTCATGGTATATTGAATTCTGGAACAAAAGTGCAGAAATTTAACAATAAACAGCAGGGGAGGGGGTAGTCAGTACTCATAGTAGTGTAATTGTGTTGTGTAATAGTCCGTAACATTATTAGAATATTAGATTATTATAAAATATACATAAAAAATATATAATATATATATGTATTTTATATTTCGGTTTTTTCGGTCCAGAACCGAATTTTTTTTTGAAAACCGAACCGAACCGAAATTTATTTCGGTCTGGACCGAAAAACCGAAATGACCGGAAAGCTAGAAAAATTGGGACCGAACCGAACCGAATTAACATATTTCGGTTCGGTTTTTTCGGTTTGGATCGGTTTTGCTCAGCCCTAGGCTGGTGAGGTGTACATACACTACCCCATGAGTGTTCATAGAACAAAACCAGACAACTACGAAATTGAATTAGACAGCTACGAAGCTGAAACAAGCAACTATGAAGTTGAAGCTAACAACTATGGAGTTGTACCTAAGCATGGCAGTTACAACTAATAAACTGCTTTTATTATTCCTATGCCTGAAAGAGGCCTAATGAAATAGTACCTGGAATTTTTACTGGTAATATTTCTTAAGATGCTCACCGTTCCATGCCCTTGGAATGAGCTTTCCGTCCAAATCCGTGAAATGGTAGGTACCTTCCCATAAGACAGCTTTTATGAGGTACAGACCTTCCCAGTTTGCGCCAAATACGCCATGACCATGAACCTTCATGTTAGACATCATCTTCCTTAGAACCAAAACACCCACCTTTAATGGACGAGCACGAACCTTGCTATCAAATTACTTCCGAGTACGTTGCTGGTTTGTAGCTAGCTTCAACTGCGCAGTAGCCCGAACCTCTTCCACCAAATCCAAATATAAACGATGATTCACTTCATTATTCCCAGGGTCATAATTATCCCTTCGAAATGATCCAGCCCCTATCTCAACGGACACCATAGCTTCACAACCGTAGGTTAAGGTGAAGGGTGACTCCCCAGTAGTGGTTCGCGGTGTTGTGTTGTATGACCACAAAACCATAGGAAGTTCCTTAGGCCAACACCCTTTGCTTTCCTCTAACTTGGTCTTCAAGGTATGCTTAATGATCTTGTTAACAGCTTCCGTTTGACCATTGCTTTGAGGGTGGTAAACTGCCGTGAAGCCCTTTTGAATCCCAAGATCATCGCATAGCTTTCGCAGTTCCTGGCTATCGAATTGTTTTCCATTATCCGAAATAAGCTTATGAGGAACCCCAAATTTGCAAACAATTGCTCTAAACACAAATTCCTTTATCTTTGAAGCTGTTATCTTAGCCAGAGGTTCAGCTTCAGCCAACTTAGTGAAGTAGTCTACAGCTACAACAGCATATTTCACACCTCCTTTCCCTTGAGGAAGCTCCCCAATGAGGTCAATCCCCCACACAGCAAAAGGCCAAGGGCTAGTGAGAGTAGGGGTGAGCAGGAAAAACCGAAACCGAAAAAACCCGACAAACCACACCGAAAAAAAATCAAACCGAAGAAAAAACCGGAAAAAAACCGAACCGAAAACCAAAACTAATGGTTCGGTTTAGGTTATGGTTTTTAGTCATAACCGAACCGAAATTAACCGAACCGCTATATTATATTTATATGTAATATATAGTATATATTATTATGATAACTCCGAACAAATTGGTTTTAATATTCATTACATAAATATATACTTTATATTAATATAAATAAGTTATATGATATATCCCCATAAACTGTACAAGATCAATATTATATTAGTTTTGAATCATAATTTTTAAGATTTTTCTATTAAATTTGTATCAATTTTTTGATATGCACATGTTATTATCTTGTTTTCCATCGTTAAGGACATATATATTTGTCGTAAATGTTATTTTTATTTATCATATGAATTACATATAAAATATATATAATTTTCTGAAATGAATGTAGTTTTGTTCACGAATTTGAAAATGACTATCTTTTAATTTTTATTAAAATATAATTATTGTACTTTGAGTCTATTTATTTTACCAAATACCATTACCTACGAAAATTTCGTACAAGTTAAAAAAACAATAATATTAAAAAACCG
The DNA here is from genome assembly GCA_030848705.1 of Heracleum sosnowskyi. NCBI lineage: Eukaryota > Viridiplantae > Streptophyta > Magnoliopsida > Apiales > Apiaceae > Heracleum > Heracleum sosnowskyi. The sequence goes on along the minus strand of CM061236.1, from coordinate 86,512,699 downwards.
AAAAAAACCGAAACTGATAAACGGTTAACCGAAACCGAAAAAACCGCTCTATATGGTTTGGTAGCGGTTAATAGCAATTAACCGAACCGAACCGAATATATTGGTTTGGTAAAGGTTAATCCTAAAACCGCACCAAACCGCACCATGCACACCCCTAGGTGAGAGGTTTAAAAGGGACAGTGGGATTGTTATTGAAATCTGCAAACCTTTGACAACGATCGTATGCCCGAGTGTACCTATGAGCATCCTTCTGAATTGTTGGCCAATAATACTCTTGACGAAGTATTTTATGTGCCAAAGAGGTTCCACCCGAATGATTGCCACAAATTCCTTCGTGGACCTCTCGCATGATATACTCGCACTCATCACCTGATATGCACCTTAATAGTGGCTTATTAAATCCTCTCTTGTACAAAGATCCATCATAAATAACATACCTGGCAGCCTGGTACTTTAACCTTCTGGCCTCCTCCTTATTTTCTTGCACAATCCCCTTGGTGATATACTCTATGATAGGTGTTGTCCACAACACCTCAGCCACAGGTTCCAAGTTCATGACACCAAGCCTAGGAATGTTGGGCTGAAGTTGTACCTCCAAAGGTATGACACCTAGCATTGTAGCCTCCTTCTATGAACCTAGCTTTGCGAGTGCATCAACATCGGCATTCGGTGCCCTTGGAATTTGTTCGAGGTTCACTTCTTTGAACCTATTGATCAGCTCCTGAGAGTACCTCATATAGAGGTTAGTACGGGGACCTCTAGCTTGGAATCCTCCCCGAATATGCCATACTACCAACATGGAGTCAATGAAGACAGTTAAATTCTCCACCTTCATCTCTAGAGCGAGCTTCAAGCCAGCAATGAGAGCCTCGTACTCAGCGTCATTGTTAGTTGCATAGAAAGCAAAGTGAATGGAGCTTTGAAGCTTGTGACCTTCCGGACTTATAAGAACAATTCCAGCTCCTGCCCCATTTCCATTTACTGCACCATCCACATAGAGTGTCCACAACGGTGAGCAGTTTTCGATCATCTCCTCCTGAGCTGTAGGTTCAACTACGCACTCATCACCCTTAACCTCAAATGATTGAGGAAATTCCAGTAGAAAGTTTGCAGCACCTGTCCCTTTGTAGCCGTCCTTGGCTTATACTCAATATCAAACTGACCCAACTCCACGACCCATTTCATAAGCCTACCTGAAGCTTCAGGTTTATGCAAGACTTGCCTTAGAGGAAAAGAGGTACGTACCTCGATCCGATGTGCCTGAAAATACCTTGTCTCAGCATCCAAGACCTTTTGCTCACATAATAAACCAGGTGCTGAACCTGCACCTCCTCACGAACTAGAACAACACTGATTGAGTATTCCGAGACTGCCAGATATAGTATGAGGACCTCCCCATCGAGAGGTTTAGACAGTAATGGGGGGCTGCCCAATTGCTCCTTAATTTTTGTGAAGGCAGCTTCACACTCCGGGCTCCATTCGAAGTTTTTTCCTTTCTTGATTGCTGCAAAGAATTCCCTACATTTATCCGAAGATTTAGATGCGAATCTGTTCAGAGTTGCAATCCTTCCAGTAAGACTCTGAACCGCCTTTATGTTACGAGGAGACCGCATCTCAATCAAAGCTTTAATCTTCGCGGGGTTTGCTTCAATTCGTCAATGGTTGACAATAAAGCCTAGGAACTTTCCTGATTCAACGCCAAAGACACACTTTTGAGGGTTGAGCTTCATTCTGAACTTCCTCAGTATGTCAAACATCTCTGATAAGTGTCGTACGTGGTCAGCTGCAGCTTTAGACTTGACCAACATGTCATCCACATAGACCTCCATAGTCTTCCCAATATGGTTTTTAAACATCTTATTAACCAACCTTTGATAGGTCGCCCCAGCATTTAACAACCCGAAGGGCATGCCAATGTAGCAGTATAAACCTCTATCCGTGATGAAGGACGTATGCTCTTGATCAGGTTCATACATGGGAATCTGATTATATCCCGAGTAAGCATCCATGAAGCTCAACAGAGCATGCCCAACTGTAGCATCAACTAGCTGATCAATTCGTGGAAGTGGGAAGCTGTCTTTAGGGCAAGCCATGTTCAAATCCGTAAAATCGACACAAGTTCGCCATTTCCCATTGGGCTTCTTGACAAGCACCGGGTTCGCTAGCCAATCCGGGTAGAATGATTCTCTTACAAAGTAAGCTTCTAACAACCTGTCAACTTCTTCCTTGAGAGCAAAAGCTCTCTCACCACTTATTGCCCTTCGTTTTTGTCTCACAACAATCCTTTAGGGGTCAATGTTGAGGCGATGACACATCACCCTCGGTTCGATCCCCACCATGTCAGAATGGCACCAAGAGAAAACATCTACGTTACCTTTCAGGAAACGAGCCAATGCTTCCTGAGCTTCAGGTTCCAATTGTTTACCAATCTTCAACTCATTAGAAGGATCAGCTGCATCTACTAGAATTGACAAAGTATCACCAACAGCGCATGTTGTTTCCTTAGCTTCAGGCATCCGTGGATCTAGATCAATCTTCACCTGAACCTTAGTATCAACCTTCCCAGGCTTTGAAGGCACCTTGGGCGAGCTTTCCGCATGGCCATCCTCGAAATCACTATCATTTACTTCTTCAACAATACCTTCGATAAGAGGTTCATCACTTTCCAAATTTTTTGGTGGAGGTGCCTCCAACATCCGTACCTCATTCTGGGTATCTACCCCCAAAGAAAAGACAATATCTGTGGTGTCCTCTTCACCTAGATATTGGATAATCATAATCATATTACATGACTCCTTCACCTGCCGTGGAGGTTCAGCCTTCCCTGGTGCTTCCAGGTACCAGTAGCAATTATCTGTGGTACCTCCAACAACCAATAACAAGTGCTTTGAAGCTTGCTTAGCAAAGTGCAAAGCCTTACTATAACACTCCCTTGAATCTATTTGACAGCCCTTTAAACATCCAATCCCGTTAGGAGTAGGGAACTTCATGGAGAGATGATAAATAGAGGTTACCACCCTCATCTCCTTCAAGAGAGGCTTGCCCGCAATACAATTGTAAGAGATGTCTTCGTTCACCACCATGAATTCTGCCACCTGCGTAGCTCTTAGAGGTTCAGCGCCCAACACCACAGGGAGCTTCACTCTTCCAACAACTTGTACTGGCCCGCCAGTAAATCCGTATAAATCATTATAAGCCGGGGACATCTCCTTGTCCGCAAATCCCATTTTCTGATAAGTGTTGTAAGCTAGTATTTTGCAAGAACTTCCATTATCCACAAGAACTCGGTGTACGTTGAGCCCCCCAATGGTGATAGTTACCACCAAGGCATCATTGTGAGGGTGATGCACATGCCTAGTATCATCTTCTATGAAGGTTATATATCTGCAACTTTACCTCTAAAGAGCTTCGGGGGCCTTTCGGTCAGATGATAAACGTTTGTAAGGGGACTTCCCCTAGCCTCACGTGCATAGTTTTTGATCGCATTCCTGCTAAAGCCTCCAATATATGGTCCACCAATGATTGTGTGGATACTACCAGCCCTGGTAGTATGTTCAGGTGTAGACTTGTCTTCACCTTTCTTGGACTTGTCATCCTTGTATTTTTTCGCCTCCCGAGCCACAAACTTCGTGAGAAAACCTTTTCTGATTAGGTCCTCAATATGATCCTTCAGGTGCCGACAATCAACAGTTGCATGTCCATTAGCATCATGAAAAACACAATATCTAGCCAAATCTTTTCTCCCAGGAGGTCCCGTTCGGGATGGCTTCCTAAACAATCATGTTTTATCACGAACTTCAAATATATGCTCAATAGGAGCAGCCAAAGGAGTGTACTCCGAGTACCTCCGGTTACCTTTCAAGGGTGGGTATTTATACTCCACTGTCTTCTTTGAATTTGTAGCATTGATTGAAAGAGGTGTAGTCTTCACCGCCCTGCTAGCTTCCCTGCTGTCGGCTGAAGCTCCGGGGTAGGTTGCCTGCTTGCTGTAATTTCTTCCTTTCGGGCTATATGACCTGTTCCTTTTATTCCTATTCCATTCCCGTGAAGCATTATCCTTCTTCAAATTCTCCAGGGACTGTTCCACAACCTTATGCCTTTCTGCCTTTGCATAAAAATCAGCCAACGTGGTTGGCTCCTTACTCAGAAGCTCCTTCCAGAATTCTGTCCCCGGCTTGACACTAGCTATCAAGAAATTCTTGTAGGTCTCATCAGTGGTCTTCCTCACTCTTGTAACCTCAGCATTGAACCTTTTAAAATACTCATTCAAAGTCGCATTATCACGTTGCTTAATGTTTGCAAGCGTGTTAGCCGGAGGTGCGAATGTCACTGAAGCTCTAAATTGGGTTACAAACATCTCACCCATTTGCCTCCAAGACTTTATAGAGTTAGTAGGAAGCCTCTTAAACCACTGGTGAGTGACAAGTGTGAGTTTTATCATAATATTATCCCTATATTTTAGTTATTTTGTATTGATTTGGATTTTTATTTAATAAATTATAATGTTTTGTTGCCCAGTAAATAACAATTGTAGAAGGGGGGTTGAATACAATTGTTTAAGATTCTCGACTTTATATAACACAAATATGAAAGATCAATAATAATAACAATAACAGCTTTATTAACTTTGATATAAAACTGTTACAAACTCTCTTAAGAAATTCTGATGTTCTTAAGAGCTGCTAGCTTACAAAAACTCTCTCAAGAAATTCTGTTCTTAAGAGCTTCTCTCCGATTATGTTCTCTCTCTGATCAGTACATAAATCGAAACCAAAACTGTGTTTATATAGTGCACACAGCTTCTCTATCAATAATAAGATAAGTCCTAATCATAACAAAGATAGAAACATATCTTTAATCGATAGCTGCATTCTACAAACCAGGAACAAACTTCCATGTTTATCTAGACTCCAAATATAACTCGAAGTAGGAATCCTGATCAGCTTCAAGTCCTGATGATCAAACCTGATCATAGTCTGAGTAGGAATCCTGATGATCAATAAGATACTGACGCTTGATCAAATACTGATGACCATGCAATACTGATGACGTCAGCAATCCTGATCAGTTGAGTCTAGCTTCTGACGATCATTGAATTCTGATCTAACAATCTCCCCCAATCTCATACTTTGTGAAATAAAGTATAGATTCCAAAATTTCAATGATGTCAAAAACATGTATCAAAATGTACAAGTATCTTCAGAAACAACTTATCTGTTTAAGCTTTGTGATAGAACAGATTCATCTTTAAGAAGTTGGATAATAAACTTTCTTCTTTTTCTTCAAGAATTTGAATCAGTCTTTCCTTAAGATTTCTGAGTTCTTCATCTTCCTCATTAATCTGGTAGATAGCTGCTCTGAGATTCTGTATGGAGTTTCTCTGTAGACTGTGCTCTTCAAGCAAAAGATAAGCAATTTCCTTCCCATCAGGATTGAGAGAAAGATGAGTCATGCCAAAATTTACTTCTTTAACAGCAGTACCCCTTTGCATTTCCACATCCTGACCTCTTTGATTTAAGTACATGGGAGTATAATTACCATCGAAATTACTGTTTCCATCCAGTCTTCTTCTTATAGTTGACAAAATCATGTCACTCCATTCTTTGTACACTTGGTTCTTCCATCTTAACAGATAGTGAACATATTTCAGTTCCTGTGTAGTTTTCATCAGCAGATCTTGAATAGATAGAATCTTCACACTACCATCTTTCATAAAGTACAGAAGCTTTTCTTTCTTTTCAAAACCATCATGACAATCTATAACTATATCAACAGCTAATAAATTGTTCAGGTTTTCAGAAGTTAAAGTACCTCCAATTTCTGTCAAGGAGTAAGGATCAACATATGACATATTCAGATATTCACCATCTCTGTGTCCAATACCTCCTCTTGAATTACTTGACAATTGCTTCAGATTTGAAAACATCTTTAACCAGAGTGCTTTTGATCTAACCATCTCAGATAAATCAACAACACTTGAAGCGCTTGTAATAATTCCACCAGACTGAAAATTGATAGGTGTATCACAACTTAATGTGCTAATATGTTTCCACTTCTTGTATTTCTCCTTTTCATGAGCGTAGCTTCTTTCAAGTAAAGATTCTTGTCTGCTTGAATTTCTCCATTGTCTTTTATTTGAAACTTTAAGCCTTTGTAGATAGAGATTGAAATCTTTATTTGTTCTTCTTGTAATATCTCTTCTTCTGGCTTCTTCTTCTTCATCTACTTCTTTGTTGTGACAATCAACAACAATAGATAAAATTATCAAATCAACCTCTTGCAGAATTTCAGATTCGTCAGGATCTTGAATATTGTCAGGATTAGAATCTTCAATTTGATTTGTATTGCTGAGAGTTGATTTACTTGATTTTCTTCTCAATTCAGGTTCTTCTTCAACAATTCCATCATCACCAAAAGTAGATCTGTCAGGAACTACTAGAGTTTGAATAGGTTCAGGAATTTCTTCAATTCTTAACCCTCTAGACCTTGTCTGTCTAGGTAATATTTGAGTTGAAGAACCTCTTTTACTTCTTCTAGCACCTCTCCTACCTCTGCTTCCTCTACCTCTAGCAGGAGCAGTATAGCTTTCCATTGTCTCTCTTTGTAGTCTCAAGAATTCTTCATGTGAGAGATCTGGATATTCTTCACTTGCTATAGAGAGTGCTTTTCTTGCATATAATTGTTGAACTCTTTTATCAGTGTGATATAGAGTAACAATTCTGCCGTCTTTTGTAGAAAACTTCTGGAATAAATTTGATGCATCTTCAGGATTATCAATAATCACATCTTCATCACCTTCAGGAATTGTAGCAAGAATGTGTCCATGACCAGGTGTCAGGATTTGATCTTCCGTCAGGATCTGAGATTGCACCAATGTTCTTACTGTCTTAACTCCAGAATCAGAAACATGAGTTGACTGCGTTGTTTGACTTTGAGAAGTTTGGATTGTCTTCATAACAACAGCATCAGAGGTTTCTCCTTGTATCGCTTTGTCACCACCATCATCTCCAGTATCATCATCATTATTCCTTAATACTAGATCAGGTGTACATTTTGACTGAATAACCTTCTCCCCCTTTTTGACATCAGGATTTGACAATAATTGCAAAATTAAGGAAAGAGAGGCTTGAATTTCAGTTACCTTAGTATCCAGAGAATCAATTCTTTGATTGATTGAGGTTTGTTCTGAAACAACAGATTTCACTTGGGATTCCACTACCCTCAGTTGGAAAGTAGTAGGCACCTTTGTAAAATTATTAAAGATATCAGTCCTCACTTTTTCAGTTGAACCCTTGATAGAATCAATCTCACTTTTCAGGCTTTTGGATAACAGAGTAGTAGCCTTCAGATGATTCTTCAAGTCTTGATTCTCTATAGACTTCACTGCATTATAGGCATGTTCAATAGCAGAAGAAAAACTGATAGATTCATCAGATTGGTGCCATGAATTGTTCCATTCATTCTGTCTAAATGCCTCTGCAGGATCAAAGGAAGGAAAAGAAAAATCTTGTCTCTGATCTTTCCCAGTGAAAGCATTGCCAGCCATAAATGTACTCGATGAACCAAAATTAGTTCCAAGACTAATCTTGAGTGTTGTAGCAAGCTGTTCCTTCTCTTTTCTATTCTCATTATCATCATCACTATCATCATCAGAATTATCATCATCAGAACCATGAGATATATCAGGATCAGGAATTGCAATACCTTTCAGTTTATCCTGAGATTCTGAGATAGGATGATCTATTGGTCTTGAACGAAGTGGCTGTATCAAAATAGGTTCATTATCAGGAGCACCACTAACGTCAGGATGAACATTGTCAGGATTTGATATGCTTGCATCAGTATTTGCTACCAATGGTTCTTGTGGAGCTTGAGGTTCAGAAGCTGCTTCAACACTTTGAGCTAAAGGTTCTTGTGTGCTTCCCTCATTGACAATGTTCTCGACCAATCTTTCAACAGAAGCTGTAGCTTTGCCTGCATCTTCACTTTGAGAAGATGGTTCTTGTGTAGCTGGAATGTTGATGTCTTCATTCTCCCTTTGAGAAAATGGTTCTTGTGTGACCATTCCACTAGCTAAGCCTTCACCCAAACTTTGATTGAGTGGTTCTTGTGTGGCAGGATCAACAGTAGCTGCTGAATTACTCTGAAATTCAGGTTCTTGTGGGCTTGATCCTTTCAGCTTCTTCTGTCTCTGATAGACTAACTCTTCTGCATTCCTCTTTTTCTTTGATGTAGGTGTAAGACCAACCAAGGAAGCAGTTGTAGAAACCTTCTCCCAAGAATGTCCTCGAATCTGAGATGGAGAGGCTGGAGAGTCTGATATAGAGACAACTTTTGTTGTTGCATTAGGAATACTAACATCAGGATTTGCTAGAGCATCAGGAGTAGATGACTCATCAGGATTTGATGTCTGAATATCAGTATCCTTCATTTGCACTGTCAAAGGAATATGATACCTGCTCTTTGATAATTTCCTTGTCTTTTGTGGTTTTGATAAAGGTACCACAGCTTTAGTAGCAGTATCAGCAACTTCCTTGTTCACATTCATCACAGAGGATATAGGTAAGTCATCCTCTGAATCACTTTCATCAATCAACCTTAACTTCCTTTTCACAGGAACATTCTTAACAACCTCATCAGCTTTCTTCACCAGGACCCCTTGTACACCCCCTTGTATCTTCTTTTTAGTGAGTGGTGTAGAGGAAAAATCCTTTGAACCTGATTGCCTTCCAGACACATCAGTTCTAGCTGATTTCTTTGATTTTACAACTAAAGTCTTTTGAGAGACAGTAGAGGTGGTTGTTAACTGTTTAGACTGTTTAGGTTGCATGCTTGTGTCAGGAACAAGGTGGGTTGGTCCTTGTACCATAGCATTAGAAAGTAGTCCATAACGAGTAGGCATTTTCTGATGTAAGAAAAACCTAACCTCATCAGGAATAAAAGCATTTCCTCACAAAATATTTTGCCATATCAGGATTAAAAAAAATATTCAATAAGATTAAAATAAAATTTTATTTAAGAAAACAAAATTTATTTTAACAATCCTGAATAGCGTTTTGGTTTAAGAAAAATAACCAAAGTAATGGTCATAGAATTAAAACACGCTTACCAGCAAACGAGGCAAAAATATTTATGGAAAACCGAACCGTCTCCTTGAGATTGTAGAAATGACCTGCACCCTTAATACACATTCTCTATAAAAGAGAACTGTTAAGCATAATCATCATATATCTATTAAAACACAAACCCTCTCCAGAGAAAAACTTACGAAAACCTTTCACCTTCTTTGTTTTTCAATGGCTGCCAACAATCAAAACAACATACCTGATGAAGAAATTGATAGAATTTGGCAACAAATGGATGAGGCGCTTGCTGAGATGGAGCCACAACCAGTTCCTGACCCTCAGGAACATGAAGCGTTTATAAACGCTATGGTTGATGTGGTGTGGCACAACTTTGTGCAAGCCAATCCTGACTGGAATCCTCTTGAGAATCTCATCTATGAAGAGGATGAAGACGATGAGGATGATGAAGAGGATGAGGATGAAGATGATGAAGAGCTCGTCCGAGAGCTTGAGAAACGTAAGAAGAGAATCCGTGATGCTTGTACGTCATGCAAGTTGGAGGCACGGAGGCGTCCCGGTGGTCACGGTGACGATCCGCCTTCAAGTGCATCAGCTCCTCTTTTTGTCTCTTAAGGATGGAACAAGAGACCTTCCAGTTCTGATGAACTGTGAAGCTGCTCAGGAGCATTCATGCTAATTTGCAGGGCACGTGTTCATGCTTATCTGTAAAGCACGAGTTCCTGAGTAGAAAATAGACTAGGAAAACAAATATGTAATTTCCATATTTCATGTGTAATGTATCTTCAAGTATTAATGAAATTTGTCTATTTTCTCAATTGTTTGCTTTTTGTACTTGCCTGCAAAATTTGTTAGTAACACTCATAGTGAAATTGAGATGATAAATAATAAACTCTGATAATAATGACATTGATAATTAAGACTGAAAACTTAATCAAAGACTAAGTAATAATCTAATTGTCCAGAGTTTACCAGGAGTGTTGATGACAAATTAGCATTGAACCTCTGGTTTTCATACCAGCTTCAATCATCTGAGCATCAGGATTTGACCAGTGGACTTCCTGTCAGGATTCCATCCTATCAGGATTTGATCAAAGAAAACATACCTTTCTGAATAACCATCAGGATTTGACAGTTATCAGGATTTCCTCTCTGTAGCTTTTCCTCAGAAATTCTCAAAATTCATCATTCCAAGTTCATTCACCAACTTATTGAAAGTAGCTTCAGGTAGTGGCTTGGTGAATATATCAGCTAGTTGTTGATCAGTAGGAACAAAGTGAAGTTCAATTGTTCCTTCCAGAACCTGTTCTCTTATAAAGTGATATCTAATACTTATGTGTTTAGTAAGAGAATGCTGAACTGGATTTCCTGTCATTGCAATAGCACTTTGGTTATCACAATAAATAGGGATTTTTGAGTATGACAGGCCATAATCTAACAACTGATTTCTCATCCACATTATCTGAGCACAACAACTTCCTGCAGCAATGTACTCAGCTTCTGCAGTTGAAGTGGAAATTGATTTCTGCTTTTTACTGAACCATGAAACTAGTCTTCCACCCAAAAACTGACAACTTCCTGAAGTACTTTTCCTGTCTATTTTGCATCCTGCAAAATCAGCATCTGAATAACCACACAACCCAAAATCTGATTCCCTTGCATACCAAAGGCCAAGTGAAGGAGTGCCTTTGAGATATCTGAAAATTCTTTTGACTGCAATCAGATGTGGTTCTCTAGGTTTTGCTTGAAATCTTGCACATAGACAGGTTGCAAACATGATATCTGGTCTACTGGCAGTGAGATACAATAAAGAGCCAATCATTCCTCTGTAGTGAGTTACATCTACCTCTTCACCTTGATCAGGATCAAGTTTGGTAGCTGTAGCTATGGGAGTTGAAGCAGGAGTACTGTCTTGCATGTTAAACCTTGTCAGTAAGTTCCTTGTGTATTTAGACTGATTAATAAAAATCCCTTCATCAGTCTGTTTAACTTGAAGACCCAGAAAGTAACTCATTTCTCCCATCATGCTCATTTGATATCTTGACTGCATAAGCTTGGAAAACTTTTCACACAGCTTATTGTTTGTTGACCCAAAAATGATATCATCAACATAAATCTGAACTAACAGCAACTCCTTACCATGATTCAAATAAAATAGAGTTTTATCAATTGCACCTCTTTTGAATCCACTTTCCAGTAAGAATTGAGCTAAGGTTTCATACCATGCTCTTGGAGCTTGCTTTAGTCCATAAAGTGCCTTATCCAGTCTGTAGACATGATCTGGATATTTAGGATCAATGAAACCAGGAGGTTGTTCAACATAAACTTCTTCCTCCAGTTCACCATTTAAGAAAGCACTTTTAACATCCATCTGGAAAACCTTGAATTTCTTATGTGCTGCATAAGCAAGAAATATCCTGATGGCTTCTAGTCTTGCAACAGGAGCAAAAGTTTCATCATAGTCAATTCCCTCTTGTTGGGAATACCCCTTTGCAACTAGCCTTGCTTTATTTCTGATAATAACTCCATCAGAATCAGTCTTGTTCTTGAAAATCCACTTTGTACCAACAATTGATCTATTCTTTGGTCTTGGTACCAGTTTCCAGACTTCATTCCTTTCAAATTCATTCAGTTCTTCTTGCATTGCAGTAACCCAATCAGCATCTTTAAGTGCATCTTCAACTTTCTTAGGCTCCTCCTTGGATAGAAAGTTATTATATAAACATTCATTCTGAGTTGCACTTCTTGTTTGAACACCTGCATCAGGATCTCCAATTATCAAATCAGGAGTATGATCTTTAGTCCATTTCCTTGCTGGTGTCAAATTGTTTCTTGAAGTAGATGCTCCCCCTGGATTGGTGTTATCTTGATTGAAAGAATTTGATTGATTTGAAACTCTCCCTGAATTATTGTTATGTCCTCCTGATGTGTTATCAGGATCTTCACTTGAATCAGTATTTGAAGAATTCTGTCCTGATGATTGAGTTGACTCTGAACTTGTAGTTGAATGCCGTTGCTCCCCCTCAACATTAGCACTACTAGTTGTATCACTGTTGTTTGCATCATCAGTATTAGCACCATCAGTACCTGGTGAGTCATCAGGATTTGGTGACCCGTCAGTATCTGATGAATTGACAGGATCTGATTCAATTTCTTCAGGTTCCTTGGAAGCTTCATTTTCAAATAACAATCTATCATGCGAGTCTTCAATGATTCCAGTTATCTTCTTGTCATCAAAAGATACATGTATTGACTCCATGACAGTTCTTGTTCTCAAATTAAAAACTCTGAAGGCTCTGGATGTAGGATAACCTATGAATATTCCTTCATCAGCCTTTGTTTCAAATTTCCCTAGCTGTTCAGGATGAGTTCTGAGAACAAAACATTTACAGCCAAACACATGCAAATGCTTCAGACTTGGTTTCTTCTCTTTGAGAGACTGATAAGGAGTAACACCATGCCTGTTTATCAATGTGAGATTTTGTGTATAGCATGCTGTGTTGACTGCTTCTGCCCAGAAATATGTAGGTAATTTAGCTTCTTCCAACATAGTTCTGCCAGCTTCAATAAGAGTTCTATTCTTCCTTTCTACTACTCCATTTTGCTGAGGTGTGCCAGGAGCAGAGAATTGTTGAATGATTCCTTTGTATTTGCAGAACTCTTCCATCTTTGAATTCTTAAATTCAGTACCATTATCACTTCTCAGAATCTTGACTTTGTACTTTGTGGTTGTCTCAATCATCCTCACATGATCCAACAGAACTTCAGGAGTTTCATCTTTTCTATGCAGAAAATACACCCAGGTGAATCTAGAATATTCATCAACAATTACAAGAGTGTACCTTTTCTTACTGATGGACATGATGTTGACTGGACCAAACAGATCAAGATGTAGCATGTGATATGGTTCTTCAATAGAGGATTCTGATTTACTCTGGAATGATGTCCTTCTTTGTTTTGCTTTTTGGCATGCATCACAGAGTCCATCAGGTGTATATAAGACATTAGGTAATCCTCTTACTAACTCTTTCTTAACCAACTCATTGATGTTGCTGAAGTTGAGATGAGAAAGCTTCTTGTGCCAATTCCAACTTTCATCTACTGAAGCTTTACTGATGAAACATGTAGGGGAGCCATCAGTATCTGAGAGAATGTTGGCTTCATATATGTTACCATGCCTGTAGCCAGTTAGTGCTATCTTCCCTGTTGCTTTACTGACTACTTCACAATGTGTGGAATAGAAATTGACATGATAACCTCTGTCAGTGATTTGACTAATACTCAACAAGTTGTGTTTTAGTCCCTTCACTAGAGCTACTTTTTCAATGATGACATTTCCAATGATTATATTGCCATATCCCAAGGTTTGTCCAATGTTGCCATCTCCATAAGACACAGTTGGGCCAGCTTTTTCTTCATATTCTGATAACAGGGCTTCGTTTCCAGTCATGTGCACAGAACATCCACTATCCATGACTAACACATTTTTCTTTTTACCCTGCATCAGAATAGAAACACACTAGTTAGAACACTTAGGAACCCATACATGTTGGGTTCCTTTCTCATGCAATTTATTAATTTTAACAGCAGAAGACTTTTTGACTTTAGCAGTCCTGACAGGATTTACTCCATCAGGATTTGCTTTGTCAATATCAGTATTAACAAAAGCATGCTTCATTATGACATTTTCAGTTCTATCAGACTTTGTACTACTTTCAAACTTAGGCAATGGATCATAAAAGTTATAGTACAAATCATGATACTCTTTACATGTATAAATAGAATGCCATAGACTACCACAATGAAAACAGGACTTCTGCGGTTTATAGAGTACTGATCTATTCCTAACATCAGACTTAGGAATATCAGTAATCTTCTTCTTACTCTTCTTACAATCAATAGCAAGATGATTAGAGTTACCACAGTTAAAACAACACTTTCTAGGTGCATTTGGGATATACTTATAACCATTCTCTTTATTGATCCCAATTTTACCATTCCTGTTTCTCTTAACAGTAGCTTCCTTTTTCTTATCTGTAACCTTACAGATTTTATCTTTAAGCTGTTTCTGAGACAATAGACCTACATTCTTAGTGACTTTGTTCATGACAGGTTTAGACTTTATAATTTTAATTCCTTGAGTAGAAGAAGATCCCTTTTCAAAAGTAGAATTGGAATCCTTACCAAAAACAAAATTAACAGGTGTAATCTTAGATTTGGTTGAGTCTATAACATGTCTATAGGTCTTTGGACTGACTGTCTCATCAATGACAATTTTCTCTGCTAATTTCTTATCTTCATCTGACCTATATCCTAGACACTCTTTCCAATTCTTAGAGGTATTAATCTCATGAAATTTCCTACCAGAGTCTGTCCAGGTTCTGATTTTCTCATTAGCATATTCAAGTTCTTTTTCAAGGGAAGTACATTTAGATGTCATCTCTAAGTGCATGTGTTTAGCATTATCACATTCTTTTTGTACTTCTTGCATACGAGAAAATTCAGCTTCTAATATCTCATTCCTCTTTCTAAGGTCAGACATCTCAGATAAGATTCTAGTATTCTCAGCAGTTTGACTTCTAAAGCTAATATGTAATGACTTTAGAAAACGTCTTAACTCAGAAGCATTATCAGTATCAAAATCAAAGATAGTATTTAGTACCTTATCATCAGGAGCAGCAGTTACATCAGCATTGGCCATTAACGCATAGTTGACTACCTCAGTATCAGATTCTGAGGAAGAGTCCATCCAATCCTTGCTTGATGTGATGAGTGCCTTTGTTTTGTTGCATTCAGAAGCAAAGTGACCCATACCATTACACTTGTAGCATCTAACCTTTGACTTGTCAAATTTGCTACCCTTGCTGTCCTTTTTGATATACTTGTCTTTGTCTGCTTTGAAGGTCTTTTTCTGAAAGTTGCCTTGTCTTCTATTCTTCCTGAACTTCATCCTTCTGAAGTTTCTGACAATCATAGCAACCATCTCTTCCATGTCTGAATCAGAAGATTCATCACCAGTATTGGCATCAGGATTGCCATCAGTATCTGATGAAGAGTCGTCAGGATCTGACTCAGCTACTCTTGCTTTCCTTCTAGAGACCTCCATAGCTTTCCCTTTTGATTTTGCTTCTACATTCAAAGAAATTGACTTTGCCTTGCTGCTTTTCTTGTTCTTCCTCTGTTGAACTTCAAGATCATGAGTTCTTAGCATCCCATAGATCTCATCAAGAGACACAATGTTCAGATCATACTGGTGTCTAATGATTGAGGTCTGAGTATCCCATTCTTCAGGTAAAGCTCTAAGAAATTTGGTGTTTGAATCTTCAGTTTCATATACTTTGTCAACTAAGGATAAGCTGTTCAATAGTGTCAGGAATCTGTCATATAGATCAGTCAGGCTCTCTTCAGGTCTTGCATCGAATTGTTCATATTCTTGAATCAAAAGAGCCCTTCTGTTTTTCTTGACAGATGCAGATCCTTGGCACTGAGTTTCCAAAGTATCCCAGATTTCTTTTGAAGACTTGCATGCAATCACTCTGTTTGACATAACAGCATCAAGGCTATTATGCAAGATATTCTTTATCTTTGGTTCTCTGAGTACATGAGCTTTTTCTTCTGGAGTCCATTCAGATTTAGCTTTGACCACATAATGTTCTGGTACTGTATCTGTTCGTTCTACGAACTTTGTTGGTATATATGGTCCATCACGAATCCTGTCCAGATTGTCAGGATCCATAGCCTCCAGGTACATCAGCATCTTTACCCTCCATGTGGGATATTCTGATATCTTCAAGATGGGAATCTTCATGCTTTCATACTTGGTTGTCGACATCTTTAGATCGTATCTGATTCAGAATTAAATCAGTTTGCTCTGATACCAATTGTTGCCCAGTAAATAACAATTGTAGAAGGGGGGTTGAATACAATTGTTTAAGATTCTCGACTTTATATAACACAAATATGAAAGATCAATAATAATAACAATAACAGCTTTATTAACTTTGATATAAAACTGTTACAAACTCTCTTAAGAAATTCTGATGTTCTTAAGAGCTGCTAGCTTACAAAAACTCTCTCAAGAAATTCTGTTCTTAAGAGCTTCTCTCCGATTATGTTCTCTCTCTGATCAGTACATAAATCGAAACCAAAACTGTGTTTATATAGTGCACACAGCTTCTCTATCAATAATAAGATAAGTCCTAATCATAACAAAGATAGAAACATATCTTTAATCGATAGCTGCATTCTACAAACCAGGAACAAACTTCCATGTTTATCTAGACTCCAAATATAACTCGAAGTAGGAATCCTGATCAGCTTCAAGTCCTGATGATCAAACCTGATCATAGTCTGAGTAGAAATCCTGATGATCAATAAGATACTGACGCTTGATCAAATACTGATGACCATGCAATACTGATGACGTCAGCAATCCTGATCAGTTGAGTCTAGCTTCTGACGATCATTGAATTCTGATCTAACATGTTTTATTGTAGTTATGAAGGAGTTTTAATAAAGGAAGGCTTAGAGCTTAAATGACAAGAGTTGGAGATTAATTTGATTAAAATTCGGATTTTATGACCCACTTGTGCAGTACACGTTGTTTGGGCCATAACTGGAGTTCTATAAGTCCGATTCAGACGATTCAACAACCCACAGAAAGCTTATGAGAAGAGCTTTATTTTAGAAGTGATCTTGATATCAAAATACAGCCGAGTCAGTCCATAAAAGAGCCCAACAGCCAGCTACGAATTTCTATTATTGGAATTCAATTCTGTTTGGGAAAATCTCCTTGTATTTGTATTAAATAAAAAAACACTTGTATTATAGATATTATTAGATAGAGATCAGACCTAATACAGAGAGAGACACGAAAGGAAGAGAGAAGTAGCCGCACAAGGGAGGAGAAGAAGCCATCAACGAAGAAGGATTCAGCCATTGAAGACATTCAATTGCCTTTGTTTTCTCTTATCTTTTTATATCTCTTCTTATGAATATTTGTTGGTTATCTTGGGATTGTTTTAAGATATTTGTTATGAACTAATTTTATAAATTTGGGATTTTTATGGAACCCTAGCATGGGATTGTTGATGTTTTGTTAAAGAGTACTATATGTAGTTCTACGGTTTATCCATTCAAGTGTTTTTCTTGCTAAGACTTGCTATTGTCTGATCAAATTTAGTGGGTTAACGAGTTAATTATAATATCGAGAGAGTTATAGTTAATTGACATAAAACTTGAATGGTGCATGCTTATATCCTCTGATTATAATATTGTTACGGTATAGACATAGATTATGACCGTTCATAGCTTTATGAATTGGTACCTAATTGTATTCTGAGGAATAAATTAGCATAGACATATGTTAGTTTACTTTGTAAGAATTATACCATAGTGATTTCGAGAGAAACCTATGACAATTGAATTGTAGCTAGTGAACTGTGGATTTGCTATAGTGCTACGCGACTCTTTTACCGATTTTCATGTGTTAGGGGGAAGTAATTATCCTGACTTATCTTCTCATACTGAATCTCGTAAGACTCTCTTTGCTAGTATAATATTAGTTAGTTAATTAATTAGTTTTAGTAGAAAAACCAAAACCCAAATCTTGTGTTCGATAACTGAATTATGAGATTTTTGCGATTAATACAAATATACAGTCCTTGAGGAACGATATCTGGTATTCAATACTATATTACTTGCTTGCGATTGTGTACACTTGCACATCTGTATTTTACGCTACAGCACTATCCCTCAGAGACGCAGCCAGCAGGCGACATTTAGTGTGATACTAGATTTGATAAACTTCCATTTTCGTGTTAAAACGGCTAAGAAACTCCACGGGGTCAGTACCATCGAAATTAAAGTCTCCAACTCCCCTGTAGCTACGGGGTAGGGGTGAATCTCGTACCTTCTTAGTGAAAGGTGAACCTATAGTCAGCCCTGACTGTGGACCTTTTTCTGCCATAATCTTTTCAAGGATTTTTCTAAGATCTTTCACCTTATACTGCCCTTCACCTTCAGCTGAGTTGGAGGCTTCATCTTTATCTTTTTCGTCAGTGTAACTCCCATCTGTTAGGTCCAAAGTATCGTAGAAGGGGGGGGGGGGAATACGATACTCACAAATAATTTAATTTCGTTCGCGGATTAATCTTTCAGTTCTATAACGAAATCAAACACACCAAACCAAATCAAGTTTCGGGGAATATATCTTTTTATAAATATAAACCTCGAGGGGTGCTATAATTTCTAATCCGTAGATTAGCGTCAATGAGTTTAAGGTAACACAAATACACAACAATAATCAAGTTCTGAGCACTATTAATTTCTCTGATAATTTTCTCCGGCTCTTCTCTCTCTCAGTTATGTGTCTGTGTTGAATGCCCTTAACTAAAGAAGACACCTTCTTCACTCTGTATTAACTGTAGGCTTTGTTTAGAAAAACCATCGAATTAGAATTGTAGAAACAATCCTGGCCGTTGGATCTTCTTCAACCTGTCAGACAAGTAATTCTTTCACCTGCTCCATGAATTAAAAACCATCGAATGGATTTAAAAACCATCGAATTAATTAAGTTAATTCACCATTCGATAGTTTTTTAATTAAAACTATCGAATACCAAATTAACTTATTTTGGTTTTCAATTAATCACTTTACCTACCATTCGATAGTTTTCTAATTAGAAAAACTATCGAATTCCTTTTCTTGTCTTTTGTTCATTAATGATTCCACTGAGCTCCTGGATGTTTAAGAAATAAACTGTATCAATTTCTTCGGAGACGATAAAACAACTTGATCTTTTCAATGCCGTCACCTAGTGCAACTGGTCTGGTTCACAGATGAATAACACTTGATCAATTCTTATTTTATGTCTTCAATACATTGCTGCTGATACGTCCCTTGTCGTTCTGGTTGCTTCATCACTGGAATCCCGTGGTACTGAACCCTAAATCATTCACATACTTCTGTCGTCTTCAAAGTCTTGTTTCTATTGCTGTCACTGAGGCTTGAACATTTTCATGAACTTCTTTCCGTGACCTGTTTACGGACTTCAAGAATACATAACGTATTTTGATTTTTTGAGTTTACCTTTTCTTCTCTGATTCTGGATTCCTGTGCTTCTATTAATACTATTGTCTGTCCTGTCCTTTGTTGAGTTGTAGTTATCTCTTTTACATCTTATGTTACATTATGCTTTACAAATCTCCCCCTATTTGATTGGATAGAGTTCGACAAGCAAATACTTCGAGGATAACTCAACTAACTAAGGAAACATTAAACTACTTAAAGTAAGACAGCTTAATAATATCAATGCATTCTGGATCAGATATATATACATTTCCAGATTTCATAAATCAAAAAACAATTAAACTTTATACAATGAAGTTGCTCCTCTAGTCTGAGCTGATAGTTCTCTTGTTCTTTGCTTCATCATTCAGTCCATTCCAATCTCACCTTCTTCAATCATTGGATCGGAGTTAGCAGCTTGATAATCAATCACTGATAGATAGTGCAGTGGTTCTCCAGGTTTAAGGATTGCTCCTTGGATGTGTCTTCCAATATATTCAACCTTTTGACCCACTCCAGCCCATAACCATGCAATGTTAACATCTTTCTTGTTTAGCTTTGGCATGTTTGGCAATCTGGTATGCACTTCCAATCCTTTCTCCACTCTCTTCCTATAGTAGGGAACATTCTCCATAAGATATTTTCTTAGAGTGTCGGCTGCTTTGTCCTTCTCCGTTGATGTGAATCCAGTGGATCTAAGATACTTCTCAACTGATATTAGATATTCGTTTGGGTAATCTCTCAGTTTGTCCTCCGTCATGTAGCAGATTCTGAACAAGTCATTCGTCATGAATCTAACCATAGGAGGGTTTTCAGTAATCTCTGGACTGACCTTCATCAAGATTTCCTTAACATGCTCACGGAGCAGTTCATTTAGCTTTGTAGTTCTTTGGATCTTGATGAGAATCACCTTCAGTGGTGTCTTTCTCTCTTAGTGATAGAGAATTTGCTTCTTCTTCCATATCATCATCCAAGATAGGATGTTCTATTGGCTCTGGATAATATGGCTCATGCTCCTTCTGTAGTGGTTGCTCTTGCATGATCTCAAATTCCTCTTCACTTTCTTCTAGTACTATGTCCTCAATCCAATACTGTCTAACTGGAATAGCTTCATTGGTTTCCCAAACTCCCCATCCAGTTGTTTGCCAACCTTCATTAGTCACTTCATTTGTTTCCCCTTCTCCAACTTTCTCCCCCTTAGTTGAGGAATCCTCGATGAAGTTATCCTCATTGTAAAAGGTAGTAGAAGGATCAGGTTGTTGCTGTGAAGGTCCGGGTTGTTGGTTCCTCAACATATTCCATAATCTTCTTGAGGGTGGATTGAACATGTACCTCCAGGTAATAGCAAATCTTCAATATTTGAAAGGGTTAGGGTGTCACTCCTCACGTTTGGCTCTGGGTGTACACTCAACGTTTCTGTCGGTGTTTAACTCATTTTTCTTTTCCCACTCAGGCCAGGTGTAAGTGTTTTTGTTTCACTCAATCCCTTTTGTGCTAGTTGTACCTGCAGAAGAAAACACCGTAGCCGTCCTTAAGGAGGTCACCGGTGGTGCAATGGGGCTTCGCAAGTCCCCGTCCTTGGTTAAACCAAGTTGCTGATCATCCGTGGATGATGTATCCTTTAAAGGATCTAGAGTTTGAATCTCTAGGGGGTTAGAAACAGGCTCTTTTAATAGCAGAGATCCCTAATCTTCCCCGTGAGTCTGTAAAGACTTCACCTCAGTTGACTTGTCAATAGTAATTGATTCATCGTCACCGAGTTGCCGATCTGCACCTACGTCAGACCCTTTACCCGCAGGATCCAGATATGTTCCATCTGGGGAGGTAGACAATGACCTTTTAGATTGTGCATTTAGGTCAAAGCCTTCTCTCGACGTCTGTGAAGACTCTTGGTTCAGTAAAGAACCTTCAATCAGTGAACCTAACCGTAATATGGTCGGAACACCAGTTGCTTCCGTCAATTCTTCCTTACTTGATTGAGCTATTGGTTCAGATATTGCTTTCGTTAGCTTAGCCCAATCAGCATCAGAAAAATCAATAAAGGGCGCTTTGGATGATTGAAATGAAGTTTCAACAGTTGCCTCGTTTTCTGTTCTTCTCCTTTTAGAGTAAGGCAGAGCTGTTGTTGAATGGCGTATCTCCTTATGTGGTGCTGCTTTGGCACTATCTCCCTCTACACTCATGGATGTCTGAATATTGGGTATAGGAGGGTAAGGAGGTTCGTTTGTGGTTTCATTTGGCTCTTCCAAAGGCTCTTCGACCGTGGTTAGAGATTGTGGGTTGCAATCTCATGGTCTGGAATGGCCGCTGAGGGCTCTGGATCAACATCCATTGTTGTGGTTCAGGAGCCAGTTCAGGTTGAGGAATATTACCTTCATTTACCTGTTCCCCTGGGGGTAGAAGTGGTAGGGGCACCGTTCTTAGATATTCAAGTTTGAACAGTGGGTACCCTGGAAGATATTCTTTCTTATCAGAGCGGTTATTGCATTGCTCTTCATCTTCATGCACTCCATGGTCTCCTCTTCAGCGAATGTCTCACGCTCATCATCTGTTAAGATATCATTGAGAATTAGCTGTAGGAACCTAGGATAGAAACAAAGCACATCATCTATGCATGTTCTTTCATCCAGTGGTCCCATGTCAGGTAATGCTTAAGGAACTCTCCCACAAAGAAGTTAGGTTGTTGACTTCTTATGAGAGTGAAGAAAGCATGTATCTCCTCAGTTTTGGGATCCGGAACATGGTTTTCTGTAGGAAAATGTAGTATTCTGTTAAAGTAATGTTCCGTCACCCTTATTGTTCTGCCCCCTGGCACAACAAAACTGAAGGATCTTACGTTATTCTCACTTGTATCCGTGGCGGTTGTGTACAACGCAGTCAATTGATCAATGTAAAGGACCACGGGAGTACTTACAGCGTATGCCACTAACGAACGTGTATTCAAAAACTCTGCCCATGCACGAATTTGAGGATTCGTTATGGATTGCAGATTTTGAAACGAGACATGATTAGTCTTGGTAACAATAAATTCTCCAGCCATTTTAAAATTTGCAGAAAATTCAAATAAACCAAAACTAATTTTTCCTTTTTTAAAAAAAAAAAATTAATTAATTAATTTTATTAATTAATCAAACTCTAACAAAAATACCCCTTTTTCTTGATAACACAACTTCGAGAACTGTCAAGATATAAAACCCTAATTGTTACAGCCAACTAACAAACAAAATCACAAGAACTCAATTGTATAAACAATTAAATTCCAAGAAGTGTTCTGTTAAAGATTTCTTTGAAGTGCACAATTTGGGTTCGATGGTTTCGCCTTCACTTTGTTTCGAAACTCAAAAACAATCAAGGATTCACTGTTAGAAGAGAATCAATAGTGAAAAACAGTAATCTTTTTAAGTTTTACTCGGTTAAAACTGAAGAAACTATCGAGATGTGTTCTTGAAACTATATCAAAAATGTATGTATATATAATCGGCCACTTGCAAGTTCTCAGATCTAAAAAAAATGAGAAAGAAAGAGACAAGGCACGATTTTATACCTTTTAAAACTTATAGGGGTAATCTTGTCAATCCTGGTTCGATAGTTTTTAATTGAACTATCGATAGTTTTCTGCAAGGGGTAAACCTGTCAACTGGAATTCGATAGTTTTTGAAAAACTATCAAATTTTTTGAATTTCAGAATTTTAAAAGGTTTATCAGAAAACTATCGAAGTGTTTTTCCTTGAAAAACTATCGAGCAAATGCTTTTGAAAAACTATCGAGAACTTTAATATTCAGTAATTAAGTTCACTTCGATATTTTTCTTAATTTTTCAAAATCTATCGAGGATTTTGATATTGAATAAAGTAAATCCACTTCGATACATTTTAAATTAAACTCAAAAACTATCGAGAATTGTTTTCGATAGTTTTTCTTTTCCTTTTCAAAAACTATCGAAAATTAATTTCGATAGATTTATCTATGTACTTGAAAAACCATCGAATTTCCTAAATTCGATATTTTTGCTTCTGTCTTCATTTTAAAACCTGTTCTTGTTTTAAAAAACAGAATTTTTATTTCCTGCTTAGTTTTAATTCTAATAAATCTTTTCAAATTTACCAAAATCAATTCTTAACAGAAAATTCACAATTTTCTTAGAATAAAATCAATTAAATATCATTGAGTGATATTAACCAATTGAAATCTAATCAATTATGCTGCATTAATCTACAATGTTTAAAAACAAAGCAAATTAATTCAAATTAAATAAATGCTTGAATATTTAGAACAAATATTAGCACTTAAATAATTTTTAGAATTAATAACTAATTAAATGCCAGAAGATATATCATCCATAATTATGACATAAAATTAGTATAATAATCCTAACTACGAGAATTGCTCCAGAAAATAAATTCACGAGTCCTAAGGATATAGCGATTCTTAAACTCATGTATTCACCAGGACTCTCTGCAGTTACTGACTTCTAATCAAAATCAATTAGAAAGATTTAACATCCCAAGTTCACCAACCAGCTTATTGAAAGTGGATTCATCAAGCGGTTTAGTAAAGATGTCTGCAATTTGATCCTCTGTGGGTACAAAGTGTAACTCCACAGTTCCATTCATGACATGCTCTCGGATAAAATGATACCTGATGTCGATGTGCTTTGTCCTCGAGTGTTGCACTGGGTTGTTTGAGATTGCTATGGCACTTGTGTTGTCGCAAAATATAGGAATCTTTGTCAACAGAAGTCCATAGTCACGGAGTTGGTTTCTCATCCACAATATCTGAGCACAACAGCTACCAGCAGCAATGTATTCAGCCTCAGCTGTTGATGTGGACACTGAATGCTGCTTCTTGCTATGCCAGGAAACCAATCTTCTTCCAAGAAACTGACAGCTTCCTGAAGTACTCTTCCAATCAATCTTACAACCTGCAAAATCAGAGTCTGTGTATCCAATAAGATCAAATCCTGTATCTTTAGGGTACCAAATTCCAAGATTTGGGGTCCCCTTAAGATATCTAAATATTCGCTTAACAGCTATTAGATGAGATTCTTTAGGATCAGACTGAAATCTAGCACACAAGCATGTTGCAAACATTATATCTGGTCTACTTGCAGTGAGATAAAGTAATGAGCCTATCATACCTCTGTAGCCTGTGATGTCAACCTTCTTACCAGTTTCATCCTTATCAAGCTTAGTGGCAGTTGGCATAGGAGTCTTTGCTGTAGATGAGTCTTCCATTTGATACTTCTTAAGAAGATCCTTGATGTACTTGGACTGACAAATGAATATACCATCTTGTTTCTGGTATACTTGCAATCCAAGAAAGAATGACAATTCACCCATCATGCTCATTTCATAACGACTCTGCATTAACTTAGCAAATCTCTTGCATAGATCATCATTAGTAGAACCAAATATTATGTCATCAACATATACTTGCACCAATATCAAATCATTTTTATGCTTTTTGACAAAGAGAGTTTTGTCTACAACACCTCTTGTAAAAATCATTTTCAAGTAAGAATTCAGAGAGAGTGTTATACCATGTCCTTGGAGCTTGTTTGAGTCCATAGAGAGCTTTGAATAGAAAGTACACAAAGTCTGCCAATTTTGAATCCTCAAAACCTGGAGGTTGTTCCACATACACTTCTTCTTCTAACTCCCCGTTCAGAAAAGCACTCTTCACATCCATTTGATATACCTTGTAATTGGAATGTGCAGCAAATGCCAGAAACATTCTGATGGCCTCAAGTCTTGCTACTGGTGCATAGGTTTCATCATAATCTATACCCTCTTCTTGAGAGTAACCTTTAGCAACCAGTCTGGCTTTGTTTCTCGTTACAATGCCATCTTCGTCCAACTTATTTCTGAATACCCATCGTGTTCCAATAACAGATTTTCCCTTAGGCCTGGGTACCATCTTCCAAACTTTCTGCCTTTCAAACTGATTGAGTTCTTCTTGCATAGCAATTACCCAATCTGGATCATCTAGAGCATCTTCAACTTGCTTAGGTTCTATTTCTGAAAGAAACCCAGAATAGTGACATTCATTTTGTGATGTTCTCCTAGTTCTCACTCCTGTGTCCGGATCACCAATGATCAAGTGAAAGGGATGATCTCTATTCCATACCCTTTGTCTTGGCAGATGCGATCTTGATGATTCTCCTTGTTCTAGATGTTGTGGAGTGTGACTAGTTGATCCTTCTCCTGCTCCCCCTGAGTTGTTGACGGTTTGATCTGTTGATTCTGAAGACTGACTAGTGGATCCTGTATTTTGAGGATTTCCACTTTGGTCACCACTTGGTCCAGAATCATTATCATTATGATTATTATTAATGACTGTAACAACTTCAGGTACTTCTTCATTGTCAGAGAGATCTCCTGATAAATTTTCAAATACCAAGGATTCAGAGTTCTCTCCAGTTTGCAGGCCTGGTCTTTTAGTGTCGTCAAATGTTACATTAAAGCTTTCCAACACCTTCTTATCTTCAATCACATATACCCTGAAAGCCTTAGATTCCAGAGAATAGCCCAGAAAAATGCCTTTATCTGCTTTGGCATCAAACTTGCCAAGATGTTCTCCATCTTTAAGTACAAAGCACTTTGCACCAAACACATGAAAGTACTTCAGTGTTGGATTCTTGTTGGCCATTAACTCATACGGAGTCTTTTCATGATCTTTGTTGATCAGGGTTCGATTCTGAGTGTAGCAAGCTGTATTCACTACTTCAGCCCAAAAGTAAGTGGCAAGTTTTGATTCACTCAACATGGTCCTTGCTGCTTCAACCAAGGTCCTGTTCTTCCTTTCCACTACTCCATTCTGTTGAGGAGTTCTTGGTGCTGAAAACTATCTTGATATTCCTTTCTCTGAGCAGAAATCATTTAGAACTGCATTCTTGAATTCAGTTCCATTGTCTGATCTGATTGTCCGCACAGGTAGCTTAGCTTCCACTTCAATCTTCTTGATGTGATCAATGATTAGTTGTGTTGCTTCATCCTTTGTTTGTATGAACAACACCCACGTGTACTTGGAGTAGTCGTCCACCATCACCAATGCATATCTATTTCTTGAAAGTGACATAACATTAACTGGACCAAATAAATCCATATGAATCAGCTGTAATGGTTCAGTAATGCTTGTCATTCCTTTGCTTCCATGTGATGCTTTCTTCGACTTCCCCTTTTCACATGCTTCACATAGTCCCTCCTGATTGAATTCCATCAGGGGAAACCCTCTCACTAATTCTCTCTTTACCAAAGAGTTCATAGTTTTGAAGTTCAGATGTGAGAGCTTCTTGTGCCATAGCCAACTTTGTTCTGAAGATGCCTTTGCATAGAAACATGTAACTTCTCCTTCACTGGTAGAACTTAAGTCAGCTATAAACAAATTTCCTTTTCTCACTCCCAGTAGAGTAAGCTTCTCATCCTTCCTGTTGGTGATCAAGCACTTGTCCTTTCTGAAATCTACATTGTAGCCTTTATCACAGAATTGACTGATACTTAGTAGATTGTGCTTTAATCCTTCAACAAGAGAGATGTTTTCAATGATGACATTTCCAGCTTTCAATTTACCATATCCTGTAGTGAATCCTTTGCTGTCATCTCCAAAGGTTACAATCGGGCCGGTCTTCTTAACCACCTCTGTAAGCAGGGACTCTTCACCTGTCATGTGTCTAGAACAGCCACTATCCAGAATCCACACAACCTTTGAGCTTTTAACCTTACCCTGCAATCACAGATTGATTAAGCGGACTTTGGTACCCAAAATTGTTTGGGTCCTGAAGGTTTAGATGATTTAACAGGAGTAACATTCAATTTAGTCTTACCCTGTTTGATATTCATAGTATCTGTGGATTTAACATTACTAGAGCTATTGCTACTATCAGACATCAACTTAAAATAAGCATGCATGATGTTGTACTTACATAGCAAACACTCTTTCTTTCCACAGGGCTCATGATTATCAGGCATGTCAGACATGTTATGCATTTCAGAAGCATTAGCAGTTTCTACTTTAACCTTTTTACATGCATGCGTAAGGTGTCCAGCAGAATTACAAATAGAACACAACTTCCTAGATGCAATGGGAGAAGATGGAACCAATTCCTGATTAACAATCTTCTTCCTCCCATTCCTGTTCTTTTTAACATTACTAGCTAAGGAACCTACTTCAGTTTTAGGTAAATCAGGTTTAGGTAATACATTCTTTACTGATTTCCTAGGTAACTTAGTCTTTACCTCTTTTTCCTTCAATAAATCCTCCTCAAGCAATTCTTGTGCTATGAAAAGATCATCCTCATAAAAGAGAGGTGGAAACGGCTTAACAAAAACTGGACAATCAACATTCTTAAGAACATGTGGAGTATTCCCTTTGACAACTGAAGGTGTCACAGGGAATTCCAAAATCTTCTTACCAGCTTTCTTGTTATAGTCAAATCCTATAGCAGTTTTATTCTCTACGGCCTGAGTATCAATGATTTCCTTAGCCACTAGAGCGGAATTCTTAAAAGCATTCAGCTTCAAATCTAGATCTGAAATCTGCTTCATGAGGATAGTCTCTATCTCATCATTACACTTGACCTTGTTCTCTAAGTACGCATTCTTTTGCTTAAGATCTTCTAATGTTACAGCTACAAGCTCTAGTTCTTCATTTTTAGATTCTAGCCTTTTAATCTTAAGAACTAGTTTAGCATTTTCCATTTCAAATGCTAGCATGCTTGTGTGTACATTAAACAATTCTACACTAAGATCTTGCACAGTTTTCTTGTACTCAGAATTAGACATATCAATTGTAGTTAAGATAGGTACCTGAGATGATTGAGGTGATTCCTCTGAAGAGTCAGCCATTAGAGCAACATTTACATATTCCTCCTCTTCATCCGAATCAGTATCATCCTAGTGCTTTCCCTCTGCTATGTAAGCCTTCCCTTTCTGCTTTCCAGAGAATGCCTCCAACTGCTGTTTAAGCTTGGCATTCTCCTTCTTCAACTCATCATAAGAATCCTTCTTTCCATAGACATCTTTCATGTCTCTTGCTTGACGATACTTCCGGCATTCAGTGGCGAAATGCCCTAACTCATTGCAGTTATAGCATCTTGATTTGCTTCTATCAATCATGCCAGTCTTGTAGCCTCCCTTAAAGCCTGTACTAGGTGTATAATTGCTCTTCTGGAATCTGTTGGTTGAGCCCTTGAACTTGTACTTAGGGTTTCTCTTGAAACGAATATGACTAAACTTTGCAGCTAAGTACGCCATGGTTTTGTCTTCCATTTGCTCAAGCTCTTCTAGGGTGTAGTAATCACTTTCATCAACACCCAGATTCACAGAATCCATTTCTGCTTCTATTATCACCTCCTTTCCAGCTCTAGGGGTTTGAACCTGAATCTCAGAAGTTATTGGTTCATCCACTACAAGTGCATTGTGCTTGCTGTCCACTGTCCCTGATCCGTAGATTATCACCCTTTGTTCCTGTTCCATCTCATAGGTCTTCAACTTGCCATAGATCATCTCTAATGACATCTTTGTGAAGTCAATTCTTTCCCTAATGGATGATGACTTGTGTTCTACATGATGGGGCAGCGTCATCATGAACTTCCTGTTCGATTCTCTCAGTGGATAGGTCTTTCCTTTCATTGCCAATTCATTGAGGAGCTTAGTATACTTCTCAAAGACCTGAGTTATACTTTCTCCTGGCAGTGACCTATGTTAGGCCGAATACACAATATAATCAAGTATGTATGAGAATAACAATAGTTAAAAAAAATTTATGAATCAATAAAACTGTAATCGTATTAACAGCTTCTCTCTTTATGATGTTAATGAATCACAAAGAGCTTCTAGGTTACAAGAATAATATATCAATATTCACGCATCCCTTCTAGGGATAACCTATCTGTGTTTATATAGTACACAGCTACATACAATCCATCTCTAATTGATATTCCTATAAGTTAGCTATACAATTCATATCAATTAAGGATTGCTTCAGTCTTCTATTCCAATCTCCTTAGCTGTATCAATATATTCTGCTTCTTTCCATCTTCAGAATGTATTGCTTCTAGAATCTTCAATTCTGCACCGACAGCTAATTCAACTTTCACCTTGTCAGACTTTAAATAAACTCTGACCGGCTTCAATTAAACTCTTTACCCTGTCAGAGTTTAACTAAACTCTGACTGGCTTCTGATAAACTCTTGTCAGTACCTGTTGCTTAAACACTGATAAACAAACATTAGCAATTATATCTAACAATCTCCCCCAACTTGTTCATAATAAAATGTACAAGTTAAAACATATAATTGATGATGTCAAAACCTTTTAACAAATGCAGTGTTTAACATATAACAGAGTTTAATTTAAAACAGAGTTTAAATTTGACTTAGAATAGAAAATATTAAAAACTTACAGTCAGACTTTACTTGACTTCTTCAATATCAGGCACAGTCCTGAGATAATCAATCAGCAGTCTTCTCTCAGCATTCTCAAGTTCAGTTATCATAATCTCTTTCAGCTCCTTATACTCTGGATCTCCTTCACCAGTTTGATATATGGCAGCCCTCAGAGAATAGATACTGTTCTTCTTCATATCATTCCCTAGCCGAATGTACTGAGCTTTATCTGACTCTAAGTTGAATTCTAAGACTTTTAATCCCAGTGCAGTTTTAAATCTAGCACTGTTTCTCTTCATCTCCACCAATTTTCCAGTATGATCTCTATACTTTGGAATATAAGCATTTGAGACTTCTCCTCCTCCAAGCATCACTTTTGATCTCAGCATCTTTTCTCTTAAGATTTGAGCAACATTATGGGTGTGTCTGTTCTTAACTTTTAACAGATAAAGTACATATTCAAGTTCTTCCCATGATTTGAGATTTACATCAGATTCTCCAATTCTATAAACTCTTCCATCACTCATGAAATATAACAGAAACTGCTTCTTCAAGATCTTGTGAAAAATCAACTGAACAGATTCTAACTTATCAAGATTTTCTTGTGTATTCCCAATACCAGATCCTGTCAGTGAAATATTGTCTTGAGATCTGTTATTTATTCTCTTCTCCCTATGTGAACCTAAACCAGACTTATCATAAGATTCTTTTCCAAGTACAGTCCTGGTTTGAGAAAAATCCACAGGTTGAAGTGTCAGAGTTTCAGAGAGTACAGGTCTTAAGAAACCTTTGAGTTGAGGAGCTAGCTGAGTTTGCACAGCTTGAGCCTTGTCAGAGGCTGGCTTAACTTCAATAGTATCATCAACTTGAGCAGCGTCAGAGGTTGATTTTGGTAATCTTGTTTCAACTTGAGCAATGTCAGAGGTTGAATAAATCTTCTTAGGTAACTGTTCTTCTTCTACCAGTTTACCTTTTCCTTTGTCAGCATTTTTAATCACAGGCCTCCTTGAGTACTGTAAACTCTGATCAGAGTTTACATTCTCTTTGATAACAATTCCTTTTTCTTTCTTTCTAGGAGCCTTGATTTCCTTCTTCTTGTAGATTCCAGCTTCAAGATTTTTCTTGTGTTCTTCAGCAAGCATCTGTTCTTCAGCTTGGATATCTTCAATTGTAATACCTTTTCCATGTTCTGCCATAAACATCTTAGCAGCAATTTCCTCATCAGTAGATGGCTTATCAGAGATTATCAAACTTTTATATCTTGAACCACTGGCAGAGTTTACATGTCCCTTTCCAGAGTTTGATCTTTTATCAGAGTTTGATCTTCTTGAAAGTAATCTTCTATCATCATTTGATCTTAAGCGCTTTCCATCTCCTCCCTTGTTTCCACCATCATTACCATCATCCCTCCGTCTCAGAGTTTGAGTGTCTTTGCATTTGTCACTTGGTACACTCTCCCCCTTTTTGACATCATCAGAAAGTAGTACTGATGTCAACAATTCAAGCGCAGTAGAAATGGAAGTCAGTTGAGCAGACATAGCATTCTGGTTGTCCTCAACTGTCTCAAGCCTCTTCTTGATTTCTTCAGAATCCCTGGCTTGCTGCTTGAACATGGTATAATAATAAGTTCTGTCAGCCTTTAAAGTAAGATCCCTCAAGCTTACTTCATTTCTCAGACTTGTAAGCATTTGTTGATTCTCATCAAATCTATTATTGAGAGATTTGACTTGAATAACAGTTGCCTGTAAGCTCGTAAGGACATCAGGATTTGTAATCTTCTTGACAGAATCAGATAAAAATTCTGCAGCTCTTTGCGCTGGAAAAATACAATCTGCATTAGCCCATGCATTGTAGTACATATTCTGAAAATGCTCAGAAGCAGCCCTTTGAACTTCCCTTTCTTCAGCAGAGTTTGCTTGAATATCAGAAACTTCCACTTGAACATCAGAGTTTGAATGAACAGGACTAGCTTCAGCATTGTCATCCTCTCTGTGAATATCTTCAAGCACATTTTCAGCAGTGATTTCATCAATTAACTGTGCAGTTGCATCAGGTACTTGATCTGCTACAGTTTGAGGAACATCAGAGTTTACTGAAGCAGTAACCTCTGCTTCTCTCTGAACAATCTCAACAACTGATTGTTGCAAAGTTTCAAGTAAGACAGTATCCTCATGATCATTAGCTGTTGCATCAGCATGTACAGCAACAGCTTCTGGAACTGGATCAACTCTAATCTGATCTACTTCATCACCGTTCTCAAAATCAATAGAAATGATTTCTGTGTGAGAAGCAATAGGTTCTACTAACTCAGTAGATGCTTGATCAGATTCCGGTATAGTATCTTCATGATCCACAATCCTGCTGTCAGAGTATGCAGCAGCTTCCTCAATTACATCATCAGTTTTTGATGTAGGAGCTTCTGTGTCCTCAGGTTCTTTATCCAAATTGGCAATAATATCACCAAAAAGTTGATTAGCAACTAATCTTCTCTTTCTCTGATGAAGATTTTCTTCATCAGCTTCAGTTTCTGAGTCTGCACTAGAAGCAGCAGCAACAGACTTTGCCCTGTGGGCTCGCCTTTTCTTCATTCTTTTTCTCTGAGGCACAGCAGCAACATTTGATACCTCAGCTTCAACAGACTTAACCGCTCGAACTTTAGATCTCTTTGACCTCTGTGGTTGAGATACAGAAGGTCCAGCTTCAGCAGTTGAGACACGGTGTTGTTGTGAGTTGTCAAGAAATTGTTGCACAGATGCAGGTAACATTAAAGGACCAACTTCTCCTTTCTTGTTGTCCTTGTTGATAAGATCAGAGAATATACGTTTGTGCAATTTAAATGAAAGAATGACATCCTCATCTAAAATCTCAACATCAGGGCAGCATAGACTAAATATTAACTGACAAAACCTAGAGAAATAGACAACATTCCTATTCTCTAGCATTTTCTCACCAATATTATTTAAAACTAATCTAGCAACATCAAATTGACTGCCATAGAGAAGAGAATACCCGATCTGTAGACTATCAGTGGGAATTGCATCCCAGTTTGTGCACTTTTTCCCGAACGCTCTTGTGATGCAGTCGAAAAAGAAACTCCATTCCTTTCGCAAAAATGGCCTTTTGAGTTGACCTATCTTTGTCAAAGGTCCAGTGTAGCCTATCTCGTTCATCATCCTGACTAGCTCAGAGTCGCCAACAGAGATTGTGAATGCATTGAAATCTTCAAGACCCAAAGCATCACGAACAGTAGTAGGAGTAACAGCATAGTCATTGTCCTCATATTGAAAAATGATAGATGGAGATCCAGACTCTCCTCCATTATCATAAACACCTGTCTGCCAAAAAGATTTGATTTGAGTTGCAGACAGCTTCAATGGTGCGGTGAGAGCAGTGCCAATATCAGAGTTTGACAAGAAACTCTGAATCAAATGAAACGCCACCGGTGCGTTCTCATTTGCTACAGGAGCTGAGTAGTTATTTGGGACAAATTCTAATTCAGAAGCAGTAAACGCTGTAGTTGCCATTAGTAAGAATTGAAAACAAGAAGTACTGGGCTTTGAAAGTGTTTGAGTGTTTGTGTGTGAGTAAAATGTTATGAAAAGATGAAATGCGTAAAAGATTGAATCGTGTGTATGTAGTGTATTAAATAATAACTGTAAAGATTAGAAGTATGTTAGTGGGACAGATGTCAGACGTTAATACGCTGACAGCTGTATCTAACAACTTCCAATACACACGTGCAAACGTGGAGACACCTGTCATCACATATAACACTCAAAATAGTCGCTTAAAAGAAAAAAATCAATAATAATAAAATTATCAATTTTAATAATAAAGTACAAAGGAACTCAACAGTCAGAATAATAATGACTGTCTCGAAACTCCGCACCTTAGTATCCCAAGCGCTTCGATTCTAGTAAAAACCTTTCAGTTACCCTGTTGAATGCTTTAAAAACCGAAGCATTTTATCAACAGGCTTCTTACCTTAAAATTACCATACACCAAATGGCAGGAACCTTTGAGTTCATGGATGTCGAATCATTCGTGAACATGAACTGGCCTCAACAAGCAAACTACATCATCGATGAGTTTCTTGTTCTTTCTTTTCTGAATGATGA
Organism: Heracleum sosnowskyi; assembly: GCA_030848705.1. Lineage (NCBI taxonomy): Eukaryota > Viridiplantae > Streptophyta > Magnoliopsida > Apiales > Apiaceae > Heracleum > Heracleum sosnowskyi. The sequence continues at coordinate 86,479,046 of CM061236.1, read as the reverse complement.
AGGTCTTATAGCAGATGATGAAATAGCAGAAGGACCAATCTCTAATCCTTATGTGCACATCATCCGTCCCGGTCCATATGATGTGCCCATCCTGGCAGACGATGATACTATGGAGATTTGTATGATGCTCTTCCAGCAGAGCTTCCTGATGGGTACTGAGGAGACAATCTTCTTGGAATCCTGCAAGCTGCAAAGCAGAAAGCGAATCCAGGAAGATGATGATGATGATGATGATTCATCTTCAGGATGTTGTCAAGCAATCCCAGATGGTATAATGATCAGATGAACAACTGGGTAGCTCTCATCAGAAGTAGTAGAGCACAATAACTTCTGGCTCTAGCTCTTCTGCTTCAGATGTAGCATTCAGATACTTATCCTGGTTAAATAGATCTTCTCTTTGTAACCATAGTGATTAGCATGTACCAGAAAGATTAGCTTAACATGAGTATGAATTTGTCTGAATGTAAATTTGAATCAATTAATGAAAAACAATTTGTTTCTTTACATATCAGTTTTATTAATATTGCATAGTAATTGTAAAGTGAAAAAAAATAATATCACTTTAAACAATAAACTAACATACTCAGTAGCATTACGAATCACTATCAGGACTTATCAAACGCACTCTTTCTTTTCTCCGTTCAATCATACTTTTAAAAAAAAACAAATGACTAATCTCAAGAGTATAAACTGTCTGAAACAAGGAAATTATTTTAACCATCATAGATTAAAACAAAATAACCTCGGCGAATTTCACACAATACATCAGTGTTTACCATTTGTCCTTCTTTGTCAATAAACTCTGTTCTCAATCTGTTCAGTTGTGAAAAATGTGTGTGTAGTAGCAGAGTTTACCGAAATCAGTATTTAGATCATCTCAAAGTGCATAAAATCCACAAACTAAAGTAGTAAAAAATTGGTTGCCTAAACTCTCATTTATAACATAGACACTGATTTTTCTATCTAAACTCTGTATTACTGATATCCTTTCATTTGGATATGTCTTTTATTTTTCACCCCCCTTTTTTTTATTATTTTTTTTTTTTATTATTTTTTTTTTTTTTAATTTATTTTTCCAGTAATCAGTGGTTGGCACTAGTCACCAAAAATCAAAGATTTTAGCCCTTATTTCATACAATAAGTTCCTGGATCTTCCTAGGCACAACATGATCTCAAAGGAATTTGTGCTCTGTTTGGCATCTTTTGATTTGAGAGTGAATTATTTGCAATGAATAATCAGAGTTTAGACTTTTCATCAGTGATTATAGTTAACTTATGAGAGAAAATGCAAACAGCTAATACAGACTCAGTGTATAGGATCAATAAACTAAGAGATGCTATAAATATAGAGACAGTATCATGCTGTGTTAGCTTACTGCACATATTTGAGATCAGAATCTATCAACTCTTAAGGATTCACAATTACTTACTGAGAATTATGTTTCATACAAATTTCTTCATTGGTCCATATGTTTCAGACAAAATTACAATTGGAGTATAGCATTTAAACTGTAATTACCAGAGTATGACCAACAGAGTTTAACATCAGAGTTTACGTTCAGAGTATGACTGACACTTCACAGAGTTTATCATCAGAGTTTAACATGCTGATTCACATAACAGTTAACACATGTAAGAAATCATGAACAAAAAAAAAATGAGTCTAACCCGTATCTCTAGTCAGAACCAGAGATCATTCCAAGTTCATTTACCAATCTTGTAAAAGTAGCTTCACTCAAAGGTTTGGTGAAGATATCTGCAAGTTGTTGGTCTGTAGACACAAAATGAAGCTCAATGTTTCCTTCTTCCACATGTTCTCTGATAAAATGATACCTTATGCTGATGTGCTTTGTCATGGAATGCTGTACTGGATTACCTGTCATAGCAATAGCACTTTGATTATCACAGTATATTCAATCTCTCTTTCCTGCTCAATGCATCTGCTACCACATTTGCCTTGCCGGGATGATAGTTGATAGAAACGTCGTAGTCCTTGATTAGTTCTAACCATCTTCGTTGCCTCATGTTCAGCTCTTTCTGAGTAAAGATATACTTCAAACTTTTGTGATCGGTGTAAATTTCACATCTCTCTCCATACAAGTAGTGTCTCCATATCTTCAAAGCAAACACAATAGCTGCTAACTCCAAATCATGTGTAGGGTACTTCTGTTCGTGGGGTCTCAACTGTCTTGACGCATAAGCAATCACCTTGTCATGTTGCATAAGTACGCATCCCAATCCTTTGTACGACGCATCACTATAGATTACGAAATGACCTTGATCGTCTGGTAGTATCAATACCGGTGCCGTAGTTAGTCTTTTCTTTAACTCTTGGAAGCCTTCTTCGCATTTATCGTTCCATATGAATCGCTCGCTTTTCCTTGTCATCTTGGTCATTGGAGTAGCTATCTTCGCAAAATCTTGCACAAATCTCCGGTAGTATCCGGCTAATCCCAAGAAACTTCTGACTTCAGTCGGCGTCCTTGGTCTCTCCCAATCTTTCACTGCCTCTATCTTTGCTGGGTCCACTTTGATGCCTTCGCTGCTCACCACGTGTCCTAAGAAATGAACTTCTTTCAACCAGAATTCACACTTGGAAAACTTCGCGTATAGTCTTTCTTGTCTCAACGTTTCCAACACAATTCGCAACTGGTCTGCATGCTCTTCTTCTGTCCTTGAGTATATCAAGATGTCGTCGATGAATACCACTACGAACTTGTCCAAATATCTCTTGAAAATCCTGTTCATTAGGTCCATAAAAGCTACGGGTGCATTCGTTAGTCCAAACGCCATTACTAAGAATTCATAGTGCCCATACCTTGTTCGAAAGGCTGTCTTCGGTATGTCGTCTGGTCTAATCTTCAATTGGTGATATCCTGACCGTAGGTCAATTTTTGAAAAATGTACCGCTCATTTCAGCTGGTCAAACAGATCATCTATTCGAGGTAATGGATACTTGTTCTTAATGGTTAGCTTGTTCAACTCCCGATAGTCTATACACAATCTCATGCTTCCATCCTTTTTCTTGACAAACAGTACTGGTGCTCCCCACGGTGAAACGCTGGGTCTAATAATTCCTTTTTCTAGCAAATCTTGCAGTTGATCAGCCAATTCCTTCATCTCCACTGGTGCCATTCTGTAAGGGGCCTTAGATACTGGCTCCGCGCCTGGTACTAAGTCTATTGCAAATTCAATCTCTCTATCTGAAGGTAAACCTGGTAATTATTCCGGAAAAACATCTGGAAACTCATTTACGACTGGAATATCTTCTAACTTAGAAACTTCCTTATCTATATCTATCACATAAGCTAAATACGCCTCACAACCTTGCCTTAATAACCTCTTAGCCTGAATCATTGTCAGGAACCTCTTTCTTTGTTTCTCTCCTCTAAATATTATTTCTTTCTTTTCCAGGGTAACCAAAGTAACCCTCTTATTCTTACAATCAATACTCGCATCATACTCAGTCAACCAATCCATCCCTAATATCACATCAAATTCACCTAACTTAAAAGGTAACAAGTCAACATAAAAACGATTTCCCAAAATCTCTATCTCACAACGAGGATAATACGAACTGACCGCGATACGATCCTGATTAGCTATCTCTAAATGTCGCTTCCCGCATGTCTTGCATTCTGGTAGTGGGGGTCTAGAAAGTCCCTGCTGACTGCCGGTTAGTAGACGGTTATCTTGTCCTACGCTTCCGGTATCTGGTTTCCTAAATACCAGATGGTGATCATAGTCAATTCCTTCCTGTTGTGAATAACCTTTAGCCACAAGTCTAGCCTTGTTCCTTGTAATCACACCATCACTGTCAGTCTTGTTTCTGAAAACCCACTTTGTACCTACAATTGATCTGTTCTTTGGTCTAGGTACAAGTGTCCAGACTTCATTTCTTTCAAATTCATTTAACTCTTCTTGCATTGCTGTAATCCAATTAGCATCTTGAAGAGCTTCCTCCACTTTCTTTGGTTCTGTTTGAGACAAGAAAGCATGATATAGACACTCATTGTTTGTTGCACTTCTAGTTCTCACACTAGCATCAGGATCTCCAATTATGAGATCAGGTGTGTGTGCCTGTGTCCACTTTCTTGCTGTTGGTAAGTGGTTTCTTGCATCATTATTGAATCCTCCCCCTTGATCCATGCTCTCCTGATTCATACGTTGACTTTCTGCAGTATCTGAGGCTCCCCCTGAGTTGGATGGCTCAGTGTTTGAGCTGTCAGAGTTTAAATCAGTTTCCTCAACTGACTCACTTGCTGTGTCTTGTTGAGCTTCTTCACGCTCCCCCTCAACTGGTTCTCTATTTTGTTCAATTTGAGAATTTCCAGTTTCTCCAGTATTTACCAGTAGAGGTTCAGAGTATGCTTCGTCAGAGTTTGTCAACCCTGCTTCATCAGAGTTTATATCATCAGAGAATAGATCTTCATTTTCAAAACGTAGTTGATCATATCCATCCTTGTCTTCAAGTCCAATTATTTTCTTGTCATCAAACGACACATGTATGGATTCCATGATCACCTTTGTTCTCAGATTGTAAACTCTGAATGCTTTTGTTGACAATGGATAGCCAACAAAGATTCCTTCATCAGCTTTTAACTCGAACTTGGTCAACTGTTCAGGATGAGTCTTCAACACAAAGCATTTGCATCCAAATATATGAAAATATTTCAAATTTGGCTTCTTGTTTTTCACCATCTCATATGGTGTTCTTCCATGCTTGTTGATCAGAGTAGCATTTTGAGTAAAACAAGCAGTTTGAACAGCTTCTGCCCAGAAATAAGTTGGCAATTTTGCTTCATCTAGCATAGTTCTGGCAGCTTCAATTAAGGTTCTGTTCTTTCTTTCAACTACACCATTTTGCTGTGGAGTTCCAGGTGCAGAAAATTCTTGTTTGACTCCTCTTTCCTTGCAGAAGGCTTCCATGATTGAGTTTCTGAATTCAGTTCCATTATCACTCCTTATAATTTTGACTTTGTGCTGTGATCCTTTGTCCAGTAGATTTATATGATCCATCAACGTTTGAGCAGTTTCATCCTTCTTTGACAAGAAATACACCCATGTATATCTAGTATATTCATCAACAATTACTAGAGCATATTTCTTTCTGCCCATGGACATCACATTCACTGGTCCAAAGAGATCAACATGTAGAAGATGATAAGGTTCCACTACTGAAGATTCAGATTTGCTCTTGAAAGATGACTTCCTTTGCTTGGCCTTTTGACAAGAATCACATAGACCATCTAGATTGAGTATTGATTTTGGAAGTCCTCTTACAAGATCCTTTCTAATAAGCTCATTTATGTTGTTCAAATTGAGATGAGAGAGCTTCTTGTGCCAATTCCAACTCTCTTCATTTGATATTTTTGCAGTCAGACACACTGTACTTCCATCAGAGTTTGTTACCAAACTTGCTTCATAAATATTGTTGCGTCTGTGTCCAACTAGAACAACTTTTCCAGTAGATTTACTGATAACTTCACAGTATTCACTATGAAAATCTACATGGTTTCCTCTGTCACAGATTTGACTCACAGATAACAGATTATGCTTGAGTCCTGAGACTAGAGCTACATTTGTGATGATGACACTTCCAAGATTAATATTGCCATATCCCAGAGTGTGTCCTATGTTGCCATCTCCATAGGAAACTTTTGGGCCAGCCTTCTCCTCAAAGTCTGATAGCAGGGCTTTGTTTCCAGTCATATGTCCTGAGCAACCACTGTCCATGATAAGTGTGCTCTCTATTATACCCTGCAATCACAAACAAACACTAAGTGTTAGTTTTAAGGATCCAGACTTGCTTGGATCCTTTGTCCTTCTTAACAGTGTTAGCTTTTGCAGCGGAATCTGTATTATCAGAGTTTAAACTAACATTGTCAGATTTTACACTAGCAGAGTTTGCTCTAACCCATTTCAAGTTGGGTTTTAGCTCATAATAGTTATGATAAATTGCATGATAACTCTTACATGTGTAAATAGAATGCCAAGTGCTCCCACAATGTTTGCATAAAGTCTGTGGTTTTACTCTAACATAATCATTCTTTACTTCTGATGTAGAAGGTAAAGTATTAATGTGTTTGTTCTTAGTGCAAAATCTAGCAAGATGATTAGAACTACCACAACTGTAACATGTTTTTCTTGAGGCACTAGCATTAGGCATATGATTATTTCTATTATTTATGCCTACTTTTCCATTCCTATTTCTCTTGGAACCTTTAGGTTTCATGGAAGACTTTACCTCTTTTAGCTTGTGATTGAACTGTTTTCCTGTCATCAAGCCAACATTAACCTGTTTTTCACAAGTTTTTACTGGTTTTCTAACAGCTTCTATTTCCATAAGTTTTTCTGTTATAATATTTTCCTGTTTGTCACAAGATTCATCTGATTCCATATCAGCTTCCCTTATTACAACAGATTTTAACTTATTGGCTTCTGGAACAAATTTCACAGGTTTAAGTTGTGGTTTTACCTTAACCTTGTCTTTAAACCTAAGTTCATCATTTTCACAATAACCTAAACCTACAGAATCAGTCTGAAACACTTGATGAGTGTCTCTTCCAGAATCTGTCCAAGTCTTGATTATTTTCCTTTCCTTCTCTAAATCAGATTCTAGTTGCTTATATCTTTTCAGCAACTCCTGTTCTACATAAACAGCATCATCTCTTTCTTTTTGAATCTGCTTCATATTCACAAGTTCTCTTTCAAGAAACTTGTTTCTTTCTTTAAGACTAAGATTCTCAGATTTAATCCTCTCATTCTCTAAAGTCTGATCCCTATAACTAACATGTATATTCTTAAGATAAATTCTTAATTCAGAAATATTATCAGTATCATAGGCATAAGTAGTTAGAGGTACCTTATTTTCTGATGACTCAACTTCATCTTTGATAGTTGCCATGAGTGCATAATTCACTCCATCATCAGAATCTGAAGTATCTGCCCAGTCTTTGCCTTTAGAGATGAGTGCTTTTTCAGTTCTTCCTTTCTTGCACTCTGGAGCATAGTGACCCATCTCTTTGCACTTGTAGCACTGGATCTCAGATTTGTCCTTCTTACCTGACTTGGTATCCCTTCCATCAGACTTTCTGAAATTCTTCTTCTCAGAATTTGAATCTTTCCTTGAGAATCTTTTACCCTTCTTGAAGTTCTTGAATCCCATCTTCTTAAATGTCTTGACCATCAAGGCAGCCATTTGCATCATCTCCTCTTCATCATCCTCAGAATCAGAAGCTTCATCAGAGTTTGAATCATCATCAGAGTTTGATGACTCACTCTCAGATTTGATCACTAAAGCCTTTCCCTTGGCTTTCTTCCTTGATGATTCCTTCTTGATGGGCTTCTCCTCGACTTTGAGAGCAACAGATTTTGTCTTCTTGCTTGACCTCCTGTTTCTTTGTTCTATCTCAAGTTCATGAGTCTTTAACAGTCCATAGATTTCATCAAGATCTGTATCAGCAAGATCATAATTATCTCTGATTGTTGTTGCCTTTAAATCCCACTTTTCAGGTAGAGATAACAGAAACTTGAGATTGGACTCTTCAAGTTCATATTCCTTATCTACCAGAGACAGATCGTTCAACAGTTTGCAAAATCTGTCATAAGTCTCAGTCAAGGTTTCATTAGTTCTTGAATCAAAGTGCTCATACTCCTGTGTGAGTATTGTTTTTCTGTTCTTCTTAATAGCACCTGTTCCCTGGCATCTGACTTCTAAAGCATCCCATATCTCTTTGGCAGTTTTGCAGCCAATTACCCTGTTAGACATAACATTATCTAAAGCACTGTGGAGAAGATGTCTAACCTTTGCATCTTTTGCAATTGATGAGATATCCTCAGGAGTCATATCTTTCTTTTCCTTTGGGACAGTCTTTTGTTCTTGACCATCAACAACAGGGGACAATTTAGTTGGCATATGAGGACCATCATTAATTCTGTCAAGGTATTCTGGATCTGTAGCCTCCAGAAACATGGTCATCTTCACCTTCCAAATCGGATATTCTACAGGCCTGAGAATCGGAACTCTGATTGTTTCATATCGACTCACAGAATTAGGCTTAACCTGTTCAGCCTTGGGAGCAGCTTGATTTTCTTCAGACATGATTATTACTGTGTTTGAATCGTAAAACTGTATATATTAAACAGCCTTGGCTCTGATACCAATTGTTAGGCCGAATACACAATATAATCAAGTATGTATGAGAATAACAATAGTTAAAAAAAATTTATGAATCAATAAAACTGTAATCGTATTAACAGCTTCTCTCTTTATGATGTTAATGAATCACAAAGAGCTTCTAGGTTACAAGAATAATATATCAATATTCACGCATCCCTTCTAGGGATAACCTATCTGTGTTTATATAGTACACAGCTACATACAATCCATCTCTAATTGATATTCCTATAAGTTAGCTATACAATTCATATCAATTAAGGATTGCTTCAGTCTTCTATTCCAATCTCCTTAGCTGTATCAATATATTCTGCTTCTTTCCATCTTCAGAATGTATTGCTTCTAGAATCTTCAATTCTGCACCGACAGCTAATTCAACTTTCACCTTGTCAGACTTTAAATAAACTCTGACCGGCTTCAATTAAACTCTTTACCCTGTCAGAGTTTAACTAAACTCTGACTGGCTTCTGATAAACTCTTGTCAGTACCTGTTGCTTAAACACTGATAAACAAACATTAGCAATTATATCTAACAACCTAAACGCTTCGTATTGAGAAGTCAGAATGTCCAATCTGTTTTCCTGCACGTCTTCAGTTCCTTCCATTATTAGGTTAATGGTATCCCACATATGTTTCCCGCTTGTACAGTTCATCAACTGATAGCTCATTTCCTTATCCGCGGAGTCCGTCAATATCAACATTAAACCGGTGTCCAATCGAATCAGTTCTTTGTCAGAATCTGTAAATTCACTTATCTCCTTAGGTTGGGTGCCTGAAGGAATCCTGCTACCGTCAGGAGCTGTAGATTCACTAACTGGTTTCATTGGTACAAACGGTCCGTTCTCTAATATGCCAATATACAACGGATTAGATGCCTTGATAAATAACAGCATCTTCATCTTCCACAAACCGAAATCATCTCTAGTAAACGGGGGAACTTTAATACCAGCGGTTGTCTTTGGAGCACTCATGGTTTCTGAAAATTTCAAATTGTTTAAAATTCAAGAAATTCCAATTAAATGAAAAATTTTGAAAGTTAAAAAATTTGCTTCGTATTTTCACGCTACTTTTGATTTTGGTCTCATTCACCGGATCTGATTTGTATATCAATCAAGTAGCTCTGATACCAATTGTTAGGTCCAAAGTATCGTAGAAGGGGGGGAATACGATACTCACAAATAATTTAATTTCGTTCGCGGATTAATCTTTCAGTTCTATAACGAAATCAAACACACCAAACCAAATCAAGTTTCGGGGAATATATCTTTTTATAAATATAAACCTCGAGGGGTGCTACAATTTCTAATCCGTAGATTAGCGTCAATGAGTTTAAGGTAACACAAATACACAACAATAATCAAGTTCTGAGCACTATTAATTTCTCTGATAATTTTCTCCGGCTCTTCTCTCTCTCAGTTATGTGTCTGTGTTGAATGCCCTTAACTAAAGAAGACACCTTCTTCACTCTGTATTAACTGTAGGCTTTGTTTAGAAAAACCATCGAATTAGAATTGTAGAAACAATCCTGGCCGTTGGATCTTCTTCAACCTGTCAGACAAGTAATTCTTTTCACCTGCTCCATGAATTAAAAACCATCGAATGGATTTAAAAACCATCGAATTAATTAAGTTAATTCACCATTCGATAGTTTTTTAATTAAAACTATCGAATACCAAATTAACTTATTTTGGTTTTCAATTAATCACTTTACCTACCATTCGATAGTTTTCTAATTAGAAAAACTATCGAATTCCTTTTCTTGTCTTTTGTTCATTAATGCTTCCACTGAGCTCCTGGGTGTTTAAGAAATAAACTGTATTAATTTCTTCGGAGACGATAAAACAACTTGATCTTTTCAATGTCGTCACCTAGTGCAACTGGTCTGGTTCACAGATGAATAACACTTGATCAATTCTTATTTTATGTCTTCAATACATTGCTGCTGATACGTCCCTTGTCATTCTGGTTGCTTCATCACTGGAATCCCGTGGTACTGAACCCTAAATCATTCACATACTTCTGTCGTCTTCAAAGTCTTGTTTCTATTGCTGTCACTGAGGCTTGAACATTTTCATGAACTTCTTTCCGTGACCTGTTTACGGACTTCAAGAATACATAACGTATTTTGATTTTTTGAGTTTACCTTTTCTTCTCTGATTCTGGATTCTTGTGCTTCTATTAATACTATTGTCTGTCTTGTCCTTTGTTGAGTTGTAGTTATCTCTTTTACATCTTATGTTACATTATGCTTTACACCATCTGTGTTGTCATCAGCCTTATAGGATGAGCTAGAGTTGTGCCCGTCCTCAGTTTTAGAACGAGACTTCTCCTTATGACTCCTCGACCCCTTGGACTATGATTTTTCACTTTGCACCTTCTTGGGGGCTTTCTGCTTTGTCTCAGAAAGCTTATGCCTTAAATCAGCATTTGTGAGTTTCTTCCCCATTCGATCGAACACGCTTATAGTCCTTGTAGCTGAAGGTTCAGGGTCCTCCTTATCCTTGGCTTCAACTTCAGAGTACCAGTCTGGATTACTCTGGTCAGTCTCAACATCAGAAAAAGTCTTTTTGGCCTTCTCCTTCTTAGGCCCTTCTTCATCACTGCCAAAATCCAGCCGAACTGGTGTAACCTTTGGTGCCTTAGAGCATTTTTCCGAGGACCTTTGCTTTTTTCGCCATTTTTTCATCTTTTCAGACTTTCTCTCCAAGGAATCAACCCTTTCGCCAATTTTCTTAAGGTGATCAAGAATATCCTTGTTCGTAACCTCGCCTTGAGGACCCTTTCCACGATCATCTTTGTCGTTGGTTGTCGTTCGTTAGAGTCCCCTTCCTTCTGCGCCAAAGTGTATATTCTTTTTAATATTTTCTAACTAAAATTTTTACTTTTCTATTTTTTCTAACTAAAATCTCTCATTTTCCAAAAATATCACGGGCAATTCTTTTTAATGAAATAAAATAATAATATTTATAATTACTAATAACTAACCGATTAGATTTTTTTTTCCAAAGCGTAAATTTTTTTTAATTTTTTCTAACTAAAATTTTTCCTAAGTAAAATCTCACATTTTTCAAAAATATCACATGCAATTTCATTTAGTAACATAAAATAATAATATTATAAATACTAATAATTAACCGATTACCTTTGTTAGCCAAAGCGTATATTCTTTTTTATATTTTTTATCTAAAATTTCTCTTTTTCTAAAATTATCGTAGATGATATCTATCTATACTATACTATTATATAATAGCCGAAACATTGAAAGTTTTGATTTCAATTTTCGGTAATTTATTCTATTTAATCTATCTATCTGTACTATTATATAATAGCCGAAACATTGAAAGTTTTGATTTTCGATTTTCTCAAATATATAACATAACTACAAACTCTTTTAATTATACTTTACTTAAAATTCAAAAATACGACATTTTTTAGAAAATATTTACATTTATATTTATATATATTACAACAAAATATATTGATAATTTTGACAGTTATCTTTACTGACATGCATACTAAGCTATTAAGCTATTAGAAAATCTATAATTTTTTTAAGATTTAAAGTATGAAAGTAGTACTTTTTAAAAATGTAGCATTTTCAGAAGTATTAAAATCTTAAACATTTTCAGAAGTATTAAAATCTTAAAAAAATTAAAAATAAATTTCAAAATTAATATTAAAGTCGTCCATACGTTGCACGAGTTATAGGCTTCTATATAATAAGTATAAAGATGAACTTATTCAAAAATTTGGTAGTTTGTTCCTCAATACCGCCAAAACAATCTCAACTGTTGAATTTTATTTTTTAAAATAGACTATCAAGACTATAACATAAAAAGAAGAATTTTTTATTTAAAAAGAAGAAATTTTTATCTAAAAAGAATATAAACTCAAAGAGGTTTTTGTATAGGGTTTTTCAAACTTTTAAATTAAAATGTAATCATAACTTAATAAGGAGAATAATTTAATTAATATGTAAATTATATCAATTTATATTTTAAACCAAAAGAATAATGATCATTCGATCTTCAAATAGATAGATATGAACCATTGTATCTAATATTAAAAAATATATTTGATTCTTAGTTGAACTATATTCTAATACTAAAAAGGTATTGATAACTTAAACCAATATCAGTAGATTTTTTAAATCAAATAGATTTCTCAACATAAAAATTCGTCATTTTCTTCTCTATTTCTATTCCGTTTCAGGGTACTTTTAATCATAAAATAATTGTTAAACCATCACTAAATTAAAGATTATTTTGTGAGTTTCACGTGGACATGGACTTTATAATCGTACAAATATAATTTTTAGAACTAAAGATAAAGTACAAATAGTAAATTATGCATGTAAAATCTAATAAATATCAACTTTTTAACTACAATTTGATCATATAAACTAATACCATTTAAATATAAAAAATTGTAAATAAATATAATTATAAATATTAAAAGAAGAGTCGTGCGTTGCACGAGTAATACACTGGTACTTTTAACATACTAACAAAATTTTAAATTTTGAATCACCGCAATAACATATTAATATTACCTATTTCAAAAATTAACAAAGGACTTAAATATTGGCTCATATAAATTTGAATAAATACATAAAATATATGTGTTTTGCACAGGGTGAACGCAACATGAAATAATTTATTCAAAAATTTATACTTATATATTTTATCCATAAATTCAATCGTCACGGTATAACACCATAATAAAAAAAGAATCATTAAACTTTAGAATAAATATATGAGAATCGTTAGATTTTCGAACTCCATCAACAACGTATCAAGTACAAAAATTAATATTTTTATCTCTTATGATATTAAAAAAAAATAGAATTTTGGTCGTAATGGGACAATAGTACTGCAAAAAAGTAAGAATCAGTAGATCTTAAAATATATACACGAGAACCGTAGAATATAATGTCAAGCAATATTTTATATTTTAATTGATAAATTATTTTCTAAAATGTTCAAGGTTCAAAATTCGTCAACAATAAATTAAAATAAATTTCTTTTAGAATTATCAATACTAATAAAATTAAAAATTAAAGAACTAAAATAAATATGAATACTAAAAATAAAATTGTGAATTAATATAATAAAAAATATTAAAAATATTCGTGCATTGGATGCGGTAAAAGCTATTTTAAATGGAATTCTCTATGCAAAAATTCCAGTTAGATAATATTTGTGAAACAAAATATATTCATATCAATTATGAACACTCTTTCCTATTTCCTACTGCAGGCAAGTACTGCGGTAGTAATAAAAAATTCTTAATATTATGCTCATATATACTTTTTTTAAGATCACAATACATGTAAACATATGAATCTAATATTCGATTTTCAAATTTTTTTCTTAACATATATTTTGATTTCTTTATAGATTAAAAATGTGAGTAATTAAATAATAATTATAATACACTCAAATGAAAGAATTTAAATTTTGAATCATATAAATTTGAGTAAATATAAATAAAATATTTATGTTTTGCACAGGTAAACGCAACACGAAATAATTTATCCAAAAATATATCCTTATATATTTTATACATAATTTTGGACGTCACGGTAAAATACCCTAAAAAAATAAGAATCATTAAACTTTAATATAAATAAACGATAATCGTGAGGTGTTCAAATTTCATCAACAACATATCAAATGTAAAAATTATTATTTTCATCTCTAAATATATATATATATATATATATATTAAAATCCAGAATTTTGGTCGTTAAGGGATGATAGTAGTACAAAAAGGTAAGCATCATTAGATCTTAAAATAAATAGATGAGAACCATTAAATATAATATCAAGTAATATTTTATATTTTAATAGACAAATTATTTTTTCATAAGTCCAAGGTTCGAAATTTGTCACTAATATATATATATATATATATATATATATATATATATATATATATATATATATATATATATATATATATATATATATTGTATTTTAGAATTATAAAATTAAAAAAATTTGAAAGTTAAACAACTATGAATACTAAGAATAAAATTGTGAATTCATATAATACAAATTGTAAAAATATATGTGCATTCCATGGGCTATAATCTAGTACATATAATACATATATTTATCATATTTTTAATTAAATATAATTATAAATTTTGATTTAGTAAATCAAAAATGAAATCCTACAACTTTTTCCTTTCAAAAATCATTGAAAATTATGAAATATTTTGGCAAGATTCTACAATAGAAATTATATATATATATTGTAACGCCCCCAGATCCGGGGTTTGGGATCCAGGTCGTCACCTCACCATCCAATCATATAATACCTGTATTAACTCAATGATCCGATCAAAACAAAATGTACTATCCAGGATCTCACACTACTAACTACAACCTGTACATGGAATTATTACAACCCATTTTGTAAACACACTTAATAAGGATATCTGAACCTATCCAACTTACTCATACAGTATCCTTCTTGAACTGCACTATCTCAAGGGAGTATCTTCCACATTCCTTTCCTCGCAATACGGGACGACCGACTATGGTCTCACTGAAAATATAATTTTTAACAAAGTAAGAATGAGCGAAAGAATGCTCAGCAAGTTAACTAGTCACTAATATAAAGTTCTTCCAATAATATAAAAGTAGTACATAGTTTTCCATTGAAAGTACTCATACTTAATATGAAGTTTAGAATACTACCATATGAATGAGTTTAGTTCATAATTTATAAATACACTATCAGTGACTTAGCACGATTTTTAGAAATCAACAAGTACGCAGTTCCAGATGCTGTTAGATGAACAACACTAGTTCACCAGTTTTTAAATTACCGTTGTCTTTCATCAATAAATAACCAGAATCATTTCACCTTTTTAAATATTGCCTTCGAAATATCAAATCATTCACAATAAAGTTAACACTCACCCAAATAAAGGTAACTGTAACACCTCCATCTATAATTAAATGAGGGGCTACCTATTAAATATAAACTTGAATACGTAGTACTAAAATCTCTAAAATAACAAATAAAAAGTCTAAATAATTCTAAAATCCCATAATCTTAATCAATGAAATAGAGGGTAGCTCTCCTTCACACAATCCCAGATCCCCCTAACCTGCCAGAAAAAGAATACGACATGAGCCAAATGCCCAGTACGAATTTGGAATACAGTTTATAAAACATTAAAATAGATATACATATTTGACAGTTAATAATAAAATAATTATTTTAAAAAAAACATGGCTGAAGCAACGAAGAGGGTAGGATATTTCATACCGAGATCAGAACAGATACAGATACATACATCATAGGGTACCGTAATGTATGCAACAAACTGGATAACTTGTACGACATATACATCGTCATCGCCAAATCAAACCACAAATCAAATCAAACTCTAGGTGCACCCACGTATCCTGAAACAAATATCAAAATGGCCAAAGCTCCTCCCAAGAGCTATCAGAAGGATACGACGTGACCAATCACACTGTCACGGAAGTGTCATGCCACTGGTGCCGCAATGACATGGTTGTAGTATCCCTACAGCTGGTTAACTCTGTATACCCTATATCACTAAGGGTTTCAAATAAAATAATTTTGCACAATTTAAAAATCACTTGATGCATATATTTCAAATATTTTAAATTTGTAAGAATCACTAAAACAGATATTCAAATATTCTGAAATAGAACTGGAACATAATTTAAATATCTCAGAATAAAACTAAAATATGCACTTTAATATTTTGGAACAGAACTGAGATAGAGATATTCAACTATTCTAAAAGGATATTTAAGATGCTTCGTTTTAGAAAATCGGAAAGAATAATCAAAACAGTTTTTTTTATATAAATAATTTTTAATAGCCAAACGAATTAATGATGGAACAACAAATCTGAGAACTGAACGAAACAAATATAGTTAATCCTAATATGAGTAGCGCTGAATGAAAAAGGAGAGAAATCTGTACCTCAAAATAACAATCTTATATATTATCAATTTCACAATGATCTTGTAAACACCCAGCTTCCGATCTAATTACAAAAATATCATTTAAATTAAGAATACACATTATTGATTTATAGAAATGTGTGTTAGATTTAAATTACAACAGATGATATCAAACTACTTATCTAGCTTATTACACTTTTACTATTAATTGAAAACATCCCTATTAACTAAATAATTCTTAAAATACGATTAATAGCCTATCTGTTTTGAAGTCCTACTTTGTACTCTACAACTTTACATCTATATGCATCCTTGTATCATAGATTTTCAATCCAAAATATGTAGACTGATTTATTTTAATGATAAAACTAGTTAGAGGTGACATGTATTATAGAGATAATGGGACATGAGTTTTTTAGAAGTAATATAACAAGTCGTTTACTACCCCGAGCAGGTGACCAAACTGGGCCATAACAATCTTAATATTTTAATACTAGTGTTGTTTAAATAATCAATTAACCACTTTTCATATTCTTTGACTACTGTCTATATAAACACTACAACCCTACAATTCATTATAATAAACAGGTTTCCATTGAAATCAAAATCAAGAAGATGACTTACCGTCTTTTTATTTTTCCTTTTTCCTCTTTTCTGAATCGCTTCTCTGTCTCTCTATGATTCTCATGTGCGGCTTCTTTCTTTTAGTTAGGGTTAAACGATTCTAAACGAAATAAATATCTAAACGCCTAACTGATTTTCATCTATATTTAGAATTATAAATAAAAATATTAATATTAAATACATACTATTTATTACTTTCTATTTTATTAAAAAAATATATTATTATTATTATAATTGTTAAAAATTGCCGAATATTACAGTAACTCAGCACCTTGGCCTTTGTTACAGTGTTAATCAGAATTTTTCCAACTGGAGGGAAGGGACTTATCCAAAACAGAAAACATGATATGAAGTGACGATGATCAGTCGCCATAACCATATCCACCGCGGGTCTTCTCTACTAGTAGAAGGGTAATTACTTCATTCATAAGTTACCCCAGGATGAAAGCTTCATTCACGATCATCCTGGATGGGAGCTCCATATGCACTCATCCTGGCGCATTCGGCCAATAATTGTTGATGGACCGCCTGGCTAACGGCCTCTTACACTCTCGGGATCGCCCGTCGACGATCTTGCCACCGCCAGAGTCCCCTTGTTTTATTTTCTTTCAAAAATCATTTTGAATATAAAATCGAGTAGTTTAGGTCCGACCTCGGTCGGCCAATTCTTTCTTGAAAACCACATTATCTGAGAAAAACGTGACCGGGGGTTTTCGCAAAAAGACCTTGAGCGAGAGGGTACACGAGTATAAAAGTTTCGAAGCATCTTGGATCGTTTTAAAATAATATTTCAAGTATTTTTGGAAGTATTTAGAATGTTTGATAGATATTTAAATAATGTATCTAATCCAAGATAATTATTTTTGGAATATTTTAATAAATAAAGTTCATTAAGTAATCGTAAGAACATATACTATCTCCCGAAGAACCTTTCGGGTTTACATAGTTATAATACATCAAAACAAAATACCGCTCCCCGGTCAACTCTACTTTTTGGACCAACGCGCTCTATCCCTAGAGCCGTCGTCCGAATATTAAATTCAAGATACCATTATTAACGAGGTATGCTTTATCAAAACTTTAACATATAAAGTTCATAATATAAATCGAACAATTATACTTGATATTAAAACCGTAAACACAACATGATATATCTTTGGTATATGTATTTGAGAAAGTAAACTTGCATAAACATGCTCCATATATATTTTCATGAGTAAAACATAGGATTAGAAAACTTGTCACAATACTTTGATCAAAAGAGTGTATATATATTTGAATAAACAAGTATTAAGCATTTGAAAATATACCTACTCTGACCAATAGAGAAAGAGTTAGTTAAACTTGTCTGATGTCCAAGCTCTAACTAAATGTCATCTCTTCTAGTCCTGGAACCTCTACCAAGACAATACATAACCTTAATTAGTCACTCACCACTTGCAAATGACTATTACATGCTAACTCTCTAAGGATTACCATTTGCGTAACCTCGACTTAATCATTTTTATAAAATAGGAAATTAATCTTTTTAATACAAATCCTTTTCGTGATTCTTCCTAACTGTCTCTAATATTATTTTTCAAAGTTTCACATTTTAATATGGATTTTAAGTGGTCCAAACATGGCCTCAAAGTAACTGACCAGAGATGGGCTGCTTCTCCGAACGGCGTTTACTAAAACTCACTTTTCTCCTAAACCGTAAATCGGATTAACATGATTTTCGCACCAAAACAAACTATGAAACAAGATCTAGCTAAATGTGGCTAGTGGTTACACTTAAAATGATTCTAATGTCTCGGGTTCTTTGTTCAAAACAGGGCTAATGAAATTTTGTCATTACGACGGCTAGAAACACATGATTCCCAATATTTTACCACACCAAAACATCATTCAACCAAACCAAATCATCATCATCAACTAATTATCATCTCAACCAAACCATCATCTTTACAACCAAAGTCAAATCCAACATCTACTCATTTTATCCATCAAAACAACAACAATCATCCACCAAAACCAACCATCCATCCTTATAACCATACTAACATAAACTAACTCAAAACTCATCACATAAATCAATTTATAACTAAGGGTTCAAAGAGTGTATACCTTCCTTGATGCCTCAAACATACTAACAATAGCTTACAATCCTTTCTTGAGCCTTGAATTAAACTTAGAAGCCTTAAACTTACAAAAGAAAATCAAGAACACAAGTTAGTATTTCGAAATCACTATTCATACCTCAACGTTGATTCAATATTTGACCATGCTATACTACTTGGATGGCCATGAAATTTGGAACGTACCTTGGGTATGGAGTGACGAAGCTATGGTCCAAATGTGGCTATTTTATCATGAGTAAATCTCAAGTTATGAATTTTGTCTCCTCCCTTGGTCATGCTGGGCAGAATGTTGAAGAAATGGGGTGGGGAGAGTTTTCTTGGCTTTTCCTTGATATTTTTGCTTGGTTGGTTGTGTTAATAATGAAGTAGCATGTGTTTAAAGGCTTGGTTGGATGAAATAAGCTTGATTACCTCACTAATTGCCAAGTGTTGATCATCTAGCTAAGTAAGAAATGTAAAGGTGTTAACCACTTGTAATCATCTTGATGACTAGCACATGCTTGGTGCTTTGGTTGTGATTATCCCATATCTACTTGCCTAACACATTCTTTTCTCGTTTAATCGCAATTCTCTATGCATTCGCTTTATCGCTTAACCTCCTTATAAAGTCTGAACGGTTTTTAAATCGTTTTGTTACGAAATGTTCAAGGTGAATGTCCTTAGTGCATTAGTACCTTGCTGGAATGTATACCCGTGAGATTTCTAATTTTATTAAATTTCTAAGCCTTGATGTAATTGACGTATCTTGCAATATCTCGTATATTCCAGGTGAAATAGTAAAAGAAATGGAAATCTTCGAATTTTGACAACTTTTACATTCTTTTATTTATTTAGTACAACAACGATACAACTTCGAAACTTCAGTTTTCCAACTCCTACATAGGGTGGTCTGAAAAAAAATTCCTTAATCAACAAAAGTACTATACATCAAGGGTTTTTAATAAGTAGAAAAATTGGGGTTATTACATATATATATATATATATATATATATATATATATATATATTGTAGTATTCTATGTGAGAATCAAGATTTATATTTTGTGAAATAATAATAACGACATTTCATATTAATGATGTGCTACAAGACTCTAAAAGAATAACCTAGTAAATATAATGCGTTTAGTTGTATATAAAATAACTTGATTATTCCTTTCTTTACAAATAATTGTTAAATCTTTTACAAATGAGAGTGGACCTCTCTCCTTCTTTCTTTTCCCCTCTTTCTAACCCTAACCTAAAACTCTCTAAATCTCTTCAATTAAATCCTTTTCTTAACCCAATTTCTTCCTCTTTGTTTCCTTTAGAGAATGTTTGTCTTTGTCTTTTCTTTTCTCTTCAATCCACTATTTCTCTTGTTCTTGTAGATATTTCATCCTTACAAGTGAAATATGGATTGAGAGCCTCTTGTTTGTTCAAATCCATCATTCTTGATGGTATAGAATTGACTCTCTTTGAAATTGTTTTGGTTCTTGTTGATTTGATAATTGTAAGATCTGTGAACTTTATTAATTATATAATTTGTATTATATTTGTAGAATAATTATTATGAAGTATTTTGAGTTTTAATGATAAAGGTTGTTAAGTGATTATGTGTAAATTGGTGTGTCGGAAGCCCCGTTCAAATATCTTGTCATTTGAAATATCTTCAATTTTGAGCCCCGTTTTGAAAATTCAAGGGCCCCGTTGAAATTTTGTACATCATTATTATTCCTTCGTCATTCGTGTCCGAATCATTATCGGAGGATTTCTTCGTATTATTATATCCCTTATTATCCGATACTATCAATAGTATTTGTTTTATTCAAAGGAAGAAAAATTATTTCAAACCCTAACCCTAATTTATCTAGGGTAATGGATATATCGTCCGTATCAATAATACATCTGTTATAGCCCCAGTATTCTTGAGCATTAGTTATATAAATGATATGTATTGATTTGGATAACTATCAGTCTTTGTGGATAGCTATCACCTCGTAAAACGTGTATTTTTCTAAATTAGGGTTTTAAAGCGAACCAGTGGATCAATATCGATCCAAAAATGTCGTTTAGGGTATTATTTTCCACTAAGTATAAAAAGGAGAATCGTACATTATCCTTCATACAATCTGTATTAAAAATACAGAAAAATATAAAATTCTCGAGCCGTGTTCTTCGTGTTCTCGAAAATCGAAATCAACTTTTGATTATGTTATTGAAATCCAAATCACAAGTTCAAGTACTCAAATCAAAGATCTTGAGCTCTAGTTTCAGAATCTTCCAACCATATAATCATCTGGTAATTTTTTGATTTTATATGAATTTTTCAATATTTGAATTAAATTAGGGTTCTTGATTAAATTTGGGGATTTTCATTCTGTAGATTCTCCGTTCAATTGATTTCTTCCAACATGTTCCTTGGGTTCTAATTAGTAGGAATTCATGCTTTAATTTCATGTTTGTGTTCGAATTTGATGAAATCGATTCTAGGGTTTTTGACCTAATTTTCTTTTGAATAGTCTGTTCTTGTTGATGATCTGACATGACTTTGGATAGAGGGTTTTGATTGTTTGTGTTGTAATCTTCATTTTAACACCAAGAACGTTGAGTTTCATGTACAAAATAAGTAGATCGTGTTTTCGGCCGGAGTTGTTGCCGCCGGTTTCTTTGACCGGATTTTGTGATCGATTCCGGCATGATACAGATGTGTGTTTGTGTTGGTTGGGTTTGTCATGAAAAACCGAGCAAAAGCCCTATGGTTTGGTGTCGTTTTGATCGGGAATGAAGGATTCCGGCCACCGGACGCCGGCCGGATTCTGGAAAACCCAGATTCCGGCGGGTTGTTCTTGGTGACCCGGTTTTGTCCTTCCCGACCCGTTTACCCGAAATTTTGACCCGGTTTCAATCTTCGAAACCCTAAATTCATTTTCAGAAAAATGTTTTTGAATTTTATTTTTAAAATAATTCGAAAATAGTTTAAATATTTATAAAAATCATATTTTTATTTTAAAAATACATTTCTAAATTCAGAAAATTCTGAAAAATTATATTTAATTATTTAAATTCGAAAACTGATTAAATTTAATTATTTTTAATTAATAATTAATTTGTTTAATTAATTGATTAATTCTTTTAATCAGTTAATTCTTAATAATTAATTATTACTTAGATTTAATTAATTAAAATTAAAATTAAGTTTAATTATTTTATATTAATTGATTAAATTGTTTTAAATCTTTATATTGGGATAAATGATCCGATTTTTGACCTAAAAATATTTTGAGGTTTAATTCCTTTGAAATGAGAGTCGAATTTTTTTCTAAAATTATTTCTTGGACGTTACGAGACTTATGTGATTTATTTATCACAATTAAATGGCAATATGTGTTACGAAAGGCATATGTCTAGGCCTATTTGTAAACACTGAGGATTCTACTCAACTTTAATTAAGATGTAATAAGTAAATAATAAAAATCATATGTCACAGGAATCTCAGAAGATTATATCTGTCAAAGAATGAAGATTAAAGCCATCTACAGACTTGAAGTGATTCTACATTGAAAGAAGATCAATTTGTTGATCAAGCCTCAGTGAAGTATTCAAGCTCAGTGGATTTATTAAAGTGACGGAGATTTCAAGTGGTGACAGCAAAAGATACTGATTACGGAGTTCTTGAATGAGAAGGAAGTGAATCACTACTTAAAGTCAAACAGATAAAGAACAGACATTGTCGTTAGTCACTCATGAACCAGACCGTGCATTGAGTGTCAACGTACTAATGTGTTTGTTATTTATCTAAGTTTTAAGTGATTCTGGAATTGTATGAGAAGTCAACTAATTCTATTTATTCTCTTATAAATAATTAATATTATTAAGTAAATTATTTATTAAATTAATTCTGTAAAAAATTAATTTAATACATAATTTATTTAGTTAATTATTTAAATTAGAATAAAAATGAACTAGGAAGACTTAGGTTTGAACTAGGAAGACTTAATTTATTGAACTAGGAAGACTCACAAGTGAGTCTTCCCGATTGTCTTCCTAGGCCAAACCCTAGTCTTCCCGGTTGTCTTCCCTTCACAAACATTGTCTTCCCGAGAGTCTTCCAAGGCCAATTTCATTGTTTTCCTGCAAGTCTTCCAAGGCTTAACTGTATTCTGTTTTAAAGTGGCTTGCACGTGGAGAATTGAAAAGCAATGCAGTGATATATATACAAAGGCAGAAGACTTTCAAGATATTACATTCACAACAAAAAGACACAGAAGAACATATCATTACATTCCTTCACAGTCTTTACTCCTCAACTGTCCGAGCATTCATTTTCTACCAGTGAATTAAATTCTTGATTGTTTGTAACATTTAATCCTTTAGAATCAATTCACTTGTACTGCTTTGACTTTCTAGCGGATCATAATCCCTAGATTTTATATCGAACTACTTTTTAGTATTCGATCCTTTTTATTACAAAAATAGATAAATTCATGTCGAATTTATTCTAGGTTTGTTTTATCAAGAAACCTGTAATCAGTGATCAGAATTGTAACACCCTTCAAGTTCAATAGAGTTTTATTTAACTTGAATATTGTTTCAGTTTTATTCCGCACTAATTTGTTTCTAATTGTTAAATTATTCAACGGACAAATTTTGATTAAACGGTATCGTTTGTATTCAACCCCCCTTCTACAAACTTATCAGGACCTAACAATTGGCATCAGAGCCTTTTGATTGATATACAAATCAAAGATCTAATTGTTTTGAGATTTTTTCTTAAACTCTGAAATTTTTATTATTCCTAAAAATCTCAAAAGATGTCTACTACACAGAAAGTGGGTACAGTCAAAATCCCAATGTTCAGCAAGGAGCATTATCCTATGTGGAAGAAGAAAATGCTCCTATTTCTTAAAGTTGCTAATGTTAAATACATTAATGTGCTGAAGAATGGTCCCAAAGTCCCTATGATTATTGAGGGAGAACTAATAGAGAATCAGGTTGTTACTAGGGTTGCTAGGATGTACCCTAAGGATCCCAAGGATTACACTCCTGATGAAAAAGAGGATGTTACCTTGGATGCCTGTCTACAGTTGATCCTTGTTGATTGTCTTGATCCTATCATGCATAATCATGTCCTAAACTGTGATACTGCCAAACACATTTGGGACACTATAGAGATAATCAATGAGGGGACAGAGGAAGTTAGAGAGAATAAGCTGGAAATTCTCACCTCTCAATATGAGCATTTCAGATCAAACCCTGGTGAAGGTATCACTGAGGTTTTTGAAAGATACAACAAATTAATCAATGATCTGAATCTCAATGGGAAGCACTACACTATCAAGGAAATTAACAAGAAGTTCCTACTGACACTTCCACCTCATTTGGAGCACAGAATATCTGCCATTAGAGAAGCAAGAGATCTTAGAGAGATTGCTTTGGAAAGACTGTATGGTGTTCTGAAGACCTATGAGCTGGAGCAGATTCAACAAAGGGAGCTGTATGGAACTGGGAAGATAGTTAGTGTAATATCCGTGAATTTTATTATTTGATTAAATGATATATTTAATCTAAAATATTTATTGTGGAATATTGGAATATTATTAAATGATAATTATTGTGTGATTATGTGCTAAATGGTGAGTCGAAAGCCCCTTTCAAATATTTCGTCATTTGGAATTTTCTTCAAATCTGAGCCCCGTTTTGATAATTTAAGGGCCCCATTGGAATTTCGTACATTAATTATTATCTCTTCGTCTTTCGTATTCGAATCATTATCGGGAGAGATATTCGTATCATTTCATTCCTACCTATTTGATTCTGCAAGAATAATTCGTTTTGTTCAAAAAGGGAAAAATTGTTCCGAACCCTAATTGCTTAAGGGGACGGATATATCGTTTTATATCAGTATTTCATTTGTTATAGCCCCCGTATTCTTGAGCATTAGTTATATAATGATATGTATTGATTTGGATAATTATCAATCCTTGTAGATAATTATCTTCTCATAAAACGTATTTTAACCTAATTAGGGTTTTTAAACGATCTAGTGGATCTATAACGATCCAAAAGTGTTCCTTAGGGTATTATTTTTCCAAAAATATATACAGACGAATCGTACCTTATAACCTTCATAATCTGCATTGCGTATTATCAAAAAAAGTAAAAATTCCCGAAATGTGTTCTTCGTGTTCTTGAGCTTAGATCCATTCGTTCGAGGTGTTATTGAAATCCAAATCTGAAGTTCTTGTACTCAAATCAAAGATCTTGATCTCTAGTTTCAGAATCTTCCAACCTCATCATCATCTGGTAATTTTTCGATTTATTATGAATTTTTCAATATTCGAATTTAATTAGGGTTCTTGATTAATTTGGGGATTTTCATTCTGTTGATTCTCCGTTCAATTGGTTGCTTCTAACATGTTCCTAGGGTTCTAATTAGCAAGAATCCATGCTTTAATTTCATGTTTAAGTTCAATTTAGTCGGGTTTGATTTTCGGGTTTTGACCCGAATTCTTCTTTTGCTTCGTTCGTTCTTGTTGTTGATCTGACATTGATTATGATATGGGGCTTTGATTGTATGAGTTATAAGCTTCATTTTGGTATATTAATCTTTGAGTTTCATGTAGAATTAAAGTAGATCGGGTTTCCGGCCGAAGTCGTCGCCGGCGAATTTTTTGAACGAATTCTGGGCACGATTCCGGCATGGGACAGATGTGTTTGTATGTGGGTTATGTTTGTCTTGAAAAAGCGAACAAAAGCCTTATGGTTTGGTTTTGTTTTGATCGGAAATGGCGAAGTCCGGCCACCGGACGCCGGCCGGATTCTGGAAAACCCAGATTCCGGCGGGTTGTTCTTGGTGACCCGGATTTGTTCTTCCGACCCGTTTACCCGATTTTTCGACCCGGTTTCAATCTTCAAAACCCTAATTCATTTTCTAAAAACTGTTTTTGGATTTTATTTTTAAAATTAATTCGAAAATAGTTTAAAAACTTTAAAAATTCATATTTTTATTTTAAAAAATATATTTTAATATCAGAAAAATTCTGATAAATTATATTTATTATTTTAAATCCGAAAATTGATTAAACTTAATTATTTTAAATATTTTTAATTAATAATTAATTTATTAATTAATAATTAATTTATTAATTAATTGGTTAATTCTTTTAATCAATTAATTCTTAAAAATTAATTATTAATTAGATTTAATTAATTAAAAATTTAGTTTAATTATTTTCAAGCCTATTTATTTATTTAAAAATAGTTGGAGTATTTAAAGAGTGTCAATTAATTTTATTAATTTATTTATTTGCATTTAAATGTTTATATTGGATTTAAAAATCCGATTTTCGATTTAAAAATTTGTAATAACTTATTAAAAATTCAAATAAGTTTCGTATGATGTTTTAAAAATGTTTATAAGTGCTATATGGTTCATATTAATTGTGTGTTGTGTTCTATAGTCTGTATATGCCCGTACTAGGGCAAATATCTGAGTTTTAAATATCGTAAATAATACCGGACGTCCGATACGTAACCGGCTACTTGTTTAAATGTGATTATTGATTGAATAAGTGTCGAGAGTAGAACGAGAATAGTTAGACTTATTGTGATGAGTTGTTTAATTATAGAATCGAGTTCCCGGAGCAAGGGAAAGGGAAAAGTAGAGTGAGCAGAGTCGATCCGACAGCAGCTTAGACCAGGCAAGTATCCGTGCCTTCACTTGAGATAAAATTTATTATTGTCTTGATTATTTGAATACCGTTATCCCCAGAACAATTCAAATTATCAATCCTTTAACCGCATTTGGACAACTGATTCCATTTCCTTAGAGATTCTTGATTCTTTGATTTGATCTGCATCGGAAACCCTTATTTCCAATTCACTTGATTATTGTTTACCACCTATTGTTATTGTTTATCATCCTTTGATTATCATTGACAACCATTGATTATTTGACTTCCATCTTGACTATTGATTACGGTCATTGATTATCGACTACCAATATTGATTCCCTTATTGAATGAGTACACTGTACCATTGTAATTATTCCATGATTATTTCTCAATCTTCATTTGATACTGAACAGTTGAAGCTCTTTTGCAATTACTATACATTCAGTTTATCTTATTGAGCATGTTATTGTTTATACCCTATTATAGATTTGGCATGTGTTTTTAAAAATGGACCAGTAATTGGTCGGGCCATATTTATGGTCAGAATAACTTAAGGCCCAAATTGGCCTGGGATCCAGCAGAGGACTATGTCATGAGCTAGTCCGGGGTTGATGCGTGGCTGGCCAGCAGCACAACCTTTGATTTGAATAAAATGTATAAGCCAAATTCTAATTCTTTTCTTCAATTGTTATTGATACAAAGCATGTGTTAGCTAAATATTGTTGATTCTGATATCATAAATTCATATCCTTACAACTGTGATAGAAATGATTCATTGATGTTTGCTGAGCAATTTTGGCTCACTCTTGCTTGTTGTTTTCTAACCCTATTCCAGTGAAGCGAGAGTATGAGTCGGCATAGCGTGACCGATAGTTCACCAGCAGCCAGGAGAGCCCCTCGAGTCATTGTCATTGGCAGGGTAGTTGTTGTTTTGCTTTTCTAGATTAGATGTCTAGATTTGAACTTTGGTTGTGATGTAATAACTCTGATAAAACTGGTATTGTATTAATAAAAGATTGTAGTAGCTTGTGTTCATTGCCATAATCTGGATGCGGTCTTGGTCAAGGGGTATTTGTGTCTTTATATATATTATGCATGTGTTAAATAGTATTCCGTTGGTCGGATGACTCCTCAAATCTGTACCCCGGGTTTGGAGGGCGTCACAGTTGGTATCAGAGCAACAGGTTATGGCATTTGAAACAAGTTAGGACTTAGGGTCCAGGATAACATAGAGAGTTAGGAGTTCATGTAAGGATATTAGGAGGTCAACTAGGGATATTATGCGTAGTGATTAAATGTGGTTATAATTGTAGCCCCCTAGTTCTAGTTCAGACTCAGACCCTTCCGAGGATACGATAGCAGAGATACCTACACCCGTTAAGAGAGCAGGACCGTCTCGGCCAGTGCAATATCAGCCTAGGCATCAGGACCCAGTGGTCAGGAGAGATCAGATACCTTGTCCTATTCCACTCCGACAAGTAGCCCCAGCACCAGTGTCTCAGGCATCAGTTTGTGGGCCTTTGTATCAGTTATGTGAGCCACCAGTTCCACACCATGTGTATCAGAGGGTGAGTAGAGAGAAGGAGTACCTTTATGGACAGGTTATGGAGATGGGTAGGGTTCGTTCGATCGAAGCAGGCGCTGTCAGAGAGAGAGACAGACTTAGAGATCAGATGAGAGACATTCAGATGAGGTTTAGGGTTACGAGGACCTTGGTTGAGACTCGATTGCACGGATTAGCTTCTAGTCGAGAGGGAGAGACAGTAGCAGGGATGAGACAGATTTTGGATTATGCGATGAGTGAGATTGCAGAGATTTCAGGACCCCCGTTATGGCCGGCAGGAGCAGGTGATCTGTGAGCAGGTATTAGTAGCAGACAGATGTGACGTGGATGTATGGTCTCTAGATAGTTAGTATATAGATGCATATTGTAGAATCAGCAGTGCACCGGGCTTATAGGAACGCCTCGGGTTGTTGTTGCATTTTTGTTGTATTACTGGTCGGCAGTTATGGTTCAGCCGTGATATATTTTCTTTTGAAGCGTTCTACGCTTGTACTAACTCTATCTATATATATATATGATAAACCTCTTTTATAGAACTGTATTTATTCCCCTGTCATTCATTTCCAGCATCATAACTGTTATTCTACGTGTTGCAACGAGTGTATCCACACACCGTTGAGAAGATCTGTAAACCTTCGAGATATCAATTGTGATCCTTCCTTCTCTTATATGGACTGTTTGATTAAACCAATTATTGTTTATTCATCAGTGATATGGCTCCTAGACGACAAACCCGTTCGACTGATACCTCTGACCAAGAGGGTCAACAAAATACACCTCCCACGGGCCGCATGGACCCGATGGTAATCCAGTTGTTAAATACTCTTACTCAACAGACTGCCGCATTAGCACAGCAGCAACGAGCATTTCAGCAACAGCTCTTAGAACAGCAGCAACAACATCAGCAACATCAGCATCAGCAGCATCAACAACAGCACCAGCAAGCAGCACCGGCGGTTACGTTCAAATCTTTCCAGGCAGCAAAACCTCCAGAATTTAAAGGATCAGCAGACCCTGTAGAGGCTAAGGCATGGTTGAAAGAGATGGAAAAGGCTTTTGCCTTGATAGAGGTGACAGAAGATAAGAAGACGGAGTATGCAAGCTATTTTCTGAAGAATGAGGCCAGTTATTGGTGGGAAACGAGTAGGGCTATGGAGCCCGAGGGATTGATTACGTGGGCAAGATTTACAGAGTTGTTTTTGGAAAGGTATTTTCCGGACTATATGAGAGATCAGATGGAATTAAAGTTTTTGGAATTAAAGCAGGGAAGCATGACAGTGCCCCAATATGAAACAAGGTTTACGGAGTTGTCAAGGTTTGTTCCAACCTATGTGGATACGGAAAAGAAGAAGGCCAAGAGGTTCCAGCAGGGACTGAGGTCTTGGATTCGTAGTAAGTTAGCTGTGTTGGAGTTGGACACCTATGCAGCGGTGGTCCAAAAGGCAATGATTGCGGAGACAGAGAGTGATTCTTACATGAAGGAGAGGGAGAACAAGAAAAGGAAAGCAGGGATACCCGATAAGGGACAGCAGCAGGGAAGTTTTCAAGGGCAAGCAAATAAGAAACTGGGATTTCAGCACAGAAGGAATGCGAGTTTTAGGAAACCAGATACCGGAAGCGTAGGACAAGATAACCGTCTACTAACCGGCAGTCAGCAGGGACTTTCTAGACCCCCACTACCAGAATGCAAGACATGCGGGAAGCGACATCTAGGGATATGCCATCGATTGAATGTCACATGCTTTAAATGCAATCAGAAGGGACATTATTCCCGGGATTGTAAGATGGGCATTGTGTGTCATCGGTGTAAGAAACCAGGTCACATGATTAAGGACTGCAGAGCACCAGCAACCGTGAACAATATGATTCGGGCAATTGAAGCACCCCCAGTTGTTAACGTCCAGCCGTTAGCCAGGACCTACAATATATCAATGGGAGAAGCAGTGAGAGATTCCGACGTGGTGGCAGGTACACTTCTAGTAAATTCTATTCCTGCACAAGTGTTAATAGATTCGGGAGCGACGAAGTCTTTTATTTCTGAAACGTTTGCTCGTAGATTGAATTGCATAATGAAACCTTTAAGTGGAATGTTGACTATAGAGATAGCTAATCAGGATCGTATCGCGGTCAGTTCATATTATCCTCGTTGTGAGATAGAGATTTTGGGAAATCGTTTTTATGTTGACTTGTTACCTTTTAAGTTAGGTGAATTTGATGTGATATTAGGGATGGATTGGTTGACTGAGTATGATGCAAGTATTGATTGTAAGAATAAGAGGGTTACTTTGGTTACCCTGGAAAAGAAAGAAATAATATTTAGAGGAGAGAAACAAAGAAAGAGGTTCCTGACGATGATTCAGGCTAAGAGGTTATTAAGGCAAGGTTGTGAGGCGTATTTAGCTTATGTGATAGATATAGATAAGGAAGTTTCTAAGTTAGAAGATATTCCAGTCGTAAATGAGTTTCCAGATGTTTTTCCGGAAGAATTACCAGGTTTACCTCCAGATAGAGAGATTGAATTTGCGATAGACTTAGTACCAGGTGCAGAGCCAGTATCTAAGGCCCCTTACAGAATGGCACCAGTGGAGATGAAGGAATTGGCTGATCAACTGCAAGATTTGCTAGAAAAAGGAATTATTAGACCCAGCGTTTCACCGTGGGGAGCACCAGTACTGTTTGTCAAGAAAAAGGATGGAAGCATGAGATTGTGTATAGACTATCGGGAGTTGAACAAGCTGACCATTAAGAACAAGTATCCGTTACCTCGAATAGATGATCTGTTTGACCAGCTGAAAGGAGCGGTACATTTTTCAAAGATTGACCTACGGTCAGGATATCACCAATTGAAGATTAGACCAGACGACATACCGAAGACAGCCTTTCGAACAAGGTATGGGCACTATAAATTCTTAGTAATGGCGTTTGGACTAACGAATGCACCCGCAGCTTTTATGGACCTAATGAACAGGATATTCAAGAGATATTTGGACAAGTTTGTAGTGGTATTCATCGACGACATCTTGATATACTCAAGGACAGAAGAAGAGCATGCAGACCAATTGCGAATTGTGTTAGAAACGTTGAGACAAGAAAGACTATACGCGAAGTTTTCCAAGTGTGAATTCTGGTTGAAAGAAGTTCATTTCTTAGGACACGTGGTGAGCAGCAAAGGCATCAAAGTGGACCCAACAAAGATAGAGGCAGTGAAAGATTGGGAGAGACCAAGGACACCGACTGAAGTCAGAAGTTTCTTGGGATTAGCCGGATACTACCGGAGATTTGTGCAAGATTTTGCGAAGATAGCTACTCCAATGACCAAGCTGACAAGGAAAAGCGAGCGATTCGTATGGAACGATAAATGCGAAGAAGGCTTCCAAGAGTTAAAGAAAAGACTAACTACGGCACCGGTATTGATGCTACCAGACGATCAAGGTCATTTCGTAATCTATAGTGATGCGTCGTACAAAGGTTTGGGATGCGTACTTATGCAACATGACAAGGTGATTGCTTATGCGTCAAGACAGTTGCGACCCCACGAACAGAAGTACCCTACACACGATTTAGAGTTAGCAGCTATTGTGTTTGCTTTGAAGATATGGAGACACTACTTGTATGGAGAGAGATGTGAAATTTACACCGATCACAAAAGTTTGAAGTATATCTTTACTCAGAAAGAGCTAAACATGAGGCAACGAAGATGGTTAGAACTAATCAAGGACTACGACGTTTCTATCAACTATCATCCCGGCAAGGCAAATGTGGTAGCAGATGCATTGAGCAGAAAAGAGAGATTGAATACACTGACGATGACCAAAGAGTTGTACAAGGAATTTGAGAAGTTAGAAATCGAAGTAATTAATCCGAAGGACGCGACGGAAATGATTTATACCATGACGTTTCAACCTGAATTGTTGGAGAAGATACGGAAGTGCCAAGAGCGAGTTATGAATGATGATGTGAGTAAAATGACAGGTGAGGAAATATGTAGCCAACCGGACGACAAAGGGATCTTGAGATTTGCTTCTCGGATATGGATACCTAACGTAACGGAACTGAAAAGTGAGATTTTGCACGAAGCACATAACTCGAAGTATTCAATTCATCCAGGGAGTACGAAGATGTATCGAGATCTTAAGACAAACTTTTGGTGGCCAGATATGAAGAGAGAGATTACGGAATGGGTAAGTAAATGCTTTACGTGTCAAAGAGTTAAGGCGGAACATCAGAGGCCAAGTGGATTACTTCAACCATTGGAAATTCCCGAATGGAAGTGGGAACACATTGCGATGGACTTTGTAGTAGGATTGCCTAGAACAAAAGCTAACCATGATGCCATCTGGGTTATCGTGGATCGATTGACGAAATCTGCGCATTTTCTTCCGATTAACGAGAGATTCTCGCTAGATAAGTTAGTTCATATTTATATAAAAGAAATCATAGTACGACATGGAGTTCCAGTATCGATAGTGTCTGATAGAGACCCTCGATTCAATTCAAGATTTTGGAGGAGTTTTCAAGAGTGTTTGGGCACCAAGTTGAGAATGAGTACGGCTTATCATCCGCAGACGGACGGTCAAAGCGAAAGGACAATTCAGACTATTGAAGATATGCTTAGGACATGTGCACTTGACTTTGAAGGCAGTTGGGACGATCATCTACCCTTGGTGGAATTTTCATATAATAATAGTTTTCATGCGAGCATCGGAATGCCACCTTACGAAGCTTTGTATGGACGAAAGTGTCGATCTCCAGTATATTGGGAAGAAGTTGGTGAACGGAAAATGATAGGACCAGAACTAGTGCAACGAACAAAGGAAGTGGTTCAATTGATTCAGAAAAGATTGATAACAGCTCAAGAACGACAGAAAAAGTATGCGGATCTAGCCAGAAAGGATGTGGGATTCGAAGAAGGAGAGCAGGTGTTACTAAAGGTTTCACCATGGAAAGGATTAGTTAGGTTTGGAAAGAAAGGGAAGTTGAGTCCGAGATATGTTGGGCCGTTTGAGATTTTGAAGAAGGTGGGCGAGGTAGCTTACGAGTTGGCATTGCCACCGCATATGCAGCACGTTCATAATGTATTTCATGTATCTATGCTTAAGAGGTATCGACCAGATTCGAATCATGTAATAGAGTATGAACCCATAGAGGTCCAGGCAGATTTATCATATGTAGAACGACCGATTCAGATATTGGATCGTAAGGAGAAAGTACTAAGGAATAAGACAGTAGCGTTAGTGAGAGTTTTGTGGAGGAATCCTAAAGTAGAAGAGTCTACCTGGGAGTTAGAGAGTGAGATGTTAGAGAAGTATCCCCAGTTGTTTCCTTGATCTGATTCTGAGGACAGAATCCTATTAAGGGGGGAATGATGTAATATCCGTGAATTTTATTATTTGATTAAATGATATATTTAATCTAAAATATTTATTGTGGAATATTGGAATATTATTAAATGATAATTATTGTGTGATTATGTGCTAAATGGTGAGTCGAAAGCCCCTTTCAAATATTTCGTCATTTGGAATTTTCTTCAAATCTGAGCCCCGTTTTGATAATTTAAGGGCCCCATTGGAATTTCGTACATTAATTATTATCTCTTCGTCTTTCGTATTCGAATCATTATCGGGAGAGATATTTGTATCATTTCATTCCTACCTATTTGATTCTGCAAGAATAATTCGTTTTGTTCGAAAAGGGAAAAATTGTTCCGAACCCTAATTGCTTAAGGGGACGGATATATCGTTTTATATCAGTATTTCATTTGTTATAGCCCCAGTATTCTTGAGCATTAGTTATATAATGATATGTATTGATTTGGATAATTATCAATCCTTGTAGATAATTATCTTCTCGTAAAACGTATTTTAACCTAATTAGGGTTTTTAAACGATCCAGTGGATCTATAACGATCCAAAACTGTTCCTTAGGGTATTATTTTTCCAAAAATATATAAAGACGAATCGTACCTTATAACCTTCATAATCTGCATTGCGTATTATCAAAAAAAGTAAAAATTCCCGAAATGTGTTCTTCGTGTTCTTGAGCTTAGATCCATTCGTTCGAGGTGTTATTGAAATCCAAATCTGAAGTTCTTGTACTCAAATCAAAGCTCTTGATCTCTAGTTTTAGAATCTTCCAACCTCATCATCATATGGTAAGTTTTCGATTTATTATGAATTTTTCAATATTCGAATTTAATTAGGGTTCTTGATTAATTTGGGGATTTTCATTCTGTTGATTCTCCGTTCAATTGGTTGCTTCTAACATGTTCCTAGGGTTCTAATTAGCAAGAATCCATGCTTTAATTTCATGTTTAAGTTCAATTTAGTCGGGTTTGATTTTCGGGTTTTGACCCGAATTCTTCTTTTGCTTCGTTCGTTCTTCTTGTTGATCTGACATTGATTATGATATGGGGCTTTGATTGTATGAGTTATAAGCTTCATTTTGGTATATTAATCTTTGAGTTTCATGTAGAATTAAAGTAGATCGGGTTTCCGGCCGAAGTCGTCGCCGGCGAATTCTTTGAACGAATTCTGGGCACGATTCCGGCATGGGACAGATGTGTTTGTATGTGGGTTATGTTTGTCTTGAAAAAGCGAACAAAAGCCCTATGGTTTGGTTTTGTTTTGATCGGAAATGGCGAAGTCCGGCCACCGGACGCCGGCCGGATTCTGGAAAACCCAGATTCCGGCGGGTTGTTCTTGGTGACCCGGATTTGTTCTTCCCGACCCGTTTACCCGATTTTTCGACCCGGTTTCATTCTTCAAAACCCTAATTCATTTTCTAAAAACTGTTTTTGGATTTTATTTTTAAAATTAATTCGAAAATAGTTTAAAAACTTTAAAAATTCATATTTTTATTTTAAAAAATATATTTTAATATCAGAAAAATTCTGATAAATTATATTTATTATTTTAAATCCGAAAATTGATTAAACTTAATTATTTTAAATATTTTTAATTAATAATTAATTTATTAATTAATTGGTTAATTCTTTTAATCAATTAATTCTTAGAAATTAATTATTAATTAGATTTAATTAATTAAAAATTCAGTTTAATTATTTTCAAGCCTATTTATTTATTTAAAAATAGTTGGAGTATTTAAAGAGTGTCAATTAATTTTATTAATTGATTTATTTGTATTTAAATGTTTATATTGGATTTAAAAATCCGATTTTTGATTTAAAAATTTGTAATAACTTATTAAAAATTCAAATAAGTTTCGTATGATGTTTTAAAAATGTTTATAAGTGCTATATGGTTCATATTAATTGTGTGTTGTGTTCTATAGTCTGTATATGCCCGTACTAGGGCAAATATCTGAGTTTTAAATATCGTAAATTATACCGGACATCCGATACGTAACCGGTTACTTGTTTAAATGTGATTATTGATTGAATAAGTGTCGAGAGTAGAACGAGAATAGTTAGACTTATTGTGATGAGTTGTTTAATTATAGAATCGAGTTCCCGGAGCAAGGGAAATGGAAAAGTAGAGTGAGCAGAGTCGATCCGACAGCAGCTTAGACCAGGCAAGTATCTGTGCCTTCACTTGAGATAAAATTTATTATTGTCTTGATTACTTGAATACCGTTATCCCCAGAACAATTCAAATTATCAATCCTTTAACCGCATTTGGACAACTGATTCCATTTTATTAGAGATTCTTGATTCTTTGATTTGATCTGCATCGGAAACCCTTATTTCCAATTCACTTGATTATTGTTTACCACCTATTGTTATTGTTTATCATCCTTTGATTATCATTGACAACCATTGATTATTTGACTTCCATCTTGACTATCGATTACGGTCATTGATTATCGACTACCAATATTGATTCCCTTATTGAATGAGTACACTGTACCATTGAAATTACTCCATGATTATTTCTCGATCTTCATTTGATACTGAACAGTTGAAGCTCTTTTGCAATTACTATACATTCAGTTTATCTTATTGAGCATGTTATTGTTTATACCCTATTATAGATTTGGCATGTGTTTTTAAAAATGGACCAGTAATTGGTCGGGCCATATTTATGGTCAGAATAACTTAAGGCCCAAATTGGCCTGGGATCCAGTAGAGGACTATGTCATGAGCTAGTCCGGGGTTGATGCGTGGCTGGCCAGCAGCACAACCTTTGATTTGAATAAAATGTATTAGCCAAATTCTAATTCTTTTCTTCAATTGTTATTGATACAAAGCATGTGTTAGCTAAATATTGTTGATTCTGATATCATAAATTCATATCCTTACAACTGTGATAGAAATGATTCATTGATGTTTGCTGAGCAATTTTGGCTCACTCTTGCTTGTTGTTTTCTAACCCTATTCCAGTGAAGCGAGAGTATGAGTCGGCATAGCGTGACCGATAGTTCACCAACAGCCAGGAGAGCCCCTCGAGTCATTGTCATTGGCAGGGTAGTTGTTGTTTTGCTTTTCTAGATTAGATGTCTAGATTTAAACTTTGGTTGTGATGTAATAACTCTGATAAAACTGGTATTGTATTAATAAAAGATTGTAGTAGCTTGTGTTCATTGCCATAATCTGGATGCGGTCTTGGTCAAGGGGTATTTGTGTCTTTATATATATTATGCATGTGTTAAATAGTATTCCGTTGGTCGGATGACTCCTCAAATCTGTACCCCGGGTTTGGAGGGCGTCACAGTTAGTACTTCTACTGCATTGTCTGCTGAAGTCCCAGAGAAACTGGAAGTGAAGTCTGTTCAACCTTCCAGTTCTAACATGAATGTTATTGATGCTGAATATGGTTTAACATCCATAGATCAATCTGGTGGTGACTTCTATTCTTTAGAGGAATTTATCAGCTTGAGGATGGTGATTTGGCTTTGATAGTCAGGAAGTTTGGGAAGTTCAGATTCAAAAGGAATCCCAATCTTAAGTTCAGGCCCAGATTTCAGAGAGGTGGATCTTCCTCTTCAAGTAGCACAAGGGGTGGCTACAAAACTGGAACTGTGGAAAGGAGCACAATCAGATGCTAGAATTGCAATGAGTTGGGTCACTTTGCTACTGAATGCAGAAAGCCAAAGCAAGTGACAAGAAACACATTTGATTCTAGCAAGAAGAACAAGATTGGGAAAGCCTATGTTGCTGAAGGTAAGAGTTGGGATGACACTGACAGTGATGAAGAAGTAGGTGAGATTGGGAACCTTGCTTTAGTGGCTAAAGAGGCAAGCACTTCATCTGCATACATGTCAGAGGTAAACAGGTAAACCGTGTTATGTGGATTCTTGACAGTGGTTGTTCAAGGCATATGACCAGAGATAGAGCCCTGCTATCAGATTTGGTTGAGAAAGCTGGCTCATTAGTTACCTTTGGAGATAACAGCAAGGGTATTACGAAAGGATATGGTTGTTTGAAGTTTGGAAATGTTATCATTGAAGATGTATCATTTGTGGAAGGTCTGAGGTTCAATCTTCTCAGCATCAGTCATTTTTGTGACAGAGGATATGTTGTTTCATTTGAAAGAGAGAAGTGTCAGATCCTTCATAAGAAGAATGGAAAGCCTGCTCTTCAAGGAGTAAAGAAAGGTGACTTGTTCATAGCTGATCTGCACTCGGGATCCAAAGATGAAGTTAATTGTTTTTATGCTAAAGCTTCATCAGATGAAAGTTGGCTATGGCACAAGAAGATGTCTCACCTTAACTTCAAAACCATGAACTCTTTAGTCAAGAGGGAATTGGTTAGAGGTTTGCCTCAGATGGAATTTACACAAGAAGGACTGTGTGAGGCATGTCATAAAGGAAAGTCAAAGAAAGCTTCTCACAAGGGCACTGACACATCATCAATAACTGAACCACTTCAGCTACTGCACATGGATTTGTTTGGTCCAGTTAATGTGATGTCCATGTCAAAGAAACAATATGCACTTGTGATTGTTGATGACTTTTCAAAATATACATGGGTTTTATTCCTACATTCCAAGGATGAGACCCCACACCTGGTGATTGACCATATAAAGTTGATTGAGCTGGATTCTAGATTCCCTGTTAGAGCCATAAGGTCAGATAATGGAACTGAATTCAAGAATGCAGTCCTAAATGACTTTTGTGCTGATAAAGGAATAACAAGACAGTATTCTGCCCCTAGAACTCCTCAACAAAATGGAGTAGTGGAAAGAAAGAATCGTACATTGATTGAAGCTGCCAGGACTATGTTAAGTGAGTCTAAACTTCCAATGTACTTTTGGGCTGAAGCAGCAAATACAACTTCTTATACTCAGAATCGAACTTTAATCAACAAGGACTTAATGAAGACTCCTTATGAGATCATGAACAACAAGAAACCAACTGTCAAGTACTTTCATGTATTTGGAGCAAAATGATTTGTGCTTAAAGATGACAATGTTAAACGTGGCAAGTTTGAGGCCAAGGCACAAGAAGCTATTTTTGTTGGTTATTCCAGAAGATCTTACAGGGTCTACTTGGTTGGTAGTCACACAGTAAAGGAAAGTGTCAATGTTACTTTTGATGACACTAAGCTCCCTAGTATCTAAAATGAATACTCATCTGAAAAGCTGAAGTTTGATAACTTGCCAGACTCAGAATCAGATGATGTAGCCCCACCTGAAGTTATTGCTGGTAATGATAATAACAATGATGATAATGATCATGGTGGTGGTGGTGGAAACATTGGTAATAATGGAGATACCACCAACACTGGAGAAGAATCATCAAGGCAATCAAGCAACAACTCATGGGGAGCAAAAGAAGGATCAACTAGTCACTCACATCATCAAAGTGAATTTCAAGGCGAATCATCAAGATCAAATCTTCCAAGACATACTGTATGGAATAGAGCTCATCCTTTTGAGATGATCATTGGTAATCCAGATGTTGGAGTTAAAACTAGAAGTGCAACTCAGAATGAATGTCATTATTCAGCATTTCTATCTAAAATGGAGCCAAAGAAAACTGAGGAAGCACTGACTGATCCAGATTGGGTGATTGCTATGCAAGATGAACTCATTCAGTTTGAACAACAGCAAGTCTGGTTGCACAAGGGTATTCTGAAAGTGATCGTGTCCTCGACAAAGATCTGTGAAAGGCATATGTCTAGGCCTATTTGTAAACACTGAGGATTCTACTCAACTTTAATTAAGATGTAATAAGTAAATAATAAAAATCAAATGTCACAGGAATCTCAGAAGATTATATCTGTCAAAGAATGAAGATTAAAGTCATCTACAGACTTGAAGTGATTCTACATTGAAAGAAGCTCAATTTATTGATCAAGCCTCAATGAAGTATTCAAGCTCAGTGGATTTATTAAAGTGACGGAGATTTCAAGTGGTGACAGCAAAAGATACTGATTACGGAGTTCTTGAACCAGATAAAGAACAGACATTATCGTTAATCACTCATGAACCAGACAGTTCATTGAGTGTCAACGTACTATTGTGTTTGTTATTTATCTAAGTTTTAAGTGATTCTGGAATTGTTTGAGAAGTCAACTAATTCTATTTATTCTCTTATAAATAATTAATACTATTAGGTAAATTATTTATTAAATTAATTCTGTAAAGAATTAATTTAATACATAATTTATTTAGTTAATTATTTAAATTAGAATAAAAATGAACTAGGAAGACTTATGTTTGAACTAGGAAGACTTAGTTTATTGAACTAGGAAGACTCACAAGTGAGTCTTCCCGATTGTCTTCCTAGAGCAAATCAGAGTCTTCCCGGTTGTCTTCCCTTCACAAAGCTTGTCTTCCCGAAAGGCTTCCAAAGCCATTTTCACAGTTTTCCTCTAAGTCTTCCAAAGGCAATTCTGTTAAAGGACTTGCACGTGGGATTAAAAGCATTGATGTGGATTTGTTTTATATACAAGGCAGTTGACATTTCTATCAAGACAATTGAATTACAACTGAAGAACAAAGACACAGAAGCCATTAACTTTTCATTCTCTCTGTCTTTACTTCTCTGAACTGCCAAAGCAATTAATTTCTTCAAGTGAATTAATTCTTGACTTGATCATTACATTAAATTCATAAGGATCATTTCACTTGTACTGCTTTAGCTTTCTAGCGGATCATAATCCCTAGATTTTATATCGAACTACTTTTTAGTATTCGATCATTTTTATTACAAAAATAGATAAATTCATGTCGAATTTATTCTAGGTTTGTTTTATCAAGTTCATTGTAATCAGTGATCAGAATTGTAACACCCTTCAAGTTTAATAGAGTTTTATTTAACTAGAATATTGTTTCAGTTTTATTCCGCACTAATTTGTTCTAAACAGTTAAATCTTTAAAAGGACAAATTCGATTAAACGGTATAGTTTGTATTCAACCCCCCTTCTACAAACTTATCAAGACCTAAAAATTGGCATCAGAGCCTTTTGATTGATATACTAATCAAAGATCCAATTGTTTTGAGATTTTTTCTTATACTCTGAAATTTTTAATTTTTCAAAAATCTCAAAAGATGTCTACTACATAGAAAGTGGGTACAGTCAAAATCCCAATGTTCAGCAAGGAGCATTATCCTATGTGGAAGAAGAAAATGCTCCTGTTTCTCCAAGTTGCAAATGTTAAATATCTAGGAGTGCTGAAGAGTGGTCCTAAAATTCCTATGATTATTGAGGAAGAACAAATAGAGAATGATATTGTTACTAGGGCTGCTAGGATGTACCCTAAGAATCCCAAGGACTACACTCTTGATGAGAAAGAGGACTCTACACTGGATGCTTGTCTACAGTTGATACTGGTTGATTGTCTGGATCCTATCATGCATAATCATGTCCTAAACTGTGCTACTGCCAAACACATTTGGGACACAATAGAGATAATCAATGAGGGGACAGAGGAAGTTAGGGAGAATAAGCTGGAAATTCTCACCTCTTCATATGAGCATTTCAGATCAAACCCTGGTGAAGGTATCTCTGAGGTTTTTGAGAGATACAACAAATTAATCAATGATCTGAATCTCAATGGGAAGCACTACACTATCAAGGAGATTAATAAGAAGTTCCTACTGACACTTCCAATTCATTTGGAGCACAGAATATCTGCAATCAGAGAAGCAAGAGATATTGGAGAGATTTCTCTGGAAAGACTGTATGGTGTTCTGAAGACCTATGAGCTGGAGCAGATTCAACAGAATGAATTATATGGAACTGGAAAGATAGTTGGTACTTCTACTGCATTGACAACAGTAGTCCCACAGAAACTGGAAGTGAAGGTTGTTCAACCTTCCAGTTCTATCTTGGATGTTATTGATGCTGAATTTGGTTTAACATCCATTGATCAATCTGGTGGTGACTACTACTCTTTGGAAGAACTTGATCAGCTGGAGGATGGTGATTTGGCCATGATAGTCAGGAAGTTTGGGAAGTTCAGATTCAGAAGGAATCACAATCTTAAGTTCAAGCCCAGGTTTCAGAGAGGTGGTTCCTCATCTACAAGTAGCACAAGGGGTGGCTACAAAACTGGAACTGTGGAAAGAAGCACAATCAGGTGCTACAATTGCAATGAGTTGGGTCACTTTGCTACAGAATGTAAAAAGCCAAAGCAAGTGAGAAGGAACTCATTCGATTCTAGCAAGAAGAATAAAATTGGGAAATCATATGTTGCTGCGGGAAAGAGTTGGGATGATACTGACAGTGATGAAGAAGCAGGTGAAATTGGAAATCTTGCTTTAGTGGCTAAGGAGGCAAGCACTTCATCTACATACATGTCAGAGGTAAAGTTCACTGATGCTGAAATGATCTATCATCTTGGTGGTACTATTTCTTGTGCACGTACTGAAAATGATAGAATAATTCTTTTGAACACAGCTCTTGAAAAGGAAATAAAAGAATTAAAACTTGTGCATGTTAATCAGAATGAACTTACTGAGAAAATAGCATTTCTTGAGAATAGGGTTAAATGTTATATTCAACTGGAAACCATTCTCAAGGATCAGATTGGTGAGCTTAAGACCAAAGCTAATGCCTATTTCAACTCTTGTAAGACTGCTAAAGAAATTATCAATAAACAAAGTATTGGTCAGACCGTAGGAATAGGGTATGACTATAATGAGTCTATTGGTAAATTAAGCATAAATACCCCTAATAGAGTCAGACCTGAAGAAAGGGGTATTCCTGATGTGCTTAAGGGTATTGATAAACCTTTCTTTAGAGAGTCCCAGGCAGATCCTCTGAATGAATACTCTATCATCATTCCAGAGGAGATACGTGAAGAAGATCTTGCTTTTGAAGTTGAACAGTCCAACAAGTGTATGTTTGATAAACCAGTCAAAGTTGTTTCAACAACAGAGACTAAATCAGATATACATAAGTTGGATCAAAACAATTGTAGAACCAACATGCCTGCTATTAATCTTTCTCATAAAGCATGTGGTGTGGTAAATTGCATGTCTTGTGCTTTCAATGTTATGTATGCTTATTTTAACAGTAAGCATGTATCTGATAATAAGACTGCTCCACGTCAACATGTTAATAATAAGAAGCATGTTAGAGCTAAGACTAC
The DNA here is from genome assembly GCA_030848705.1 of Heracleum sosnowskyi. Lineage (NCBI taxonomy): Eukaryota > Viridiplantae > Streptophyta > Magnoliopsida > Apiales > Apiaceae > Heracleum > Heracleum sosnowskyi. The sequence goes on along the minus strand of CM061236.1, from coordinate 86,436,449 downwards.
TAGTCCTCTGAAGACTAGAGTGGATCCATTTATCCCTAAGCTTACTCAGAAATGTGTTAAGGCTGGCTATAAATAGAAACACTCTTTTGTGAAAGAGGTTTATGTAGTTAAGGTTAAAGATGTCGTTTTGCCCGACAAAGGCCAGTTCTTTAAATATGCCGGACCCAATCAAGTTTGGGTTCCGAGGAAAGACTAATCAATTTGATACTGCAGGGTGTGAAAAAGGTAAACCGTGTTGTGTGGGTTCTGGACAGTGGCTGTTCAAGGCATATGACCGGAGATAGAGCCCTGCTATCAGATGTGGTTGAGAAAGCTGGCCCAGGAGTTACCTTTGGAGATAACAGCAAATGTTTTACCAGAGGATATGGCTGTTTGAAGTTTGGAAATGTTATCATTCAAGATGTATCTATTGTGGAAGGTCTGAAGTTCAATCTTCTCAGCATCAGTCACTTCTGTGACAGAGGATATGTTGTTTCCTTTGAGAAGGATAGATGTCAGATACTTCACAAGAAGAATGGAAAGCCTGCTCTTCAAGGAGTAAGGAAAGGTGATTTGTTCATAGCTGATATGTACTATGGATCCAAAGATGAAGTTACCTGTTTTTATGCTAAAGCTTCATCAGATGAGAGTTGGCTATGGCACAAGAGGTTGTCTCACCTTAACTTCAAAACCATGAACTCTTTAGTCAAAAGGGAATTGGTTAGAGGTTTGCCTCAGATGGAATTTACACAAGAAGGGCTGTGTGAGGCTTGTCAGAAAGGAAAGTCAAAGAAAGCTTCTCACAAGGGCACTGACACATCATCAATAACTGAACCACTTTAGCTACTGCACATGGATTTGTTTGGTCCAGTTAGTGTGATGTCCATGTCAAAGAAACAGTATGCACTTGTGATTGTTGATGACTATTCCAAATATACTTGGGTTTTATTCCTACATTCCAAGGATGAGACCCCACAGATGTTGATTGATCATATAAAGTTGATTGAGTTGGATTCGAGACTCCCTGTTAGAGCTATAAGGTCAGATAATGGAACTGAATTCAAGAATGCAGTCCTAAATGACTTTTGTGTAAATAAAGGAATAACAAGACAGTATTCTGCTCCTAGAACTCCTCAACAGAATGGAGTGGTGGAAAGAAAGAATCGTACATTGATTGAAGCTGGTAGAACCATATTAAGTGAATCAAGACTTCCAATGTACTTTTGGGCTGAAGCTGTGAACACTGCTTGTTATACTCAGAATCGAACTTTAATCTACAAGGACTTAATGAAAACTCCTTATGAGATCATGTACAATAGAAAACCATATATCAAATATTTTCATGTATTTGGTGCAAAATGCTTTGTGCTTAAGGATGACAATGTGACACGTGGCAAGTTTGAGGCCAAGGCACAAGAAGCTATATTTTTTGGTTATTCCAGAAGATCTTACAGGGTGTATTTAATTGATGGTCACCATGTGAAGGAAAGTGTCAATGTTACATTTGATGACACTAAATTCCCTAATATCCAAACAGGAGATTCATCTGAGAAACTGAAGTTTGATAACTTGCCAGACTCAGAATCAGATGATGAAGTCCCACCTGAGAATGTTGCTGGTAATGACAATGATAATGATGATAATAATCCTGGTGATGGTGGTGGAAACATTGGTAACAATGGAGATACCACCAACACAAGAGAAGAATCATCAAGGCAATCAAGCAACAACTCAGGGGGAGGAAATGAAGGATCTACTAGTCAGTCACAACACCACAATGAATTTCAAGGCGAATCATCGAGATCAAATCTTCCAAGACAGATTGTATGGAATAGAGCTCATCCCTTTGAGCTGATCATTGGTGATCCAGGTGTTGGAGTTAAAACTAGAAGTGCTACTCAGAATGAATGTCATTATTCAGGGTTTCTATCTGAGTTGGAGCCAAAGAAGACTGAGGAAGCACTGACTGATCCTGATTGGGTGATTGTTATGCAAGATGAACTCAATCAATTTGAACAACAACAAGTCTGGAAGCTGGTACCCAGACCAAAGAACAAGAAAGTAGTTGGTACTAGATGGGTATACAGAAACAAGTTGGATGAGGATGACATTGTTACAAGGAACAAGGCAAGACTGGTTGCACAAGGGTATTCACAAGCTGAAGGCATTGATTATGTGAAACCTATGCACCAGTGGCTAGACTTGAGGCCATCGGGATGGTCTTAGCATTTGCAGCTTACTCCAATTTCAAAGTCTATCAAATGGATGTTAAGAGTGCATTCCTGAATGGTGAGCTTGATGAAGAAGTTTATGTGGAACAGCCCCCTGGCTTTGAAAATCAGGAGCTGCTGGACTTTGTGTACTTTCTCTTCAAGGCTATTTATGGTCTCAAACAAGCCCCAAGAAAATGGTATGACACTCTCTCTGGTTTTCTTTTAGAAAATGGTTTCTTAGAGGTATCATAGACAAAACTCTTTTTTCAAAGAAACACAAAGGTGATATGATATTAGTCCAAGTCTATGTGGATGACATCATATTTGGGTCTACTAATGATAATCTCTGTAAGAGATTTGCTAAGTTAATGCAGAGTAAGTTTGAAATGAGTATGATGGGTGAGCTGAAGTTCTTTCTTAGATTGCAAGTAAGTCAAAGGTCAAATGGTATATTTATTTGTCAATCCAAGTATCTCAAAGAACTCCTCAAGAAGTATCACTTGGAGGATTCAGCATCAGCAAGGACTCCATCTTCAACAGCAGTCAAACTGGGAGCTTGTGATAACTCTATCAAGGTAGATATTACAAGCTACAGAGGTATGATTGGCTCCTTACTCTATCTTACTGCAAGTAGACTAGATATTATGTATGCTACATGCTTGTGTGCAAGGTTCCAAGCGGACCCTAGAGATTTACATCTCGTTGCTGTTAAAAGAATCTTGAGATATCTTAAGGGTACACCTAATTTAGGTATCTGGTACCCTAAAGATTCTGGTTTTAATCTTGTTGGATATACAGATTCTGATTATGCAAGTAGTGTTGTTGATAGAAAGAGTACCTCTGGGAGTTGTCAATTCCTAGGAGGTAGATTGATTTCCTGGTACAGCAATAAACAACAAACAGTTTCCAATTCAACAGCAGAAGCTGAATATATTGCTGCTGGAAACTATTGTTCTCAGATCCTATGGATAAGGAATCAATTGAAGGACTATGGCTTTGTGTTAGACAAAATTCCTATTTTATGTGATAATACAAGTGCCATAGCAATCTCCAACAACCCTGTGCAGCACTCGAGAACGAAGCACATTGATATCAGGTATCATTTTATCAGAGAGCATGTCATGAATGGAACTTTGGAGTTACACTTTGTACCCATAGAAGAACAGACTGCAGATATATTCACTAAATCTGTTGATGAATCCACATTTATCAAGTTAGTTGGTAAATTGGGTATGTTAAACAGTCTTAGTGATTAACAATATATCTGTCAGGTTTGTTCTTTCAAAATTCATTTTCTCTTGTCATTTAAATGATATTTATTGCCAAGTCTCATTTCATATTACATGCTTGTAAATTTAAATAGCTCTGAATATTTTATTTTCTTTAAAAATATTGTTCTCATTTTTTTTAAGTGGAGAAATGTATTTTTATTGAAAATATATTTATTTAGAATTATTTAGGTGTTTTTCAGATTGTAAATATTGTTGTTTAAATATTTCTGCAAGTTTATATTATTTTTATGCATTTCTATATTATTCTGCATATTTTTCTAGGATTTATGGAATTTTCTGTGAATTTTTCTAGACTTTTATATATTTTTCATGCATTTTTATTATTTTTATGCATTTTTCTGTAATTATTTTAATTAAATTCTAAGTTTTTTTTAGTCTTCCCAGTTTTGTACTAGGAAGACTACCGGGAAAACTAAGGATTTTTCTTTTTTCTTTTTTGTTTTTTCTTTTATTTTTAAGTCTTTTCCTAAGTCTTCCCAGTTTTTGAACTAGGAAGACTATCGGGAAGACTTAACTTTATTTATTTTTATTTCTGTTTTTCCTTCTTTTATTATTTTCCGAAGTTTTTCTAATTTGTTCTAGGAAGACTACCGGGAAGACTATCCTCAGTCTTCCCGATTGTCTTCCCAGTACAAATTTTAAAAATAAAACGGTTCAGTACTTTTCTTTTTATTTTAACATTTTATTTATATATATATATATATATATATACATACACCAGTACATACGTTTTTTTATTTCCATTGCCTTATCAGTTTTTCAGAAAACCCTTCGAATTCAATCTTTGCAGAAACCTGTGATCTTTGTTCAATCTTGCTCAAGTTCTTACTTAGTAAATATCATTGTTCTTACAAATCAAACCTTCTTTGAGTCGAATTGTTGTCCAATTTTCTTTTCTTGAAAACCATTCGACTTGTTTCTTTTTTATTTGCTAAGTAGTTCTTTCATGTTTTAGTGATCGTAGAAGTTTCTGATATTGTGAACTGTGTGGGTTTTACTGTGTGTGTGTTCTTGAGATCATTTACCCATTTTATTTGCATTTCAAGTTTTTAAGTTCGAAATTTTAGGATTAAAATTTAAAATTGGTTAATTTTGGTAAAATTTTAATTTTGTGGATTTTAATTAATTTTAATTAATTCTAAAAAATCCCTAAAATTTTAATTTTATTTTAAATTGATTAAAATTTCTTGTTTTACTAAAATGGATCCTAATTTTGAACTTGTTTTAAATAACTATGTTGGGTATTTTGATTCGTCTAAATGCAAGGTGGGACGTTTTAAACCTTGGATTCAATTTTTAAATAGCAATACATGTGTTAGTCATGCTATTTGTGCCACTGCACTTCTTAGAATTGATCCATTGAGGTTTTTGTGTTCAAGTGCTGTTATTGCTGAAGATTCTAAATCTTTTTCTTTCAATATTTTAAACCAGCAATATACAGTCACTTCTGAGTTGTTTTGTGATGTTTTACATTTTCCAAAGGACAGGTTTGATCCCTTACCCACTGATGATGACTTATCACAGTTCTTTGTGAATATTCATTATCAGGGTCCCTTACAAATGGTCAAATTATCTAAGAGTTTTGTTGTAAGGGAATGGGATCTGTTCTTTGACACAATAGCAAGAGTATTTGGTAACTGCACAAAAACAAATTTTCATTGCATTACCAGTCTTAATCAGTACATTGCTTCTGCTATTGTATTTGGTCGTAGATTAAAATTTGCTGAGATTCTGTGGAACATAATGCTTAACAGGCTTGCTCACTCTAGGAGAGATTCTGATAATCATGTGAAAGTGAAGTGTTGGTACCCTCGCTTTCTCACTCTTATCATTAATCATCTTCTCACTGCTGAGCAGGTAGAACTGTTTAGAGAAACAGGATTTGAAACCTCTCCAACCACAGACACTAAATTCTACACCAGACTTGATGTCTCATCCAAATTCCTCAATATACATGTTCTTGTTTCACCATTGATGAGTCAATTCATTAATCTTCCTATCTTTGGTGAACAAGTTCCTGAGCCACATCCAGTTCCACTACAGGTAGTTATTCCTAACCCTGGATCTTCTTCTGGTACAATAATTCAAACCCAAGTGGTTGTTAGGGCTGACCCAGAGATTGTAGAACCACAGTCTCTGACCCAGGTCATAGAGCCAAACAGAGAGTCAAACACTCCTGATACACAACCTGAGCCTAATGTTCAAACCAGTTCAAGAAGAGTTAGTGAAATAGCTGAAATGAGTATCCCCACAGATCTGTCTCCACCTTTAAAGAAAAGAAAAACCTATAGGGAGGCATCTATAAACCCATCTGTATCCTCTCAACAGGATATGGACATAGATATGGCCACTGAACAGTCTCTGGAGACATCCTCTCAATAGGATGAATCTATTGAAATTCGTCATCGGGCCATGGCATCCTGTACTGAGTCAAGCACTCTCCCATTACTCACAATGGGAGAAGATATCCATATAGATGACACTCAGGACACTATGCAAGGAGAGAACTTTAATTTTGAATTTGAAACAGTGCCTACCATAGTTACGGTAGAAGTGCCTTCACAGGCATCAGAGGGAAAATCTGATTCTTCGCCACCAATAATAGAATCATTTTCTCCCCTCCCAGAAGGAACATCTCTGGCTCCCCTAAGGGATTTTTCACTCGCAGTTTATACTGGAGAAAGTGAAAGGCAACCTGGTGAGTCTGTCCCTGAAGCAATTCAGTATACAATGTCAAATATTTTGACAGACTCAACCAAGGATCGGGAATTGCGAACTCCCATTGCACCACCACTGACCTCTCTTGAAGGGGCTAGGGTGATTTTTCATGCAGGTACATCTACTGAGAACTTAGACAGACAGTTAGTTGTTAGGAATATGTTGTTCTTGATGATAATTATAAAAACACTTAGTAGATTTTGTATTAAGTCATTTTGTAACTGTCAACGAAATGGCATGCTTTGCAGTGTTTTGTTGACAGGAAGCTCATCAACGAAATGAGTGATGTAGCAATTGCACTATACAATACTTCACAGTTTGATATGCAATTTGTTGTATGTATTAGATAGGTTTTTCTAAGTCATGTTGACAAAGTACTAGATAGGCAAAATAGGTTGGTGAATTGTAAATATATTATGCCATGTAATTTTGCCTAAGTGAAGACATGTCAACGGTATGAAGATTACTCTATCAACGGTATGAAGATTAGTCTGTCAACGGAATGAAGATTACTCTATCAACGAAACGAGGAATACACCATCAACGGAATGAAGAATAAAGCTATCAATGAAACACATCTCCATGCTATCAACGAATCACTATTGCTTTTTGAATAGTTGACAAAGTGATAGTGACAGTTTACTGAACAGATCTAAAGGAGATATGGAAGTGTACTTTGCATTGGAAGCCATCAAAATGGTTACTGGAAATAAGGAAACATTCCAATTTCCAATAAGGCTCTTGGGAATGATTATAATAAGCATGAAGACAAAAACAAAGATCTCCAAGGACCATTGGACAAAAGGGATGAAAAGCAAGCTACTGATGGTTACTACTATTGTTCTTTAGTTTAGCCAAACGTAGAGTTGTAAACTTGGGCTTATATAACCAAGTGTAGCAGTTACTTTAAAAAAAGAGAAGAAAAACAAATAGATTGTATTAGCTATCTTTGAGAGCATTTTTCTTCTCTACATTCTTGTAACTGAGCAGCTGTGTACATTTTGTATCACAGATTATTTCCGCAATAAAAATCACTTCAGTTGGATCATCAAACAATCCAACTGAAATTATTTATGTGCTTGTGATTTTTACATTAAGTTCAGTTTTTATTTGTAAGTTGTTTTTAAGTTTAAGAAATATCAAGAATTGTATTCAACCCCCCCCCCCCCTTCTACAATTCTGTTAGGTCATTTGGGATTAACATTAGTTGTGAGAGACATGAGTCAAACACAGAGTGATACACAAGCACGTGAGTTGAGTGAAACACCACTGAGAGAAATTGAAGTGAGTGCACACACTGACACAAACACTGCTTTGTTGTTGAACCAGCTAGCTGATCTACAAAGAAAGTTACAAGAAACCCAGGCTGAGAATAATCTTCTGAAAGCACAAGTGGTTGCACAATCTTCCACCTCTGTATCTAATCAGCTGGGTACCGTTAAATATGACTTGCAAGGATTGAAGAATAATCTACTCCCGAAGCTGAATTCAATCCAACAATCTCAAGTACTGGTGGCTTCAGACATCTCTGATCTTACAACGTCAAATGCTCAGATATCGGAGAGTGTCAAGGAGATTGCATCTATTTCTACCAAGGTGGACTTTATTCTGTAAACAGCTGATGAAAATCAAACGTTTAATGAAGAAAGGATGTCAAGGATAGAAGGAGGGATGGAGCATCTTAATGAAGGGATGAAGCACTTGTACAATATGATCAAGAACTCACATCAACCTACAGCACAACAAAGAATATTCTTTGAGGGAGATGATGAAGATGAGGATGATGATGCTGATGAAGTAGGAGATGGAGAAAGAGGAGAAATAAGGAGAACTTCTGAGGTGAATCCTAGGGCTTCCAAAGCTAAATCTGTAGAGTATTCCTCAACTAAGGGGGAGAAGGAGAAGAAGGGAGAAAGAGAAGCTGGAGGAGCTTCTGGAGTTGGAAAAGATAAGGGGAAAGGGAAACAATCATTGGAGGAGACTGTCTTTGATGATGCCTACTACTACCACGGTGAACAGGATGACTTCCAATTTTACACATCTGGTGATCTGGGGAAGACCATACCTGAAGAAGCTTTTGGTGAGGAGGAGGTTGAAGAGGCAGCCAACTTTGAGGATTGGGAAGATGAAGCTGATCTATACACACCTGACCCTTTGTTTCATAAGGAGTTGAAGAAGCAACAGGCAGAACTAAGAAGAAAGGAGGATGAGAATGCTAAGGTCTCCGACATCATTTCTCAGAAGCTGAAAATTCAAAAGGCTGAACATGAAGACAAACAACGTCTTCAGAGTATTCATGTCAAAGAAAGGAGATTTGATGTTAGGATGAAGCAAGGAAGCAAATGGGACAAGGCAAGGGAGATGTTTGATATACCTCAGAGAGGCACAAACAATGATGCTACTTTTCTGAAGCTGCTTGAGAAGATCAGAACTGTTAATCCAGAAAATTCATTATATATGAAGGCATTGAAGGAAGATATCCTAAGGATTACATCTGCATTTGATCAAGTGAGGCAAAAACTGTTCATCTATGTCTCAAGTGCTCTTTTTTTCTGAACCAATCCTTCCTTGTTCTTGAAGGGTCATTCACCATTTCTCTTGACCTCCTACAAAGAAGATCTCTCTCTGAATTGTGGATTCTTATGAGTAAGGTAAAGAGATCTTCTTGCTTGAATGAGCTTCTATATGACCGGCTGAGAGATTCTGCTATGAAGGCCAGCCCTCAAGTTGTGCACTTTCCTTGTGAAGTTAAAATCTACAGAGGTACAACTTTAGAGACTGTGAGGCTGGATCCTGATTCTTTGAAGCTACAGACTGCTATGCAACTGGTGAAGTTGGAGAATCTTCTAAGAACTTTTGGGTTTACCACTGAAGATAAGTCTGAAGTTGCTGATATGATTTCAGACTACTGCACGGAGAAAGTTCCTAGGTATGCCCAGATGAAGAACAGATTGAAGAAGATCACCACTCAACCAGTAATGCCAAGTGGTGTGTGTAACAGCCCCAAATCCGGGGTCAGGGATTTAGGGTTGTCACAATCCATGTACTCCTTGCCTTACCTGTATTACTCACCCCATTCATAATTCACTTGCTCATGACCCCACAACATATGTCACACACACACACACACACACAGGTTAGAGTCTCAGAAACGACACAATACAACAATTGCGGAATAAATAACTTTTATTACAATACCCAAATGTCTTTTGAATCTGCTACTGATACAATTTCTAAGTATTGTTACATTACCAACTTAGCCTTCTGATGCTCACAATCCTCTTATACCATTCATGTCTATACATAAGTTGAATACCAAAAGTTGTAGCCTGATTCGATTGGTTCGTACTACTCTTCGGGATCACTGCTAGAAACTGTTTATGGAAACGCCTTGCGGGGTATGTGCCGTCCCGTTGGCATCCTGCTTCGCTGCTAAATAATATATATATATATAACAATAGCAAGAGTGAGCGATAGCTCGGCAAGGAAATGAAAGTATGGCATAATTCTGCCTTTAACTCAACCCAGAATAAAGCGAGTAGAAGACAATAATTTGTCAAAATATCTCGATACTGAAATTATATCCTTATCGGAATGTATTCCCAAAAACAGTACCATTATGGTACTTCAAATATCATTTCCATAATATTTCTGCAAACTTTCGATATTCAAACAATGAACAAAGTTCTAGTATAAAAGATGAGGTTTCAAAGGAAACCAAATATAACCTTTCCAAAAGTATCTGCTATGTAAGCAGAATATCAACACATTTTTTTTAAAAGATGAAGTTATAAGGTGATTCAGTATAAACAACTCCCTTACCATAACCCATGTTATGTAAGGTATCCCCAGAGTCATAACTCATAAATAAAAGATGAAGTTGCATGAATTTATTGTCACTTCATTTTCAAACACTTTCGACCCCCTGCCAACATGATTGGTTTTTCATCCCAATACATGTTGCAGGAATATCCAAAATGGATGATGAACTAATACTGGAGTTGCTACCGCGTCCGCTGTGCCTAACCTTGCTATGATCAGTAGCAGGTCGCACCGCTCAAATAGTTTTCTACATGTAGATGGAAGTATCACGACGGCCTGACATTGTCTACCGCCTTACTATGACCTCCCGGCCCATTTGGGGCAATATAAAAGTTGGATGGGCCCACGCAACTTGACCACTTACACCACTCCTAGTTCAGATGAAATCCATGACTCTGAAACGTAAAGATCGTCCTCCTTTCCCCAAGTGTAACACTTGTTGATACGACTCCACTAAGTAGTTATATCTAGGTTGGAAAGGAAGATTCTCCAATATTTCCCAAGCTATGCTTGTTAATGGATATCGACTTGTTCCATGAATTTACCCCTCGATCATTGAGGTGGTAACACAACATTAACTGGCAGCAATTAAATTGCTCCAAGAGAATATCTGTCCCTTGACAGTTTTTGAACTGAGAGTTTAAAAAGAGTAGTAGTCACTTAAATCAGGTTTCCCATATTTTTGATAGTTGAGCGAGCATTTGAATCTTCTTTAAAAGACAGATTCAAATGGAAAAACAGTGTTTTGGGAACCTCTTTTTGATTTGAAAATAACTAATAATATTTATTAAATAAGTAAACCTCAAATGAATATTTGGAAATAATATTCATTAAACAACTAATCCTTAAATGAATATTTGAAAGTAATATTCATTAAATAAATAATCCTTAAATGAATATTTGAAAGTAATATTCATTAAATAAATAATCCTTAAATGAATATTCGAAAATAATATTCATTAAATAAATAGTCTTTAAATGAATATTCGAAAATAATATTCATTAAATAAATAGTCTTTAAATGAATATTTGAAAATAATATTCATTAAATACATAATCCTTAAATGAATATTCGAAAATAATATTCATTAAATAAATAATATTCTTAACGTCAATAATCCTCAAATGAATATAATTTACATCCTTTAAGTAAATAATTAATCCTCGAATGACAGTACCCGATATCTTTATCGGAAAATAACCTTTAACATATACCGAAATATAATTACTTCTGATCTTAGAGAAAATCACCCGCCCTTATCCTAGGGCAAATATAAAATCCTGGCTTCTAACTAATATCCCATATCTAGGTTAGAAGCCCATAATCAAATCATTTTCAAATAATAACCTTCGAATGAGGTAATATTCAAATAACATTCCTCAAATCATTTCCAGGTAATTAATACTTTCTAGAAATATAATTAATGTTTAATAATAGCAGTCCTCAAAATAATTAGTACACTGCCGCTGGAATCCCTCCGGGTTTCTACGGCTATCTCCATATCTCAAATACTGACTCCCGGTCTAGAGTCGAAAACAAGAAGTATGCTCTTATCTCTAGAGCTACAAGGTACACCGGTTTATAACTACTTTATCTCAAAACTCATATATAAACCAAAATCAAACTCTATATATAACATGTATCGCAAAATTGTATAACTCCACACATGGCAAAAGCAGTAATATATAATCAATACTTCAAAGTATAGATTTATAAAACTTGCCACAATACTTGCAACAAAGATTTGGTATATAAATTGGGAATACACAAGTATTGAACATTGGAAAATATACCTACTCTGAATAATAGAGTAAGGTTTAGTAAACTTGCCTGATGCTCGAGAAGTGATAGGGGTTCGCGACGATGCCGGACAATCTAGACAAAGTCAAACGAAAACACACGGTTAATTCCCTCGATAAACCACTTATAACTCAATGCTTAAACACGTAAGCGAAACACAACCAAGGCATTACTAGCTCGTTATAGGCTCATACTAAGTCCATGTTTAGTCGACAATTACTTCAGTCGTAGGTTTAATCCGAAATCGATCCTCGAATACAAGTTATACTTAACCATTTTCAACATTGGTTCCTAAGTCATGCTCTTAAAGGTTTTCACTTGCGCAACCTCGGCTAACACATTTTTATAAAATCGGAAAATAATCTTTTGGACTCGAAACCTTCGTACAAACCTTCGTAACTGCCCTTGACACTTCAATACAAAATTTCATATTTTAAAACAACTCTTAAGGGTCTCAAACATAGCCACAAAGTTGGTACATTTCTGCAATCTCATTCCTTGAACCACTTTTACTACAATGGTCATATCTCATAAACCGTAAATCGTAATGACATGATTCTTGCGCTCACATAAACTAGAAATAAAGCTCTATACACTCATGTTCATAACTGAACCAAAAGAGGCAGTTAGGTTTTCTGATTCTAGGCAGTTTATAGAGTTACCGAAAATTGGGCATTACGACGGCTTAAAATCGAATAATCCTATTTTGTCATAACATAACCAAGCCACACCGGGCATACCATACATCTACAACCTCAACAAACAACCATCATACACCTCTAAGATCAGTGGGGAGGCTCAAATCCAACACCCATCATTTTACACATTCAAACAAATCCAAATAACCACTAAATCACTTAATCATGATCTTAACTTTACATGAACATCAAAACCACTTTAAAACTCATATAAAACTCAAAGGGGCAGAGGTTTATACCTTCCTCCAAGCTTACTTGCTGCTATATTCCTTATGTAACCTTAGATCCTTGCTTAATACAACCTTTGGAAGCCACAAACTCAATATCAAAAGCAACAAAGCAAAATACAAGTTACTATTCATCATCTTCTCCAACTGTTACTCACTGAAATCGAAGGGTAAATCACAGGGGTGAGGCGAGCGCTTACCATGGTTGTGTAGAGCTTCTCGAGAGCTTCAATTTGAGTGGTGGAACGCCAAAAACGGATCACGGAATCTCAAGTTATGATCATTTCTTTCTCTCCCATTTTTCTTTCTTCTTCTCTCCCGAAATTTCTCTTCCTTTTTCTTTTTCTTCTTATCTTGTTTAATTACTTGATATTTATCCAATGTGGTGAGTCATCACCCTTGGTCTCTTCTTGTCTTGACACTTGGCAAGCATGCATTGGCTTGGAATAAAGTAGCTTTTCTGGTTCGTTTAATTTCGTAGAACGCTCGCAAGGTTTCTCGAGGGTTCTATCGAGGTATTTTACCGAAATCGTTCTCGATACTTCTAATTCATTTATCAAATCCATATCCATGGAATTAATAATTTAAATCCTTAAATATCCTCAAATAATAATTATTTAGTCCGTTTTTGGTGAAATTTCGGAGAAAACGAAAAATGCTAATTTTCCGATTCTGACAGCTTCTGCATTCTTTTATTTCCATCGTAGATCACTAATGCGACTTTGAAAGTTTATTATATCGTCCCGCATATAGGGTGGTCTGAAAAACTTTTAAATGAAGAGTTACTATTCATCAGTGGTTTTTCTATAATCCTTTGGATCAAAATCCGTTCCAATATTCCTGATCTATTTTCTCTTTACTCTTTGCACTTAGAAAACGTTCTAGTGATTTCTCGGGCGTACGCTATCTTGTTTACGGAGTTGTCGGATGTATTCCAGATATTGATTTGGATGACACAAAAATACTTTCCTTCCCTGGAGTATTGTATTCTTATCTTCCAGATTGATTGTTCTTATTTATATGTTCAGTCCATTCTTACTATTCTCAAAATGTTTGAAAACCGAAATTCATATTCATTTCATAACTTGATTCTCAAAGTCATTGCCACTATCCATATTTACATCAACATATAATAAAAGTTTTAATTCTACCCAAAATCTGGGGTCTTACAGTCTCCCCTCCTTAAAAGGATTCCGTCCCGGAATCACTCTGAAAACAAATGGGGATATCTTTCTAGCATCTCGCTCTCTAGCTCCCAAGTTGATTCTTCCACATTATGATTCCTCCATACCACTCTGGCTAGTTTGATGACCTTGTTTCGGAGTACTTGTTCCTTTCGATCTATAATTTCCATTGGTTGCTCCACATAGGTCAAGTCTGGTTGTATGTCTACGTGCTCGTACTCTACATATGCCGGGCATCTATAGTATACTGACGTAGCATTGACACATGAACCCCGTTATGACCATTCTACAAGTTTGGGGGGGGGGGGTAAGGCTGGCTCGTAGGCCACCTTCCTGGCGCGTCTTAAATCTCAGATGGTCCAATGAATCTCGGGCTCACTTCCCTTTCTTTTCAAATCTCATTAATTCTTTCCCTGGAGATACCTTTAGCATCACGAATCTCTAACCTCATATTCTCTATCTTGTTTGCACAGAAATACACCAGCATAAACTTGTTTGCCATTCATCAACTTGCCATTTAACTTATCAGTAGCAGTACTATCTCTATACTCGCGGGCTTAGTCCGCATACTTTCTCTGTCTGTCTTGGTTGTCACTAGCCGCTTGTTGGTGAAATCTTTTGTCTTTCTAGTTTGTTGGACTAACTTGGGTGTTGTGTAAAATCTCATCCTTTAATTCCCGATCATTCGGAATCCATCTCTGTCTCATTTTAAAGTAAGGGTATCGGCCACCACATTGGCCTTCCCCGGATGGTAGTGTATCTCACAGTCATAATCCTAGGTCAATTCTAGCCATTTCTCCATCTCATGCTATCTACTATCATGGGTAACTCAAAGCCAATTCATTACATTCCATAAAATTTGTGGGTGCATTAGTCAACCCAAAATAACTTCGCTGAAAACTCGAAGTGTCTATTCCTAGTACGAATCGCAGTCTTGGGCATATCCTCTGATTTAACTTCCAACTGGTGATACCCAGTTCTTAAATAAATTGGAAATACACAGCGTTCTTCCGCTGATCAAACAATCATTTACAAGGGTACCTATTCTCCATGTCAAACTCATACAACTCTCGAGGTTCGATATATAATCTTGTGCTAAAATCTTTCTCTCTTACAACAACACCGGGCTCTCCACGGTGGTACATTGGGTCTTATCATATCCTTATACAACAACTCTTGTAACTGAGTCACTAACTCTTTCATTCCCACTATACTCTGAATACTCGGTATTCATTCTCATGTCATCCCAATCGATATTTGGTAGCGCATTAAGATCTTGTAAAATCTCCCAAAACCATTGTAGTTTCCTCTATACTTGGTGCCTCTTTTCTTGGCGTCAACCATAAGAGCTAATTAAGCCTCGTATCTCTGGCGTAATAGTTTCTTAGTCTGAACTATATTCAAGAATCTCTGAATCTGTCTCCGTTCTTTATTTATTACTCTCTCTCCCTTACAATCAGTCTGGGCCCCATTGGGTGTCAACCAACCCATTCTTATTATAATATCCACTTTTCCCAACTTGAAAGGGATCAGGTCTATCAAAAGTGTCAACCTCATATTTCTAGTTCACAACCTGGATGTACCAGTCTTATGGGAAAATCCCTCGAATGGCTATTTCTACTTGTAATTATTCCCTCAGCGTCTCGGCCTTAAGGTTTAATTGTCATGCAACTTCTTGATATACAACGATACATTAGCTGAGTCTAAATAGTATAGAAGGGCACCTGCTATTTAAAGGTCCTGACAGTGGGCTGCTTGTTGGAGGTAGCCCTGGTTGAAACCTACTGGCTTTCTTTTCTTCTGTGTTCACAAACTCCGGAACAAACCTCAATAATTCGGAAAACTTGGCCTCATACTCGGCCACAGTCATGGTTTCTTGTTTTAACTCTTTAACTTTCATTTTCATCCGGGTCTCCATATCTTTCCGTAAATTATTCCTTTAAAACAGCACACGCTGCACCTCTCACAAGTCACAATACCAGCTCCCTCTGACTCCATCGTCAGTACTTATCTTGCTAACCCAGAGGTAGTGTCCATTCGTAAACAACTCCTCCAAAATCTCAATCTCACTATAGGGCATCTATCTAACACCGTCGTCACTGGAGTTCACGGCACATCGCTATTCCTTTCACATATACCAACTGACACGCTTTCCATTATCAATATCCTTGGGAGAATAAACCAATTTCATTGATATGTCACTAACATTCTATTCGTCTTAGGGATTCGCTCCTATCATAGGCGATTTCGTTGCGAATCTACTTCCTATTAGCGAATTTTGACTTATTTGGTCTGGTTGGCCTCCCCTCGGAATTCAATGAGGATAACAAAAATTATGGGGCATTGAAAGATAGCTCCCATATCAAAGATAATGTCACCCACTGGTGATCATAAGGTTATGAGTTTTAAGGTAACCTTATTGGAGGTAAAAGAATTTACCGAGAGATCAACATGATCATAAGAACTCAACGTTGTGTGCCTCGATTGAGACATTACTAAAGGTAATTAGCCTTCTTGTATTTCACAACTTACAAGTGATGGCGTCCCATCAGACTTCTATCACACAGACAGATAGTCCTTGTAGCCCCTATAAGTATAGGGTTGTTCGTCTCAGTGGAAGTTGAAAAGTATGAAAGCAATTTGATATCAATTTAATGATTATCGTCTTTCGTCAATATTTCTTAAAGGAACACCTTGGATTAAAATTGAACAGATTCCAAAGGTGCGGTTTCCAAAGAAAATACAAAGAAAAGAATAACCAAAAGATACTGGTACTTAACAACAAGTGGTGAGGTATCACCATAGGGTCATTCATTATTTGAAGAAAAGTAAAAGCTTAAATAACATTATTTGACAGGGCTTCGAAAACCTGAAAGTAGGCATTGTGATAGCCTCTGGCACAATGGAAACTGAATATGGTTTAACACAAGTGTTATAAGACCACTTCGAAGAGGGAATATACCCTTTATCAGAATTCTTTCCCCAGAGAGAGGTCAAGATAGATCATAGATTGGGGAAGTATCCCACATAATTTGCAAATGGGGAGGGTATTACCAAGGTCTCTACGGATGCCTTTTACGTCGGCTCCTCTAATGGATAATCGCTCAATTCCGAAGCTTTCTTTTCCACGCATCCTAAGGTGTTCGATACTTACGTCATTGCCGACTTATAATAGTCGCTAAGAATTCAACCATCAACATTTGCAATCGCAGGGAATTCTATTCGACTAGGCGCAAACATCTCAAGTACGCGTTCTGTTCTATAAAAAGACTTCGATACCGTTGTCGCCCATAGCAATGATAATTCCACATGTCGACTGGGCGGTACTTCGGAAGATCGTTAGAAACTACAAGCTTAAATCCGGTCTCTATTTCAGTCATCCTTATACTCAATATTCCTTCTCCCATATCAATCCCGTGTTCTACATAAGCTTAACACTTTTGGCACAATAGCCTTTTCATTTAAGTCAATCCCGGAATTTCTCAGTCCGTCTTGGTCCTTAAATACATTTCGCATTTACCGTTCAATCTCAACTTCACCATTTTATCTCTACAATCAATTGTAGCAATCAAGGTCTGTCCACCAGCCCATATAGCGGCCATCTTACCCAATCCACAGGGTTCGCTCTAGTTTCCACTCTCTTTGGTGACATCCTATGGTAATCAGAAAGACAAGGTTTGCCAAAATTTGTTGAATTTCTTCCCAAGATCGGGGGAATTTGATCAATCTATTTACCTACTAGTAATGCTCGGATCTGATTTCCTACCTTTCGGTTCTATCCTCATAATTCCTTCCCGGTTTCCTGAGGGTGGTAAATCTCGTTCTCGATTCCGTCTTAGCGTGCTTGTCTTACCATAACATTTACATGGTAGATATACCCAAAATTCTCCTTGAGATAATAAAATCCCTCAATGATATAATAGACACTATTTCCCGTGGAATCGCTGGTCGTGGGGGTTTGAAATCTCATAGCCCAAAACAATTCCTTACATTATTCTAGGCAACTAAGTACCCTTAATCGTTCGTGAAAATCTGAACATCTTGGTTCTTACGTATGCCGCCTCCCTATGGGCAGCTATAACCGATCACGAGTAACAGGTTTTGTTCAAGTCGAATCAATCCACTGATACTGGCTATACTGCCTCTACCTCTTCTGCTTTGGAGACTCTACTCCATTTTCTTTGTCATATTTCATGATGAATCATAACGATCCTAAACTCTCGTATCGGCACTTATTTGACCTCTAAAGGTTCGTCCGGTCCTATTATACGACCTCAAGTAACATACTACGTCTTTATCAATCAACACGTCCTCTACAAGATTCTTTCCTTGACCCACTATGGGGTCTTCCTCTAGATCCTCCTATGGATCTCCCTTTATCGGGTCTCCGTCCATTTCAAGGAACGCATCATCAATTGCCTACTCGAAGGCCTCAGGATCTGGTATCTCGGAGTCCCATCCATCTATAACTCATACGAATCGAGGTGACTAACCATGAAGTCCTAATTACGGTTTCCCAAAAGAAGTCCCCTCTCGGCTTCATCTTAAACAGCCAGGGTCTTGTCCTCTAACCCGACTACGAACTCAATTTGAGCTCTAAATGTCCTTATCATTATTAAGGGTATTGTAAGACTCGATCTCCTATCGTTTCTGAGGACTGTAACCTAACTCTCTGATACCATCTCTGTAACAGCCCCAAATCCGGGGTCAGGGATTTAGGGTTGTCACAATCCATGTACTCCTTGCCTTACCTGTATTACTCACCCCATTCATAATTCACTTGCTCATGACCCCACAACTAATGTCACACACACACACACACACACACAGGTTAGAGTCTCAGAAACGACACAATACAACAATTGCGGAATAAATAACTTTTATTACAATACCCAAATGTCTTTTGAATCTGCTACTGATACAATTTCTAAGTATTGTTACATTACCAACTTAGCCTTTTGATGCTCACAATCCTCTTATACCATTCATGTCTATACATAAGTTGAATACCAAAAGCTGTAGCCTGATTCGATTGGTTCGTACTACTCTTCGGGATCACTGCTAGAAACTGTTTATGGAAACGCCTTGCGGGGTATGTGCCGTCCCGTTGGCATCCTGCTTCGCTGCTATATAATATATATATATAACAATAGCAAGAGTGAGCGATAGCTCAGCAAGGAAATGAAAGTATGGCATAATTCTGCCTTTAACTCAACCCAGAATAAAGCGAGTAGAAGACAATAATTTGTCAAAATATCTCGATACTGAAATTATATCCTTATCGGAATGTATTCCCAAAAACAGTACCATTATGGTACTTCAAATATCATTTCCATAATATTTCTGCAAACTTTCGATATTCAAACTATGAACAAAGTTCTAGTATAAAAGATGAGGTTTCAAAGGAAACCAAATATAACCTTTCCAAAAGTATCTGCTATGTAAGCAGAATATCAACACATTTTTTTTAAAAGATGAAGTTATAAGGTGATTCAGTATAAACAACTCCCTTACCATAACCCATGTTATGTAAGGTATCCCCAGAGTCATAACTCATAAATAAAAGATGAAGTTGCATGAATTTATTGTCACTTCATTTTCAAACACTTTCGACCCCCTGCCAACATGATTGGTTTTTCATCCCAATACATGTTGCAGGAATATCCAAAATGGATGATGAACTAATACTGGAGTTGCTACCGCGTCCGCTGTGCCTAACCTTGCTATGATCAGTAGCAGGTCGCACCGCTCAAATAGTTTTCTACATGTAGATGGAAGTATCACGACGGCCTGACATTGTCTACCGCCTTACTATGACCTCCCGGCCCATTTGGGGCAATATAAAAGTTGGATGGGCCCACGCAACTTGACCACTTACACCACTCCTAGTTCAGATGAAATCCATGACTCTGAAACGTAAAGATCGTCCTCCTTTCCCCAAGTGTAACACTTGTTGATACGACTCCACTAAGTAGTTATATCTAGGTTGGAAAGGAAGATTCTCCAATATTTCCCAAGCTATGCTTGTTAATGGATATCGACTTGTTCCATGAATTTACCCCTCGATCATTGAGGTGGTAACACAACATTAACTGGCAGCAATTAAATTGCTCCAAGAGAATATCTGTCCCTTGACAGTTTTTGAACTGAGAGTTTAAAAAGAGTAGTAGTCACTTAAATCAGGTTTCCCATATTTTTGATAGTTGAGCGAGCATTTGAATCTTCTTTAAAAGACAGATTCAAATGGAAAAACAGTGTTTTGGGAACCTCTTTTTGATTTGAAAATAACTAATAATATTTATTAAATAAGTAAACCTCAAATGAATATTTGGAAATAATATTCATTAAACAACTAATCCTTAAATGAATATTTGAAAGTAATATTCATTAAATAAATAATCCTTAAATGAATATTTGAAAGTAATATTCATTAAATAAATAATCCTTAAATGAATATTCGAAAATAATATTCATTAAATAAATAGTCTTTAAATGAATATTCGAAAATAATATTCATTAAATAAATAGTCTTTAAATGAATATTTGAAAATAATATTCATTAAATACATAATCCTTAAATGAATATTCGAAAATAATATTCATTAAATAAATAATATTCTTAACGTCAATAATCCTCAAATGAATATAATTTACATCCTTTAAGTAAATAATTAATCCTCGAATGACAGTACCCGATATCTTTATCGGAAAATAACCTTTAACATATACCGAAATATAATTACTTCTGATCTTAGAGAAAATCACCCGCCCTTATCCTAGGGCAAATATAAAATCCTGGCTTCTAACTAATATCCCATATCTAGGTTAGAAGCCCATAATCAAATCATTTTCAAATAATAACCTTCGAATGAGGTAATATTCAAATAACATTCCTCAAATCATTTCCAGGTAATTAATACTTTCTAGAAATATAATTAATGTTTAATAATAGCAGTCCTCAAAATAATTAGTACACTGCCGCTGGAATCCCTCCGGGTTTCTACGGCTATCTCCATATCTCAAATACTGACTCCCGGTCTAGAGTCGAAAACAAGAAGTATGCTCTTATCTCTAGAGCTACAAGGTACACCGGTTTATAACTACTTTATCTCAAAACTCATATATAAACCAAAATCAAACTCTATATATAACATGTATCGCAAAATTGTATAACTCCACACATGGCAAAAGCAGTAATATATAATCAATACTTCAAAGTATAGATTTATAAAACTTGCCACAATACTTGCAACAAAGATTTGGTATATAAATTGGGAATACACAAGTATTGAACATTGGAAAATATACCTACTCTGAATAATAGAGTAAGGTTTAGTAAACTTGCCTGATGCTCGAGAAGTGATAGGGGTTCGCGACGATGCCGGACAATCTAGACAAAGTCAAACGAAAACACACGGTTAATTCCCTCGATAAACCACTTATAACTCAATGCTTAAACACGTAAGCGAAACACAACCAAGGCATTACTAGCTCGTTATAGGCTCATACTAAGTCCATGTTTAGTCGACAATTACTTCAGTCGTAGGTTTAATCCGAAATCGATCCTCGAATACAAGTTATACTTAACCATTTTCAACATTGGTTCCTAAGTCATGCTCTTAAAGGTTTTCACTTGCGCAACCTCGGCTAACACATTTTTATAAAATCGGAAAATAATCTTTTGGACTCGAAACCTTCGTACAAACCTTCGTAAATTCCCTTGACACTTCAATACAAAATTTCATATTTTAAAACAACTCTTAAGGGTCTCAAACATAGCCACAAAGTTGGTACATTTCTGCAATATCATTCCTTGAACCACTTTTACTACAATGGTCATATCTCATAAACCGTAAATCGTAATGACATGATTCTTGCGCTCACATAAACTAGAAATAAAGCTCTACACACTCATGTTCATAACTGAACCAAAAGAGGCAGTTAGGTTTTCTGATTCTAGGCAGTTTATAGAGTTACCGAAAATTGGGCATTACGACGGCTTAAAATCGAATAATCCTATTTTGTCATAACATAACCAAGCCACACCGGGCATACCATACATCTACAACCTCAACAAACAACCATCATACACCTCTAAGATCAGTGGGGAGGCTCAAATCCAACACCCATCATTTTACACATTCAAACAAATCCAAATAACCACTAAATCACTTAATCATGATCTTAACTTTACATGAACATCAAAACCACTTTAAAACTCATATAAAACTCAAAGGGGCAGAGGTTTATACCTTCCTCCAAGCTTGCTTGCTGCTATATTCCTTATGTAACCTTAGATCCTTGCTTAATACAACCTTTGGAAGCCACAAACTCAATATCAAAAGCAACAAAGCAAAATACAAGTTACTATTCATCATCTTCTCCAACTGTTACTCACTGAAATCGAAGGGTAAATCACAGGGGTGAGGCGAGCGCTTACCATGGTTGTGTAGAGCTTCTCGAGAGATTCGATTTGAGTGGTGGAACGCCAAAAACGGATCACGGAATCTCAAGTTATGATCATTTCTTTCTCTCCCATTTTTCTTTCTTCTTCTCTCCCGAAATTTCTCTTCCTTTTTCTTTTTCTTCTTATCTTGTTTAATTACTTGATATTTATCCAATGTGGTGAGTCATCACCCTTGGTCTCTTCTTGTCTTGACACTTGGCAAGCATGCATTGGCTTGGAATAAAGTAGCTTTTCTGGTTCATTTAATTTCGTAGAACGCTCGCAAGGTTTCTCGAGGGTTCTATCGAGGTATTTTACCGAAATCGTTCTCGATACTTCTAATTCATTTATCAAATCCATATCCATGGAATTAATAATTTAAATCCTTAAATATCCTCAAATAATAATTATTTAGTCCGTTTTTGGTGAAATTTCGGAGAAAACGAAAAATGCTAATTTTCCGATTCTGACAGCTTCTGCATTCTTTTATTTCCATCGTAGATCACTAATGCGACTTTGAAAGTTTATTATATCGTCCCGCATATAGGGTGGTCTGAAAAACTTTTAAATGAAGAGTTACTATTCATCAGTGGTTTTTCTATAATCCTTTGGATCAAAATCCGTTCCAATATTCCTGATCTATTTTCTCTTTACTCTTTGCACTTAGAAAACGTTCTAGTGATTTCTCGGGCGTACGCTATCTTGTTTACGGAGTTGTCGGATGTATTCCAGATATTGATTTGGATGACATAAAAATACTTTCCTTCCCTGGAGTATTGTATTCTTATCTTCCAGATTGATTGTTCTTATTTATATGTTCAGTCCATTCTTACTATTCTCAAAATGTTTGAAAACCGAAATTCATATTCATTTCATAACTTGATTCTCAAAGTCATTGCCACTATCCATATTTACATCAACATATAATAAAAGTTTTAATTCTACCCAAAATCTGGGGTCTTACAGTCTCCCCTCCTTAAAAGGATTCCGTCCCGGAATCACTCTGAAAACAAATGGGGATATCTTTCTAGCATCTCGCTCTCTAGCTCCCAAGTTGATTCTTCCACATTATGATTCCTCCATACCACTCTGGCTAGTTTGATGACCTTGTTTCGGAGTACTTGTTCCTTTCGATCTATAATTTCCATTGGTTGCTCCACATAGGTCAAGTCTGGTTGTATGTCTACGTGCTCGTACTCTACATATGCCGGGCATCTATAGTATACTGACGTAGCATTGACACATGAACCCCGTTATGACCATTCTACAAGTTTGGGGGGGGGGTAAGGCTGGCTCGTAGGCCACCTTCCTGGCGCGTCTTAAATCTCAGATGGTCCAATGAATCTCGGGCTCACTTCCCTTTCTTTTCAAATCTCATTAATTCTTTCCCTGGAGATACCTTTAGCATCACGAATCTCTAACCTCATATTCTCTATCTTGTTTGCACAGAAATACACCAGCATAAACTTGTTTGCCATTCATCAACTTGCCATTTAACTTATCAGTAGCAGTACTATCTCTATACTCGCGGGCTTAGTCCGCATACTTTCTCTGTCTGTCTTGGTTGTCACTAGCCGCTTGTTGGTGAAATCTTTTGTCTTTCTAGTTTGTTGGACTAACTTGGGTGTTGTGTAAAATCTCATCCTTTAATTCCCGATCATTCGGAATCCATCTCTGTCTCATTTTAAAGTAAGGGTATCGGCCACCACATTGGCCTTCCCCGGATGGTAGTGTATCTCACAGTCATAATCCTAGGTCAATTCTAGCCATTTCTCCATCTCATGCTATCTACTATCATGGGTAACTCAAAGCCAATTCATTACATTCCATAAAATTTGTGGGTGCATTAGTCAACCCAAAATAACTTCGCTGAAAACTCGAAGTGTCTATTCCTAGTACGAATCGCAGTCTTGGGCATATCCTCTGATTTAACTTCCAACTGGTGATACCCAGTTCTTAAATAAATTGGAAATACACAGCGTTCTTCCGCTGATCAAACAATCATTTACAAGGGTACCTATTCTCCATGTCAAACTCATACAACTCTCGAGGTTCGATATATAATCTTGTGCTAAAATCTTTCTCTCTTACAACAACACCGGGCTCTCCACGGTGGTACATTGGGTCTTATCATATCCTTATACAACAACTCTTGTAACTGAGTCACTAACTCTTTCATTCCCACTATACTCTGAATACTCGGTATTCATTCTCATGTCATCCCAATCGATATTTGGTAGCGCATTAAGATCTTGTAAAATCTCCCAAAACCATTGTAGTTTCCTCTATACTTGGTGCCTCTTTTCTTGGCGTCAACCATAAGAGCTAATTAAGCCTCGTATCTCTGGCGTAATAGTTTCTTAGTCTGAACTATATTCAAGAATCTCTGAATCTGTCTCCGTTCTTTATTTATTACTCTCTCTCCCTTACAATCAGTCTGGGCCCCATTGGGTGTCAACCAACCCATTCTTATTATAATATCCACTTTTCCCAACTTGAAAGGGATCAGGTCTATCAAAAGTGTCAACCTCATATTTCTAGTTCACAACCTGGATGTACCAGTCTTATGGGAAAATCCCTCGAATGGCTATTTCTACTTGTAATTATTCCCTCAGCGTCTCGGCCTTAAGGTTTAATTGTCATGCAACTTCTTGATATACAACGATACATTAGCTCAGTCTAAATAGTATAGAAGGGCACCTGCTATTTAAAGGTCCTGACAGTGGGCTGCTTGTTGGAGGTAGCCCTGGTTGAAACCTACTGGCTTTCTTTTCTTCTGTGTTCACAAACTCCGGAACAAACCTCAATAATTCGGAAAACTTGGCCTCATACTCGGCCACAGTCATGGTTTCTTGTTTTAACTCTTTAACTTTCATTTTCATCCGGGTCTCCATATCTTTCCGGAAATTATTCCTTTAAAACAGCACACGCTGCACCTCTCACAAGTCACAATACCAGCTCCCTCTGACTCCATCGTCAGTACTTATCTTGCTAACCCAGAGGTAGTGTCCATTCGTAAACAACTCCTCCAAAATCTCAATCTCACTATAGGGCATCTATCTAACACCGTCGTCACTGGAGTTCACGGCACATCGCTATTCCTTTCACATATACCAACTGACACGCTTTCCATTATCAATATCCTTGGGAGAATAAACCAATTTCATTGATATGTCACTAACATTCTATTCGTCTTAGGGATTCGCTCCTGTCATAGGCGATTTCGTTGCGAATCTACTTCCTATTAGCGAATTTTGACTTATTTGGTCTGGTTGGCCTCCCCTCGGAATTCAATGAGGATAACAAAAATTATGGGGCCTTGAAAGATAGCTCCCATATCAAAGATAATGTCACCCACTGGTGATCATAAGGTTATGAGTTTTAAGGTAACCTTATTGGAGGTAAAAGAATTTACCGAGAGATCAACATGATCATAAGAACTCAACGTTGTGTGCCTCGATTGAGACATTACTAAAGGTAATTAGCCTTCTTGTATTTCACAACTTACAAGTGATGGCGTCCCATCAGACTTCTATCACACAGACAGATAGTCCTTGTAGCCCCTATAAGTATAGGGTTGTTCGTCTCAGTGGAAGTTGAAAAGTATGAAAGCAATTTGATATCAATTTAATGATTATCGTCTTTCGTCAATATTTCTTAAAGGAACACCTTGGATTAAAATTGAACAGATTCCAAAGGTGCGGTTTCCAAAGAAAATACAAAGAAAAGAATAACCAAAAGATACTGGTACTTAACAACAAGTGGTGAGGTATCACCATAGGGTCATTCATTATTTGAAGAAAAGTAAAAGCTTAAATAACATTATTTGACAGGGCTTCGAAAACCTGAAAGTAGGCATTGTGATAGCCTCTGGCACAATGGAAACTGAATATGGTTTAACACAAGTGTTATAAGACCACTTCGAAGAGGGAATATACCCTTTATCAGAATTCTTTCCCCAGAGAGAGGTCAAGATAGATCATAGATTGGGGAAGTATCCCACATAATTTGCAAATGGGGAGGGTATTACCAAGGTCTCTACGGATGCCTTTTACGTCGGCTCCTCTAATGGATAATCGCTCAATTCCGAAGCTTTCTTTTCCACGCATCCTAAGGTGTTCGATACTTACGTCATTGCCGACTTATAATAGTCGCTAAGAATTCAACCATCAACATTTGCAATCGCAGGGAATTCTATTCGACTAGGCGCAAACATCTCAAGTACGCGTTCTGTTCTATAAAAAGACTTCGATACCGTTGTCGCCCATAGCAATGATAATTCCACATGTCGACTGGGCGGTACTTCGGAAGATCGTTAGAAACTACAAGCTTAAATCCGGTCTCTATTTCAGTCATCCTTATACTCAATATTCCTTCTCCCATATCAATCCCGTGTTCTACATAAGCTTAACACTTTTGGCACAATAGCCTTTTCATTTAAGTCAATCCCGGAATTTCTCAGTCCGTCTTGGTCCTTAAATACATTTCGCATTTACCGTTCAATCTCAACTTCACCATTTTATCTCTACAATCAATTGTAGCAATCAAGGTCTGTCCACCAGCCCATATAGCGGCCATCTTACCCAATCCACAGGGTTCGCTCTAGTTTCCACTCTCTTTGGTGACATCCTATGGTAATCAGAAAGACAAGGTTTGCCAAAATTTGTTGAATTTCTTCCCAAGATCGGGGGAATTTGATCAATCTATTTACCTACTAGTAATGCTCGGATCTGATTTCCTACCTTTCGGTTCTATCCTCATAATTCCTTCCCGGTTTCCTGAGGGTGGTAAATCTCGTTCTCGATTCCGTCTTAGCGTGCTTGTCTTACCATAACATTTACATGGTACATATACCCAAAATTCTCCTTGAGATAATAAAATCCCTCAATGATATAATAGACACTATTTCCCGTGGAATCGCTGGTCGTGGGGGTTTGAAATCTCATAGCCCAAAACAATTCCTTACATTATTCTAGGCAACTAAGTACCCTTAATCGTTCGTGAAAATCTGAACATCTTGGTTCTTACGTATGCCGCCTCCCTATGGGCAGCTATAACCGATCACGAGTAACAGGTTTTGTTCAAGTCGAATCAATCCACTGATACTGGCTATACTGCCTCTACCTCTTCTGCTTTGGAGACTCTACTCCATTTTCTTTGTCATATTTCATGATGAATCATAACGATCCTAAACTCTCGTATCGGCACTTATTTGACCTCTAAAGGTTCGTCCGGTCCTATTATACGACCTCAAGTAACATACTACGTCTTTATCAATCAACACGTCCTCTACAAGATTCTTTCCTTGACCCACTATGGGGTCTTCCTCTAGATCCTCCTATGGATCTCCCTTTATCGGGTCTCCGTCCATTTCAAGGAACGCATCATCAATTGCCTACTCGAAGGCCTCAGGATCTGGTATCTCGGAGTCCCATCCATCTATAACTCATACGAATCGAGGTGACTAACCATGAAGTCCTAATTACGGTTTCCCAAAAGAAGTCCCCTCTCGGCTTCATCTTAAACAGCCAGGGTCTTGTCCTCTAACCCGACTACGAACTCAATTTGAGCTCTAAATGTCCTTATCATTATTAAGGGTATTGTAAGACTCGATCTCCTATCGTTTCTGAGGACTGTAACCTAACTCTCTGATACCATCTCTGTAACAGCCCCAAATCCGGGGTCAGGGATTTAGGGTTGTCACAATCCATGTACTCCTTGCCTTACCTGTATTACTCACCCCATTCATAATTCACTTGCTCATGACCCCACAACATATGTCACACACACACACACACACACACAGGTTAGAGTCTCAGAAACGACACAATACAACAATTGCGGAATAAATAACTTTTATTACAATACCCAAATGTCTTTTGAATCTGCTACTGATACAATTTCTAAGTATTGTTACATTACCAACTTAGCCTTCTGATGCTCACAATCCTCTTATACCATTCATGTCTATACATAAGTTGAATACCAAAAGCTGTAGCCTGATTCGATTGGTTCGTACTACTCTTCGGGATCACTGCTAGAAACTGTTTATGGAAACGCCTTGCGGGGTATGTGCCGTCCCGTTGGCATCCTGCTTCGCTGCTATATAATATATATATATAACAATAGCAAGAGTGAGCGATAGCTCAGCAAGGAAATGAAAGTATGGCATAATTCTGCCTTTAACTCAACCCAGAATAAAGCGAGTAGAAGACAATAATTTGTCAAAATATCTCGATACTGAAATTATATCCTTATCGGAATGTATTCCCAAAAACAGTACCATTATGGTACTTCAAATATCATTTCCATAATATTTCTGCAAACTTTCGATATTCAAACTATGAACAAAGTTCTAGTATAAAAGATGAGGTTTCAAAGGAAACCAAATATAACCTTTCCAAAAGTATCTGCTATGTAAGCAGAATATCAACACATTTTTTTTAAAAGATGAAGTTATAAGGTGATTCAGTATAAACAACTCCCTTACCATAACCCATGTTATGTAAGGTATCCCCAGAGTCATAACTCATAAATAAAAGATGAAGTTGCATGAATTTATTGTCACTTCATTTTCAAACACTTTCGACCCCCTGCCAACATGATTGGTTTTTCATCCCAATACATGTTGCAGGAATATCCAAAATGGATGATGAACTAATACTGGAGTTGCTACCGCGTCCGCTGTGCCTAACCTTGCTATGATCAGTAGCAGGTCGCACCGCTCAAATAGTTTTCTACATGTAGATGGAAGTATCACGACGGCCTGACATTGTCTACCGCCTTACTATGACCTCCCGGCCCATTTGGGGCAATATAAAAGTTGGATGGGCCCACGCAACTTGACCACTTACACCACTCCTAGTTCAGATGAAATCCATGACTCTGAAACGTAAAGATCGTCCTCCTTTCCCCAAGTGTAACACTTGTTGATACGACTCCACTAAGTAGTTATATCTAGGTTGGAAAGGAAGATTCTTCAATATTTCCCAAGCTATGCTTGTTAATGGATATCGACTTGTTCCATGAATTTACCCCTCGATCATTGAGGTGGTAACACAACATTAACTGGCAGCAATTAAATTGCTCCAAGAGAATATCTGTCCCTTGACAGTTTTTGAACTGAGAGTTTAAAAAGAGTAGTAGTCACTTAAATCAGGTTTCCCATATTTTTGATAGTTGAGCGAGCATTTGAATCTTCTTTAAAAGACAGATTCAAATGGAAAAACAGTGTTTTGGGAACCTCTTTTTGATTTGAAAATAACTAATAATATTTATTAAATAAGTAAACCTCAAATGAATATTTGGAAATAATATTCATTAAACAACTAATCTTTAAATGAATATTTGAAAATAATATTTATTAAATAAATAATCCTTAAATGAATATTTGAAAGTAATATTCATTAAATAAATAATCCTTAAATGAATATTTGAAAATAATATTCATTAAATAAATAGTCCTTAAATGAATATTCGAAAATAATATTCATTAAATAAATAGTCTTTAAATGAATATTCGAAAATAATATTCATTAAATAAATAGTCTTTAAATGAATATTTGAAAATAATATTCATTAAATACATAATCCTTAAATGAATATTCAAAAATAATATTCATTAAATAAATAATATTCTTAACGTCAATAATCCTCAAATGAATATAATTAACATCCTTTAAGTAAATAATTAATCCTCGAATGACAGTACCCGATATCTTTATCGGAAAATAACCTTTAACATATACCGAAATATAATTACTTCTGATCTTAGAGAAAATCACCCGCCCTTATCCTAGGGCAAATATAAAATCCTGGCTTCTAACTAATATCCCATATCTAGGTTAGAAGCCCATAATCAAATCATTTTCAAATAATAACCTTCGAATGAGGTAATATTCAAATAACATTCCTCAAATCATTTCCAGGTAATTAATACTTTCTAGAAATATAATTAATGTTTAATAATAGCAGTCCTCAAAATAATTAGTACACTGCCGCTGGAATCCCTCCGGGTTTCTACGGCTATCTCCATATCTCAAATACTGACTCCCGGTCTAGAGTCGAAAACAAGAAGTATGCTCTTATCTCTAGAGCTACAAGGTACACCGGTTTATAACTACTTTATCTCAAAACTCATATATAAACCAAAATCAAACTCTATATATAACATGTATCGCAAAATTGTATAACTCCACACATGGCAAAAGCAGTAATATATAATCAATACTTCAAAGTATAGATTTATAAAACTTGCCACAATACTTGCAACAAAGATTTGGTATATAAATTGGGAATACACAAGTATTGAACATTGGAAAATATACCTACTCTGAATAATAGAGTAAGGTTTAGTAAACTTGCCTGATGCTCGAGAAGTGATAGGGGTTCGCGACGATGCCGGACAATCTAGACAAAGTCAAACGAAAACACACGGTTAATTCCCTCGATAAACCACTTATAACTCAATGCTTAAACACGTAAGCGAAACACAACCAAGGCATTACTAGCTCGTTATAGGCTCATACTAAGTCCATGTTTAGTCGACAATTACTTCAGTCGTAGGTTTAATCCGAAATCGATCCTCGAATACAAGTTATACTTAACCATTTTCAACATTGGTTCCTAAGTCATGCTCTTAAAGGTTTTCACTTGCGCAACCTCGGCTAACACATTTTTATAAAATCGGAAAATAATCTTTTGGACTCGAAACCTTCGTACAAACCTTCGTAACTGCCCTTGACACTTCAATACAAAATTTCATATTTTAAAACAACTCTTAAGGGTCTCAAACATAGCCACAAAGTTGGTACATTTCTGCAATCTCATTCCTTGAACCACTTTTACTACAATGGTCATATCTCATAAACCGTAAATCGTAATGACATGATTCTTGCGCTCACATAAACTAGAAATAAAGCTCTACACACTCATGTTCATAACTGAACCAAAAGAGGCAGTTAGGTTTTCTGATTCTAGGCAGTTTATAGAGTTACCGAAAATTGGGCATTACGACGGCTTAAAATCGAATAATCCTATTTTGTCATAACATAACCAAGCCACACCGGGCATACCATACATCTACAACCTCAACAAACAACCATCATACACCTCTAATATCAGTGGGGAGGCTCAAATCCAACACCCATCATTTTACACATTCAAACAAATCCAAATAACCACTAAATCACTTAATCATGATCTTAACTTTACATGAACATCAAAACCACTTTAAAACTCATATAAAACTCAAAGGGGCAGAGGTTTATACCTTCCTCCAAGCTTGCTTGCTGCTATATTCCTTATGTAACCTTAGATCCTTGCTTAATACAACCTTTGGAAGCCACAAACTCAATATCAAAAGCAACAAAGCAAAATACAAGTTACTATTCATCATCTTCTCCAACTGTTACTCACTGAAATCGAAGGGTAAATCACAGGGGTGAGGCGAGCGCTTACCATGGTTGCGTAGAGCTTCTCGAGAGCTTCGATTTGAGTGGTGGAACGCCAAAAACGGATCACGGAATCTCAAGTTATGATCATTTCTTTCTCTCCCATTTTTCTTTCTTCTTCTCTCCCGAAATTTCTCTTCCTTTTTCTTTTTCTTCTTATCTTGTTTAATTACTTGATATTTATCCAATGTGGTGAGTCATCACCCTTGGTCTCTTCTTGTCTTGACACTTGGCAAGCATGCATTGGCTTGGAATAAAGTAGCTTTTCTGGTTCGTTTAATTTCGTAGAACGC
Organism: Heracleum sosnowskyi; assembly: GCA_030848705.1. Taxonomy (NCBI): domain Eukaryota; kingdom Viridiplantae; phylum Streptophyta; class Magnoliopsida; order Apiales; family Apiaceae; genus Heracleum; species Heracleum sosnowskyi. The sequence continues at coordinate 86,404,324 of CM061236.1, read as the reverse complement.
TCGCAAGGTTTCTCGAGGGTTCTATCGAGGTATTTTACCGAAATCGTTCTCGATACTTCTAATTCATTTATCAAATCCATATCCATGGAATTAATAATTTAAATCCTGAAATATCCTCAAATAATAATTATTTAGTCCGTTTTTGGTGAAATTTCGGAGAAAACGAAAAATGCTAATTTTCCGATTCTGACAGCTTCTGCATTCTTTTATTTCCATCGTAGATCACTAATGCGACTTTGAAAGTTTATTATATCGTCCCGCATATAGGGTGGTCTGAAAAACTTTTAAATGAAGAGTTACTATTCATCAGTGGTTTTTCTATAATCCTTTGGATCAAAATCCGTTCCAATATTCCTGATCTATTTTCTCTTTACTCTTTGCACTTAGAAACGTTCTAGTGATTTCTCGGGCGTACGCTATCTTGTTTACGGAGTTGTCGGATGTATTCCAGATATTGATTTGGATGACATAAAAATACTTTCCTTCCCTGGAGTATTGTATTCTTATCTTCCAGATTGATTGTTCTTATTTATATGTTCAGTCCATTCTTACTATTCTCAAAATGTTTGAAAACCGAAATTCATATTCATTTCATAACTTGATTCTCAAAGTCATTGCCACTATCCATATTTACATCAACATATAATAAAAGTTTTAATTCTACCCAAAATCTGGGGTCTTACAGTGTGGTTTCTGAAAGTGATCGTGTCCTCGACAAAGATCTGCTATACACCTTGCAAGAAGCTGAAGAAGGTGAAATTAGAGATTAGGGCATGATAGGTTTAGCTCAATTTGTAAATGTTATATGTTTAGAGCTAGGTAAATCAAGATAGGGAAATGTATTCATATGTTCACTCTAGAGGAACATCTATCTTGTATTTATCTTTATTGTTTGAATCTAGAAATTGTTATATTTAATCCAGAACTTTTTATTATTTGCTTGGCTCTTAAAAGTCTTATCTTTTCTTGTTTTAGTTGAGTTATCCTCTAGAGGTATTTGGTTGTTATTGTTTAACAAACAAATAGGGGAGATTGAAAGGCATATGTCTAGGCCTATTTGTAAACACCGAGGATTCTACTCAACTTTAATTAATATGTAATAAGTAAATAATAAAAATCAAATGTCACAGGAATCTCAGAAGATTATATCTGTCAAAGAATGAAGATTAAAGTCATCTACAGACTTGAAGTGATTCTACATTGAAAGAAGCTCAATTTATTGATCAAGCCTCAATGAAGTATTCAAGCTCAGTGGATTTATTAAAGTGACGGAGATTTCAAGTGGTGACAGCAAAAGATACGGAGTTCTTGAATGAGAAGGAAGTGAATCACTGCTTAAAGTCAAATAGATAAAGAACAAACATTATCGTTAGTCACTCATGAACCAGACAGTGCATTGAGTGTCAACGTACTATTGTGTTTGTTATTTATCTAAGTTTTAAGTGATTCTGGAATTGTTTGAGAAGTCAACTAATTCTATTTATTCTTTTATAAATAATTAATACTATTAAGTAAATTATTTATTAAATTAATTCTGTAAAGAATTAATTTAATACATAATTTATTTAGTTAATTATTTAAATTAGAATAAAAATGAACTAGGAAGACTTAGGTTTGAACTAGGAAGACTTAGTTTATTGAACTAGGAAGACTCACAAGTGAGTCTTCCCGATTGTCTTCCTAGAGCAAATCAGAGTCTTCCCGGTTGTCTTCCCTTCACAAAGCTTGTCTTCCCGAAAGTCTTCCAAGGCCATTTTCACAGTTTTCCTCTAAGTCTTCCAAAGGCAATTCTGTTAAAGGACTTGCACGTGGGATTAAAAGCATTGATGTGGATTTGTTTTATATACAAGGCAGTTGACATTTCTATCAAGACAATTGAATTACAACTGAAGAACAAAGACACAGAAGCCATTAAATTTTCATTCTCTCTGTCTTTACTTCTCTGAACTGCCGAAGCAATTAATTTCTTCAAGTGAATTAATTCTTGACTTGATCATTACATTAAATTCATAAGGATCATTTCACTTGTACTGCTTTAGCTTTCTAGCGGATCATAATCCCTAGATTTTATATCGAACTACTTTTTAGTATTCGATCCTTTTTATTACAAAAATAGATAAATTCATGTCGAATTTATTCTAGGTTTGTTTTATCAAGTTCATTGTAATCAGTGATCAGAATTGTAACACCCTTCAAGATTAATAGAGTTTTATTTAACTTGAATATTGTTTCAGTTTTATTCCGCACTAATTTGTTCTAAACAGTTAAATCTTTAAAAGGACAAATTCGATTAAACGGTATAGTTTGTATTCAACCCCCCTTCTACAAACTTATCAGGACCTAACAATCTGCTATACACCTTGCAAGAAGCTGAAGAAGGTGAAATTAGAGATTAGGGCATGATAGGTTTAGCTCAATTTGTAAATGTTATATGTTTAGAGCTAGGTAAATCAAGATAGGAAAATGTATCATTTGTTCAGTCTAGAGGAACATCTATCTTGTATTTATCTTTACTGTTTGAATCTGGAAATTGTTATATTTAATCCAGAACTTTTTATTATTTGCTTGGCTCTTAAAAGTCTTATCTTTTCTTGTTTTAGTTGAGTTATCCTCTAGAGGTATTTGGTTGTTATTGTCTAACAAACAAATAGGGGGAGATTGAAAGGCATATGTCTAGGCCTATTTGTAAACACCGAGGATTCTACTCAACTTTAATTAAGATGTAATAAGTAAATAATAAAAATCATGTCACAGGAAACTCATAAGATTATATCTGTCAAAGAATGAAGATTAAAGTCATCATCAGACTTGAAGTGATTCTACATTGAAATAAGATCAATTTGTTGATCAAGCCTCAGTGAAGTATTCAAGCTCAGTGGATTTATTAAAGTAACGGAGATTTCAAGTGGTGACAGCAAAAGATACTGATTACGGAGTTCTTGAATGAGAAGGAAGTGAATCACTGCTTAAAGTCAAACAGAGAAAGAACAGACATTGTCATTAGTCACTCATGAACCAGATCGTGCATTGAGTATCAACGTACTAATGTGTTTGTTATTTATCTAAGTTTTAAGTGATTCTGTAATTGTTTGAGAAGTCAACTAATTCTATTTATTCTCTTATAAATAATTAATACTATTAAGTAAATTATTTATTAAATTAATTCTGTAAAGAATTAATTTAATACATAATTTATTTAGTTAATTATTTAAATTAGAATAAAAATGAACTAGGAAGACTTAGGTTTGAACTAGGAAGACTTAATTTATTGAACTATGTGAGAAAGCTAGTCGAATCCTTACTTTTTGTTATCCCGCTCCTGAGCCATAGCCACTAGGATCAGAAGTAAGGGCTACTTACTTTAGATCACTTTCATCCGCATCTCTTTCTTCGCTAAAGCCCTTCTCTTATGCCGGGTCTGGGGGAGAAAGAATTGAATCTGCATGGAGCGAGCCAGGTCTGGGATCTTTTTCCTTCTCTCTTTTTGTAGGCGGAACAGCAGATTTGGATCAGCGAAAGCATCCTTATTCATACCTATCAAGTGAGTCTTCCCAATTGTCTTCCTAGGCCAGACCGTAGTCTTCCCGGTTGTCTTCCCTTCACAAACATTGTCTTCCCGAGAGTCTTCCAAGGCCAATTTCATTGTTTTCCTGCAAGTCTTCCAAGGCTTAATTGTATTCTGTTTTAAAGTGGCTTGCACATGGAGAATTGAAAAGCAATGCAGTGATATATATACAAAGGCAGAAGACTTTCAAGATATGACATTCACAACAAAAAGACACAGAAGAACATATCATTACATTCCTTCACAGTCTTTACTCCTCAACTGTCCGATCATTCATTTTCTACCAGTGAATTAAATTCTTGATTGTTTGTAACATTTAATCCTTTAGAATCAATTCACTTGTACTGCTTTGACTTTCTAGCGGATCATAATCCCTAGATTTTATATCGAACTACTTTTTAGTATTCGATCCTTTTTATTACAAAAATAGATAAATTCATGTCGAATTTATTCTAGGTTTGTTTTATCAAGAAACCTGTAATCAGTGATCATAATTGTAACACCCTTCAAGTTCAATAGAGTTTTATTTAACTTGAATATTGTTTCAGTTTTATTCCGCACTAATTTGTTCTTAATTGTTAAATTATTCAACGGACAAATTTCGATTAAACGTTATCGTTTGTATTCAACCCCCCTTCTACAAACTTATCAGGACCTAACATGTTATGTGAATTACGTGGATTATCTGGTTAGTGAGTCATAAATATGAATAATTGTGCTGAGACTTGTTTAAATACTTTGGTCGTGTCTAATATTATCATGAGGGGTAGTTGGAATAGAAATTTGTCAGTATTGTTAGAAAATGAGATTTACGAGACTGTTGACTTAGATGTTGACTTTTATAGTATAGAGATTTTCGAAGAGCATGATACGTGAATTATTTATTTAGTTAATCGTGATTATTCTATCAATTGAAATATGGTTATCTATGCAACAGAGGCTATTGGACGAGACGAGTCAGATTATCGAAGTATGTTAAATAAAAGAGGTCGGGGAAGGACGAGGTATTGTTTATGATTGATTGGATTATTTGTGAGGCGATTTAACACCAAGGGGACAGTTACAAGTATTTTATTCCAACGGAGATATCGGTAAGACTAGTAAGTGCGTCAAAGTTAAGTTACAATTGTTTGTGGAATGTGAGAATCATACGTTGAAGACTAAAGTACCGTTTCATGTTTGACTATCGAGGCAGACGCGTGGATTCAAAATCGTAAGGATCAAATTGATGGTAATCACAAGAGCGTTAAATCAAAGAAGGACGGAAATAGAGAATCGTGTTATAAGACAGAATAAGGAGGAAGTCGTGTTATTCAGCTTTACGTAATAGCTAAGGACCAGAGGCAAGTGTCTATTCCTTTCACATATTATTGAGTGATGTTATCTTGAATTATTATTATACAAGTTGAATACTTTTCACTGAATTTCCAAATGTCGATTCCTTTGCATTGAATTGCAAGTATGTTATTTAATCTCGTAAGTTGACGAGTATTCTTTTATACCTTTTGAGTTTAGATTTAAATTTCCATGTGATTGGAAAAAAATATAATTATTGTGTTAAAGAGATTTAAAAGATAGTTATGGGCCGTATACTAAGGCTTTCTTTCAAAAATCTTGATTTAAAAATATTAGGTTGGAATGTTGCCAACCCTAAATGATTGGGAACTTGTGAACCCGATGAGGGTAAAATGTTATATTAAATTCTGAAGTTGTGGTACTTGTCCTACAAGTAATCTATTTTTCCATCTTGCACTTATGCAAGTATTATTATCATTTCTTGTTAATGTGGTTATCTGATTCAGTCCCTGATTCGAATTCATGTATGATGTGTATGATTTAGTTTATTTCCTTCAAATATAAGGCTTATCTATTATAAGTTTATTTTCGAAGGACTTAAACTATTTCTGTCAGAAGTTAGTAAACCCTTGTTTTCCCTATTTATAAACTTCACCTTGAATTTCCCTTAAACTCGAACTTGACTTTCTTGTCACTTACCAAATTGGTGAATCTTAACTAATTCTTCCATAATGTGATAATTTGTACTGTTGAGGCCATCTAGAGCCAGTTCTTTGAACCCTACCCTATATTGAGCTGTTGCAATTTCTGTTGATGTCATAATGCCTGTTTCATATCAGACTTAATCTTGTCATTGTGTACTTACGTACCATTGAAACCATTTCGAATCTATTTCTCAAACTTCATTTGATATTGAGCAGTTGAAGCTCTTTTGCAACTATTGCACCCTGTCATTGTGTACTTATCTTGCTATGCATGTTATTGTGTATTCTTCACTATTATCCCAGTTGTTGCATCGATCTCGTCGATGTTTATTATATTGTCGCTTTTCATGTGCACCTCCCAATATTGTGTCGATCTCGTCGATACTAGATTATATTGTTATTCCTTGATGGATTCTTCATAGTTGAATTGTTTCCTGGAACGTGAGTTTTCCAGCGATTTTTGTATTAAGGTTGTCGATTCTTTCGACACCTGATTGTCGAAGTAAGGTTTTCAATTGTATTGACACCTGACGTATATAATATAGGATTGGAATGTTTTTAAATGGACCAATAATGGTCGGACCATATTTATGGTCGGAATAACTTAAGGCCCAGATTGGCCAAGGATCCAGTAGAGGACTTTGCTATAAGCAAGTCCGGGGTTGATGTGTGACTGATCAGCAGCTCAACCTTTAATTTGAAAAAAAAAATGAGAAAAATCCAATTCTAATATCACTTCTTATATCTGAGATGGATTACATCCATATGTTATGTATTTGTGAGTTATGGCCTGATACTCATGTTTATTCATTTGCTTATAGTTGTTGGTTCGTTGATTAATAAAAAGGGGTTTCAATCTTGCTGAAACCACTTACTCTTAGTATATCGGATTTCATATAGTCAAATCCACTTCCTTGATTCCATTGGCAGTCGTGAGATATCTATCTTGATAAGTTTTATTCATACCGCATATTCAGTCGGTACCATATTGAAGTCTTGAAGTACGTTCTTTATTCCATGCCGAGCGCGTTAGCTCATTCTTACTCCTTGATTACTCTACCCTTCCAGAGTTGTTGGTTTTAGAAAATGTTGTGAATAGAACTGTTATCTTCAAAACTAGTATTTTTGTTCAAACTATGGTCTTGAAGACGTATGTGTTATATTTATTTCATGTTTTCTACATACTATTGTAGTTATTGTTTTTCGGGTAACCGTGACGACCAATATAAATTTTCTTTGTGTTTTAAACTATTCAGTTGCTAAAAGCTGAATGAGAAATTATGGTAAATTACCAAACTTGATTTGAGAATTTTAGAGGTTACAAATGTTTTAACTAGAGGCTTGTTTATTTGAAAATCCAAAGTTTATTTTGGAAACTTTTCATATGGGTTAAATGGCATTTAGGCCACTGTACTGACTGCTAATTTTCAATTGGGTCATCCAACTCAAAAAGGTTTCAATTAGGTCACAAATCAGATAAAAGTTTTCAATCAGGTCACTAGACGTTAACGTCGTATTGACAATTAATGAAATTCTATCTAATAGTGCTAGCTCGGTGCCATATATGTCTAATAGTGTCTCAAGAAGGAGATGTTAGCAGATTTAAAAGAATATATGTATGTTATGCTGCCTGCAAGAATGTCTGGAAAAATGAATGTAGACCAGTGCTAGGACTAGATGGTTGTTTTTTATACATATATGGCACCGAGCTGGCACTATTAGACAGAACTCCGTTAATTGTCAATGCGACGTTAACGTCCAGTGACCTGATTGAAAACTTTTATCTGATTTGTGACCTAATTGAAACTTTTTTGAGTTGGATGACCCAATTGAAAATTAGCAGTCAGTACAGTGACCTAAATGCCATTTAACCCCTTTTCATATTATACTTGATAATGCACTTGCTGAGCAATTCTTTCGCTCACACTTGCTTTCTTTATATATTTAGCCTTTCAGCAAGAAGGTATATTGGCGAGAGTTGTCCGCGTAGCTGATCAGAGATGTGAAAGGATATTATCGTAAAGACGTTTTGATCGAGAGTATTTGGAGCTAGTGATAGGTTTGTATAAAGTTGATTTCTATTAAAAATTATATTGTATAAGATTGTTGCCTGGTATACTTCTTATCGAAGTTATACTAGTGTTTTAGATTGTATGTAAAGAGAATGGTTGTAAAGAAGAAAATTTTATGTAATGGAATTTTGGATTCTTGTTTCTAGCACTATAACCTTTAAAGATTCTTAGTAGAGTTGGGGTCGCAGATGTTATTATTGAGTTGATTTAATATTAAACAGGTTGTTGGAAATGAGAATGCAGTGTGACGACCAAATCCTTTGACCCCGGATTTGGGGCGTTACAATAATCCCTCAACCAAAAGTGAAATGGGTTTTGGAAGAGAAGTGCATTTACTCTCCTGTAATTGCCTTTCCTCTTACAATTGAACCCGGATTTGGTCCTTACGGATTTCAAGTGAATTTTGTGCTTAGAGAAACTATTTGCTTAGAAGGTGGTTTTACACATAAGGGATAGCAGATGAGATTTCTCCTCTTAGAAGTGTTGATAGCCTATTTAAGTTTGTGAATGTTACTGGCTCTTTTGTGGAGACTAGTTTCTTTAAGGTTGTGATAAAAGTGAACTTAAATGATATGGATTTGCTCATATTTGTTTGGGTTGATTTTAATGCCAATGCTAACTTATTTGGTGGATTATGTTCTCTGAATTCTGTCATATTGGATTCTATTCCTGAATATGCTCTGTTAACAAGCATGTGATTAGAACATGGGCTAGTGCCACATTGGTATTTTCTGATCTTGTACGAAACATACCAAGTTGAGTTTAATTTTGTACTTATTTGTGAACTTAGCAAGAGTTTTGTTGCTTATATACCCATGTTCTTATGTTGGACTTGTGGTTGTGACAAAATTTATGTTTTACATGGGTTCAAAATTGAAAAATTATTGCTTAGATTTGTGAAAACTGTGGTCAATGATCTTTTCGTGGTACTTGTTGAAATTGAAAAGGATCGAAAACATGTTTGTATGGGTTTAGATTTTAGTGACAATATTTCGGGTTATGTTGGGCTTGAGTATGATACAAATGGAGCTCTATTCCGTTTAAATGTTATTGAGAATATGATTAGAATGGTATTGAGGAAGAGGGATAATGGTGATAGGTTTCTATCTTCCATTGAAATTGTTGAATTAGGTGTCAAGATAATTGACATGCCTTGTACTTTGTTAGAAAGTTTATGTCGCTTGACTAGTGCCTCAATCCCAACCTTTGCTGGAGTTATGATGAACTGACAGAGCTTTGAGCTTGTTCTGTTCCAGGATAGGCGTCTTGAAAATGGTTATGGTAATGTGGAACTTGAATTTATGGATTTGTAGTCTCTTTTAAGAACTGGGGGAGGGCTGACTGGGTCTAAAATTAGTGACCATACAATTATTGTGGGTCTAATAAGATTCTATTTTGAACATGAGGATGATCATATTCCTGTTTTACGTGACTCTGCCGGGATACTGAGGATAGTGTTTCGGAACCTGTATAAGCTTGTTGTGTGTAAGAATGAATGACTGTTTGGTGACACTAGTTTCCTTGACCTGGATCTTTCTGATCAGAAGCTGTTTGAGGATCTTTTTTCGATACATTTGCACTACACCAAAAATGACCTATTGCAACCCCATCATATGGTTGTGTTGCATAAAATGTTGCTATAGACAAGAAACCTGCATATCTATTGTAATACTTTTGAAAAAGTTATTTTAAATGGGAAAGTGTTGCAAGCCTAAGAAGCATTTTGAAAATTTTGAACTATAGAAATACTTCAGAAAAGCGTTACAATAACATGATACGCTTTTTTTTAATTTGACCGAAATATGTAGGCGGGAGTTCAATTTTTTCATTGGGCGGGTGAAAGGCATATGCACTAGCCTATTTGTAAACATCGAGGATTCTACTCAACTTAAACAAGATTGTAAAAAGTAAATATTAGATTAGATGTCACAGGAATTTCAGAAGGTTTTATCAGTCAAGAGAATAAAGATTTAAAGTCATCTACTGTAATAACCCCAAATTTTGGACTTAGTTAAAAAAAATTATTTTATTATTTTTTGTATTTCATGAATAGTAAAATCCTGATGAATAGTAAATTTCTGAACCGAAAAAGATTTTCAGACCACCCTATGTACGAGTCGGGATAATGAACTTTCAAAGTCGTATTAGTGATCTACAATGAAAATGAAGGAATGCAAAAGCTGTCAGAATCAGAAAAAGAGCATTTTCTGTTTTCTCCGAAATTTCACCAATAACGGACGGATTAATTATTATTTGAAAATATTGGAGGATTAAATTATCAATTCCATGGATATGGATTTAATAAAAAAATTAGTGATGTCAAGAACGTTTACGGTAAACTACTTCGATAGGACACTTAAGAAATCCTTGCGAACGTTCTACGAGACACGAATCGAATTAAATACGAGATTTGATGAATAGTGATCCGACACGAGAACCCTATGAATGTGGATTTTATGAGGGATAATAATATTTAAGGAATTAAGGATTCGTCGGAACAAAAGAATGGTAGATTCTGGATTTAAGATGATTAAAGCGGTCTAAGACAGTACAAAGTGAATAGTAAACATTTTCGGGCTCTGAATGGAATGAAACTTCAATGGCATCCTTGTCTTATTAATTAATAAACAAATGTGAAGTCGTAAATTGGATACGAGGTAAAGAACTCGAGAAAGTTAGAGGAAAACGAAACCAACGAGTAAACGAAATGCTTATGTCACCAAAGAGGAAGCTTCTTGTGAAAGCCACATTAAAGCAAGGGGCAAGCTAGTCTTTTGCACTAAAGGACCAGCCATTAAGGTGTGTGGGAGAAGCCAAGACCATGACTTAGATATTTTGCAAAGAGATAAGATCAAAACTCACTTCTTTTAACCAAATCCCGAGAGAGAAAAAGGATGAAAATGGTGGAGAAAGAAATGCTCATAACTTGTGATTCCCTTGTCCGTTTTTGGCGTTCCACCACTCAAATCGAAGCTCTCGAGAAGCTCTACGCAACCATGGTAAGCGCTCGCCTTGCCTCTATGTTTTACCCATCTGATTTTAGTGATTAAGAAAGATGATGAATAGTAACTACTTGTTTTTATGGTTTTGTTTCCATGAGTTCAAGCTATATAAGGATCATCCAAGCACCCCGAGCCTAGATTAGCCATTGTTGATCCTTGGGAAGCTTCAAGGAAGGTATAAAAACCTCTGCCCTTTTTTGTTTATATGAGTTTTATGATTGAAATAATGATTAGAGTTGTTATTCGTGTTATCGTTAAAATCCGTGAATCTTATGTTCGATTTGAGGATGAGTGACTTTGTGAAGCTTGATTTAGTGTATGATAATGTTTGGGGGCTGTTTTGGATGTGTTGATGAAGTATAATGGTTGTTGGTTTGGTTGTTTGAAGTGTTTAAAAACACGGGAATCGCGTATAAGCGCCGTTATCATGCCGAAATTTCCTTAGATAGTTTAGGCAGAAATCACGGTTACATTAAAGGGCATGAACATGAAGTTTCTGACCATGAACATGTAGGCCTTGTTTCCTAGATTGTTTTAGCGAAAGAATCGTGTCGTTACGATTTACGGGTTAAGAGAAATGTCCGTTTCAGTGAAAGCGGTTTCGCGTAACTAAGTAGTTCATTGCATGAACTTTGAGATAGTGATCAAACCCCTTAAGCGACTTATTGGAATGTGAAACTTTGTGTTAACATGCTAGGTACGTTTAGGAAGACCCTTGAAAAGATTTCGTGCTAAAAGGATTAAATCTCAATTTTATAAAAATGCGTGAGCGAGCATGCTCGAGTAGAGGATCTTAAGGAGTTAACTTGAAAATGGACTTGTACTTGAGTTAGTATATACTTAGTGTGGTGAAAGCGTTTAAGTTATTAATCTTGAACCTTGTGTTGATTCTAGATTACTGGACCAACCTGAGACTTATTTCTACTTCGGGATTTCCAGGCAAGTTTTCTCATTCCATGCTGTATTTTAAAGTACCATATTCTTATGTATGCATATAATAGATGCAAGTTTCTAAATCTATACTTTGAAGTATTGACTATATAATACTGCTTTTGCCATGTATAAAATTGGACAGTTTTGCGATATATCTTATTTCTTGTTGAAATGGATTTGACCTTTGGATTATATAAAATCTTTTGAGTTAAGTAGTTATGAACCGGTTTACCTGGTAGCTCTAAATATAAGAGCATATTCCTTGTTTTCGACTCTAGATCGGGAGTCGGTATTTTGAAGTATGTAGATAGTCGTGGGGAGGGATTCCATCGGCAGAATACTATATCTTTCAAGGAATGTTATTTGAGTATTATCTCAGTCGAGAAATACTATTTGAATACTATTTCTGTTATATATGTTAATGGAAGGCATAACTGTTTTCGAAAGTATATTGTGATACTTGCTTTATGATTTGATTATGAAAGATTATTTTTCCGATAAAGATATCAGGCAACTATTATTCGATGATTATTTGATTAATGAATATTATTTTGAATATTCATTTGAGTTTTATTTATTTAATGAATATGACTTTTGAATATTCATTTGAGATTGATTTATTTAATGAATATTATTTTGAATATTCATTTGAGGTTTATTTATTTAATGAATATTATTTTTGAATATTCATTTGAGATTGATTTATTTAATGAATATTATTTTTGAATATTCATTTGAGGTTTATTTATTTAATGAATATTATTTTTGAATATTCATTTAAGGTTTATTTGATTAATGAATATTATTTTGAATATTCATTTGAGGTTATTTATTTGAAGAATGTCATTTTGAATATTCATTTAATCATTATTTGTTTAATGAATATTATTCTGAATATTCATTCAATCCTTATTTAGTTAATGAATATTATTTTTGAATATTCATTTAATCATTATTTACTTAATGAATATTATTTTCGAATATTCATCTAAGGTTTACTTATTTATTAAATATTATTAGTTATGTTTAAATCATAAAGAGGTTCCCAAAACAATGTTTTCCATTTAAATCTGTCTTTTAAGATGATTTAAATGCTCGCTCAACTATCAAAAATATGAGAAACCTGATTTAAGTGACTGCTACTCATTTTAAACTCTCAACTCAAAAAAACTGTCAAGGGACAGATATTTTCTCGGAGCAATTTAATTGCTGCAAGTCAAATGTTGTGTTACCACCTCAACGATCGAGGGGTAAATTGATGGAACAAGTCGATATCCATTAACAAGCATCGCTTGGGAAATATTGGAGAATCTTCCTTTCCAACCTAGATATAACTACTTAGTGGAGTCGTATCAACAAGTATTACACTTGGGGAAAGGAGGACAATCTTTACGTTTTAGAGTCATGGATTTCATCTGAACTAGGAGCAGGTATAAGAGGTCGAGTCGCGCCGATCCATCATTTTATTGCCCCAAATGGGCCGGGAGATCCAGAAAGGTGGTAGACAATGTCAGGCTGTCGTGATTCTTCCATCTACATGTAGAAATCATATTTTTGTTGTACGACCTGCTATTGATCATAGTAAGGTTGGTACGACGGGCGCGGTGAAGGCTCCAGTATTGGTTCATCATCCAATTTGGATATTCCTGCAACATGTATTGGGGTGAAGAACCGATCATGTTGGCAGGAGGTCGAAAAGTGCTTGGGAAATGAAGTGACAATAAATTCATGCAACTTCATCTTCTATTTTATGAGTTATGACTCTGATAAAACCTTACTCAAATCATATATGCATAAGTGGATTTTGGGTTACGGAAACATTATATTAGTTTTCCTCGTAACGTCATCTTTTATGTTATACTAGTCTCTTATCCGTTAAAAGCATAACATGTGGTTACAAAGATATTTTCGAACTATATAGTGTTTTGAATCAGTGAATAGGCTTTAAGCCTTGATTCCAATATTTGATATCTATTTTAAAAAGATATGTTTTGAGTCTTGGTTTATCATACTGATACCAAGGATTTCCAATTGATTACGAAGAGTATATAAGTATGATTATAAGTCATACGGTGTTTTGAACGGTATACTATTTTGGGGTTAGACCCTAGTAGTGTTAAAAACTTTGATCCCATATGGATTATCTTCCAAAAAGGTTTAAAGATTTAAACTGGGATAGATTTCTTGATGAGCACTATTAGCTCATTCTTGCTTTATTAAATATTTCAGCATGAGGAAAACATTGCTGAATCAACCTCGTGTTACGGGAAGCAAGGGAATGGAGAGACCACCCTGGAGTTAGTTGATGCAGGATGGATACTGTCGGAGTTAGCAGAACAGCTGTAGACTGAATTAGTAAGAATTGTTTTCGAGTAGGTTTGTATTATTGAACCTTGTATAGAATGTGAGGTCTATTATTGTAACTTCGGGTAGAGGTTGTAATAACAAATGTTGATTATTGTTGCTCATTTCCAAGGCTATAACTTGTGTGTGTGTGCGTAAGTGATTGGGGTCTTTGGAGTTGTATTATGAGAATATTGTAAGTAATGCAGGTATTGTATCATTGATGGAGCGTGACAACCCAGATTCCTGACCCCGGATCTGGGGGTGTTACAGAAATGGTATCAGAGAGTTAGGTTATAAACTTGGATATGAGAGTGTTATGAGTTATGTCGAAGTAAGAGAATGACGAGAGGACTCATATAGAGTTCGTTAAGTGGACTACCGGAAGTAGTGCCACTGAGGATGTTAAGATTAAAGAGTTTAAGTTGAGGACTTATCGGAGGACCGATAGGACCGTTGAAGATCATCATGATGACGAGAAGGACGTTTAGAATTGTACACGGATTATCAAAATCATTAAGATAAGACGTGAAGAAGAATCTCGGTTGCAGTTGGGGTAAGGTCGGAATGGCCAATACCAATGGATAACTTGACTTAGTAAGAACCTAAGTGTTTGAAATTCATCGTAGTTTGTCACGAGAAGGCAGCACATGTGAAGATTGAGACGTTTACAGTCCTTTACGCGGTCTGAATTACTAAATTGTGTGGACTAGTTAAGGCATTATCTTGTGTATGAGGTCCAAACCTTGAGAACAACGATTCCACCAGAGTTGGTGTCTTTTCCGTCGATGGGTATTGTGTTACCTAAGAAGGAGACTGTTGCGTACGTGTAGTACCAGAACGTTATCGTGAGACGAACGTGCTAAATCGCATCGCGAGTATATTTCGTACGATAGGCCATGGTGGCTCAACTCAGCAATCAATGATATGAAGAATGAATGGTGTGATTCTAATAAAGACACGTATGGTTGCAACGAGCAATGCGACAATCTCAGGACCTACGAGGAACGAGACCTATGGTGGCCTGGGGTTGGATTCATTCGATACGACTAGTGTTAAGAAATTACATATACGTTAATGGACCTTCATCCTTCGTGGATGTGTTGATGCGGCCGTAGGAGGCCCAATATCTGAACAATTATCGGGGAATGGCGAATATGTTTCGAACTCCCGACCTATTTAAGGACTTGTACGATTTTGAGGTACCGTTGATTAGTACCCTTAGCCATAAAGGCAGAAAGATAAGATCATCCTCGTACGGGTGATGTTAGAAATTATGATGACCATTGACTTTTTGGTATCTACTTGCTGGTACACTCCTCAATCTAAAACTGTCCTGCCTATGTTACCTTGAATAATTCATGTCAGGTAACCCTTTAATTTCCTACTTCAACTTGGGATGCAACCAACAACTGTTATATTCAGTTTATTCATTTTCTTTCCTCCACTCATTACCTTAAGGGTTAAATATGCAGAATTAAGCTACCATTACTCACCGGAGCGTTTTGTTCATGTTCCAGGACGACCTGAAGAGGGAACCATTATTCATCCATCCTTCCAGGTCTATAATTTATTTCGTATTCTTTCAATTATCTAAGGAATGTTCAATTAATATTTCCTTTATTATTTGATGAGTATTCTTTAACGATTATCCTGAAAAGCGATTTCTCCTTTCATACTTGGACTCCTCGAGTTCATAAATATCAAACTGTTTATTTAAAACATGGATGATATATATTTCAGAGATTACTCGTGAATTCTTTTCTCCTATTAAGGAGAGATTTGCACATCAGACGTTGAAATCGTAGAAAGGATATCAATTTGATATTGATATTCCGAATTCAATTCTATTGGAAAATTTGATAAAGTTTATGTACGGAGACACCTTTGGGTGGACCGTTTCACTAATGAGAAATGTTTGGTGGGAGGTTATCGATTGTTCCGATACCAAGAATTTCCTATTCATATCATATATTTTATTGAAGGGTTATAATTACCTTGTTCATCCTAAACTTATTTACTCTTCTTTTCAATTCATTATCCGAGTAGTCAAAATTTGGTTTTCTTCTTTCTTCGACTATGATGTCGAGATTTTGTACTAGTAGATTGAAAATGGCTAATTACAGGTACCATAATGAGTGACTAGTTAATTGTTCTAACTAGTTGAAATTTTAATGATATGATGAAAATCTAGCTAATCATCCTAGCTAGATGTTGCGTCCCAAACCAATCAAACTAGAAAATTTTGTTCAGCTAGTTGTTAATGATTCTTGAAATGAACTAGTTATTGTATCACTAAGTTCAACTTTCGGTCAAATTTATATAAGTGAATTCACGATGCATTTGTATGCAGTGAAGTATGGTGGGAAGATTGTCAAACGATAATTTGATTGAGACCTAACCAGGTCGCCCCCTCAGCGAGAATTTGTACAAAGTTTTTATATAAAGCATTCTGTTGCTTGAAGTATTCTTGGTACCATGCAAGTATTTTCCTTAGTATTTGGAAAAAAAGGAGAGTGTTGAAGTTGAGAGCCAAGATAAATGAGTACGACAAATTATGAATTGAAGTTTACGGAAATTGCCAAGGTTTGTTTCGCATGATGCGAATTCAGAATAACGAAGTGTTCGAAACGACTGATTATGTTACCTTGGTTAATGAAACGACTAGGATAAAAATGGAAGCAAAGTGAACGAGAAAGAAATGGGCATAAATAAAATAGAGTATGAAACGCGAATAGATTGAGAAAGAAAGGAAGTAAGAATTCAGATTATCGGACGAGCAAACGTTTGATCTCCAAGGATATGGAACACATTTGGCCTACGTGATAGATACGAAACGAGAAACACCTAGTATGCGGAATATCCCTGTCATCAACGAATTCGAGGATGTATTTCCATGAGATCTTCCGGGGTTACCACCTGAGAGAGAAATAAAGTCTGGTATAGAATTAGCTCCAAGAACGGCGCCAGTTTCGAAGGCCCCGTACCGACTAGCTCCAGTCGAGATGAAGAAATTAGTCGCTCAATTGTAGAAATTGTTAGGGGAAGGAATGATAAGACCAAGTGCGTCACTGTGGGATACAACCGTGTTATTGGAGAAGAAAAAGGACGACAACATGAGGCTGTGCATAGAGTGTCGAGAGCTAAATAGGCTAATTGTTATGAATGAATACCCCTGCCAAGGATCGGTGATTTGATCGATCGGTTGCATGATGCAGTTAAATTCTCGAATATTGATTGAGAACTGGATACCACCAATTGAATATTAAACCCGAGGACGTACCCAAGACTGCGTTTCGTACCAGGTATGGACACTACGAGTTTTTTTAGTAATGTCGTTTGGGCTGACGAATGCCCTTGCAGCTTTCATGGACGTGCTGAATCGACTTTTCAAGAAGTAATTGGATAAGTATGTCATAGTGACATCGGCAATATTTAGGTTTACCTCAAAGACCGAGGAAGAACATGCAGAACATTTGAGGATAGTGCTAGAAGCACTGAGGAGGAAAAAGTTATATGCCAAGTTCTCAAAGTGTGAGCTTTGGCTAAGGGAAGTACAATTTTAGGACATATGGTCAGCAGTGAAGAGGTGCTGGTTGACCCCCTAAGATAAAAGCTGTTTCGAATTGGGAAAGACCAACCACACCCACCGAGGTGAGTAATTTTGTGGATTTAGTCGGATATTACCGAAGACGTGTACAAGATTTTGCTAAGATAGCAGCCCCACCGACCAGACTTACTCGAAAGACTGAAAAAGTTGAATGGATCGAGAAATGTGAGAAAATTTCCCGGAATCATAAGGTATATTTTACCAAGTTGGGATTCCAAATGTTCAAGAAATGAAAGATGCTAAATCTTAGGAATGACTAATAAGAAGAACTGAAAGGATGAAGTTTGAAGTCACGAGAACATAAAGGATTATTTAAAGGTCCTGAATGAGCCAGAACGAATTAAGGAATAAAGATCTGTCATAAAGAGACAGCTACACCGAGAGTACAAAAAGGTAAAGAAAGTTAAGGAAATGTTATAAGTGGTCGGATAAATAAAAGGATTTATCGATTGGTAAACAAATATTGGATATGTCAGAAAATGAAGGCAGAACAAAGACCTAGTTGACTATCACAGTTAGTAGAGATTCCTGATTAGGAATGTAATCTTACTATAATGGATTCTGTGATAGGATCAACAAGAATCGAGTCGGACTATGACGTCAATTGAGCTATAATTGATGGATCAAATTAGTCTACTCATATTTTGTTATCAGCAAGAGATCGTTAACCGAAGAGTTACGAAAGAAATAGTTGGGTGGTGTGGAGTTCCAGTCACCATCGTGTCAGATAAGAACCAATGATTGGACTCCCGATTCGGGAGGAGTTTCCAAGCATGTTTGGCAACGAGATTGAGTGCGAATACTACGTAGGATCCGCAGACCGGAATGAGTAAGAGTTGTAATGAGTTGAAGAGTCAACCTGGAAACTGGAGATTTCTATATTGAAAGAGTAACCTCAGCTATTTTCTTAGATTCCGGGACGGAATCCTTTTAAGGAGGGGAGACTGTATTAACCCCAAATTTTGGACTTAGTTAAAAAAAATTATTTTTTTATTTTTTTTATTTGATGAATAGTAAAATCTTGATGAATAGTAAATTTCTGAACCGAAAAAGATTTTCAGACCACCCTATGTACGAGTCGGGATAATGAACTTTCGAAGTCGTATTAGTGATCTACTATGAAAATGAAGGAATGCAAAAGATGTCAGAATCAGAAAAAGAGCATTTTCTGTTTTCTCCGAAATTTCACCAATAACGGACGGATTAATTATTATTTGAAAATATTGGAGGATTAAATTATCAATTCAATGGATATGGATTTAATAAAAAAATTAGTGATGTCAAGAACGTTTACGGTAAACTACTTCGATAGGACACTTAAGAAATCCCTGCGAACGTTCAACGAGACACGAATCGAATTAAATACGAGATTTGATGAATAGTGATCCGACACGAGAACCCTATGAATGTGGATTTTATGAGGGATAATAATATTTAAGGAATTAAGGATTCGTCGGAACAAAAGAATGGTAGATTCTGGATTTAAGATGATTAAAGTGGTCTAAGACGGTACAAAGTGAATAGTAAACATTTTCGGGCTCTGAATGGAATGAAACTTCAAAGGCATCCTTGTCTTATTAATTAATAAACAAATGTGAAGTCAGAAATTGGATACGAGGTAAAGAACTCGAGAAAGTTAGAGGAAAACAAAACCAACGAGTAAATGAAATGCTTATGTCACCAAAGAGGAAGCTTCTTGTGAAAGCCACATTAAAGAAAGGGGCAAGCTAGTCTTTTGCACTAAAGGACCAGCCATTAAGGTGTGTGGGAGAAGCCAAGACCATGACTTAGATATTTTGCAAAGAGATAAGATCAAAACTCACTTCTTTTAACCAAATCCCGAGAGAGAAAAAGGATGAAAATGGTGGAGAAAGAAATGCTCATAACTTGTGATTCCCTTGTCCGTTTTTGGCGTTCCACCACTCAAATCGAAGCTCTCGAGAAGCTCTACGCAACCATGATAAGCGCTCGCCTCGCCTCTGTGTTTTACCCATCTGATTTTAGTGATTAAGAAAGATGATGAATAGTAACTACTTGTTTTTATGGTTTTGTTTCCATGAGTTCAAGCTATATAAGGATCATCCAAGCACCCCAAGCCTAGATTAGCCATTGTTGATGCTTGGGAAGCTTCAAGGAAGGTATAAAAACCTCTGCCCCTTTTTGTTTATATTAGTTTTATGATTGAAATAATGATTAGAGTCGTTATTCGTGTTATCGTTAAAATCGGTGAATCTTATGTTCGATTTGAGGATGAGTGACTTTGTGAAGCTTGATTTAGTGTATTATAATGTTTAGGGGCTGTTTTGGATGTGTTGATGAAGTATAATGGTTGTTGGTTTGGTTGTTTGAAGTGTTTAAAAACACGGGAATCGCGTATAAGCGCCGTTACCATGTCGAAATTTCCTTAGATAGTTTAGGCAGAAATCACGGTTACATTAAAGGCCATGAACATGAAGTTTCTGACCATGAACATGTAGGCCTTGTTTCCTATATTGTTTTAGCGAAAGAATCGTGTCGTTACGATTTACGGGTTAAGATAAATGTCTGTTTCAGTGAAAGCGGTTTCGCGTAACTAAGTAGTTCATTGCATGAACTTTGAGATAGTGATCAAACCCCTTAAGCGACTTATTGGAATGTGAAACTTTGTGTTAACATGCTAGGTACGTTTAGGAAGACCCTCGAAAAGATTTCGTGCTAAAAGGATTAAATCTCAAATTTATAAAAATGCGTGAGCGAGCATGCTCGAGTAGAGGATCTTAAGGAGTTAACTTGAAAATGGACTTGTACTTGAGTTAGTATATACTTAGTGTGGTGAAATCGTTTAAGTTATTAATCTTGAACCTTGTGTTGATTCTAGATTACTGGACCAACCTGAGACTTATTGCTACTTCGGGATTTCCAGGCAAGTTTTCTCATTCCATGTTGTATTTTAAAGTACCATATTCTGATGTATGCATATAATAGATACAAGTTTCTAAATCTATACTTTGAAGTATTGACTATATAATACTGCTTTTGCCATGTATAAAATTGGACAGTTTTGCGATATATCTTATTTCTTGTTGAAATGGATTTGACCTTTGGATTATATAAAATCTTTTGAGTTAAGTAGTTATGAACCGGTTTACCTGGTAGCTCTAAATATAAGAGCATATTCCTTGTTTTCGACTCTAGATCGGGAGTCGGTATTTTGAAGTATGTAGATAGCCGTGGAAACCCGGAGGGATTCCATCGGCAGAATACTATATCTTTCAAGGAATGTTATTTGAGTATTATCTCAGTCGAGAAATACTATTTGAATACTATTTCTGTTATATATGCTAATGGAAGGCATAACTGTTTTCGAAAGTATATTGTGATACTTGCTTTATGATTTGATTATGAAATATTATTTTTCCGATAAAGATATCAGGCAACTATTATTCAATGATTATTTGATTAATGAATATTATTTTGAATATTCATTTGAGGTTTATTTATTTAATGAATATTACTTTTGAATATTCATTTGAGATTGATTTATTTAATGAATATTATTTTTAATATTCATTTGAGGTTTATTTATTTAATGAATATTATTTTTGATTATTCATTTGAGATTGATTTATTTAATGAATATTGTTTTTGAATATTCATTTGAGGTTTATTTATTTAATGAATATTATTTTTGAATATTCATTTGAGGTTTATTTGATTAATAAATATTATTTTGAATATTCATTTGAGGTTATTTATTTGAAGAATATCATTTTGAATATTCATTTAATCATTATTTGTTTAATGAATATTATTCTGAATATTCATTCAATCCTTATTTAGTTAATGAATATTATTTTTGAATATTCATTTAATCATTATTTACTTAATGAATATTATTTTCGAATATTCATCTAAGGTTTACTTATTTATTAAATATTATTAGTTATGTTTAAATCATAAAGAGGTTCCCAAAACAATGTTTTCCATTTAAATCTGTCTTTTAAGAGGATTTAAATGCTCGCTCAACTATCAAAAATATGATAAACCTGATTTAACTGACTGCTACTCATTTTAAACTCTCAACTCAAAAAAACTGTCAAGGGACAGATATTTTCTCGGAGCAATTTAATTGCTGCAAGTCAAATGTTGTGTTACCACCTCAACGATCGAGGGGTAAATTGATGGAACAAGTCGATATCCATTAACAAGCATCGCTTGGGAAATATTGGAGAATCTTCCTTTCCAACCTAGATATAACTACTTAGTGGAGTCGTATCAACAAGTATTACACTTGGGGAAAGGAGGACGATCTTTAAGTTTCAGAGTCATGGATTTCATCTGAACTAGGAGCAGGTGTAAGAGGTCGAGTCGCGCTGATCCATCATTTTATTGCCCCAAATGGGCCGGGAGATCCAGAAAGGCGGTAGACAATGTCAGGCTGTCGTGATTCTTCCATCTACATGTAGAAAACATATTTTTGTTGTACGACCTGCTACTGATCATAGTAAGGTTGGTACGACGGGCGCGGTGAAGGCTCCAGTATTGGTTCATCATCCAATTTGGATATTCCTGCAACATGTATTGGGGTGAAGAACCGATCATGTTGGCAGGAGGTCGAAAAGTGCTTGGGAAATGAAGTGACAATAAATTCATACAACTTCATCTTCTATTTTATGAGTTATGACTCTGATAAAACCTTACTCAAATCATATATGCATAAGTGGATTTTGGGTTACGGAAACATTATATTAGTTTTCCTCGTAACGTCATCTTTTATGTTATACTAGTCTCTTATCCGTTAAAAGCATAACATGTGGTTACAAAGATATTTTCGAACTATATAGTGTTTTGAATCAGTGAATAGGCTTTAAGCCTTGATTCCAATATTTGATATCTATTTTAAAAAGATATGTTTTGAGTCTTGGTTTATCATACTGATACCAAGGATTTCCAAATGATTACGAAGAGTATATAAGTATGATTATAAGTCATACGGTGTTTTGAACGGTATACTATTTTGGGGTTAGACCCTAGTAGTGTTAAAAACTTTGATCCCATATGGATTATCTTCCAAAAAGGTTTAAAGATTTAAACTGGGATAGATTTCTTGCTGAGCACTATTAGCTCATTCTTGCTTTATTAAATATTTCAGCATGAGGAAAACATTGCCGAATCCACCTCGTGTTACGGGAAGCGAGGGAATGGAGAGACCACCCTGGAGTTAGTTGATGCAGGATGGATACTGTCGGAGTTAGCAGAACAGCTGTAGACTGAATTAGTAAGAATTGTTTTCGAGTAGGTTTGTATTATTGAACCTTGTATAGAATGTGAGGTCTATTATTGTAACTTCAGGTAGAGGTTGTAATAACAAATGTTGATTATTGTTGCTCATTTCCAAGGCTATAACTTGTGTGTGTGTGCGTAAGTGATTGGGGTCTTTGGAGTTGTATTATGAGAATATTGTAAGTAATGCAGGTATTGTATCATTGATGGAGCGTGACAACCCAGATTCCTGACCCCGGATCTGGGGGTGTTACATCTACTAACTTGGAGTAATTATACACTGGAAGAAGTTCATTTGTTTAATCAAGCCTCAGTGAAGTATTCAAGGAAGTGGATCTATTTAAAGTGACAGAGATTTCAGAAGTGTGACAAGAGATTACAAGTTACAGAGTTTGATAGAGGGAAAGGAAAAAGAACCACAGCTTCAAGTCAATAAAATGAAGAACAATCATTGTAGTTACGTCAAAAAAAAAACAGTCATTGTAGTTAGTCACTCATGAACCAGACAGTACATTGAGTGTCAACATCATTCAGTGGAAGTTCGTCATTAATTTCAGTGGTTCAAAGAATGGTTTTTCTATCAAGAAATTATATTAATTCTCTTTTAATTAATTAAATCAGTTAATTAATTTATTCAATAAATTAATTTAATCAGAATTAATTTATTCCTTAAATTAATTAAATTAGAATTAATATAATACTAGAATTGTATTAATTCTCTTTTAATTAATTAAATCAGTTAATTAATTTATTCAATAAATTAATTCAATCAGAATTAATTTATTCAATAAATTAATTCAATCAGAATTAATTTATTCCTTAAATTAATTGATAATTTAATTAATTTAGAATTAATATAAAGATGAAATGATTATCAAAATGAACTGGAATGACTATCCTTGGATAGTCATGCCGAAAGTCATGCCACTGTTAAAGAAAGTCATGCCGATTGGCATGCCAAGCTTACTGGAAGTCATGTCAAGCCAAACCATAAGTCATGCCGAGAGTCATTCAAGTTCAAAAGCAAATGACATTACCTTGAAGTTAATGGTGTGATATACAAATTTTATCATAGTCATGCCAAGTCAAATGATAGTCATCCCGAAAGTCATTGCAAGAGGAAATGATAGTCATGCTAGTTCTGTTGATTGTCATTCTGATAGTCATTGCTATACAAAGTGTGATAGTCATTCTAGTTCAAGTTATTGTGTACAAAAGAGAAGAGGCAGTGTATTAAAGAAGTAGTACAATATTCAACAAAAAGAGTGAGAACAAAAAGTTATATCTTCTCTCTGTCTTCTTCAATACAAAAACCAATTGTCGGGCATTAAATCTCACAGTGAATTAATTCTAGCTCTTATTGTAACATTCAAGCCACTAGAATTCATTTACTTGTACTTGTTTGATTATCTAGCGGATCATTATCCCTATAATTTATCTCGAACTACTTTTTAGTATTCGA
Organism: Heracleum sosnowskyi; assembly: GCA_030848705.1. Lineage (NCBI taxonomy): Eukaryota > Viridiplantae > Streptophyta > Magnoliopsida > Apiales > Apiaceae > Heracleum > Heracleum sosnowskyi. Next base: position 86,380,075 of record CM061236.1, on the reverse strand, counting down.
TCTTTTTATTACAAAAATAGATAAATTCATGTCGAATTTATTCTAGATTTGTTTTAAATAGTTTGAGATTCAAACCTTGTAATTTGTACTGTATTTGCAACACCCTTCAAGTTTAATATAAGTTATATTTAACTTGAATCTTATTTCATTTTATTCCGCACTTATTTGTTCTTGAATTATTAAATTAAGAACCGAACAAATTCGAGAAAACAATACCATTTGTATTCAACCCCCCCACCCCCCCCCCCCCTTCTACAAACTTATCAGGACCTAATAGCGGACAATTTTAGTACCAAAATTTTTATTACACAAAAATATTTTCAGATCTCACTCATATCTCACTCTCTTTTAGACTCTCTTTCACCTCTCTCCCGACCATCTCTCTCGGCCTCACCCCTCTCTCACCTCACTCATATCTCACTTTCTCTCTCTCTCGGCCTCGCCCCTTTCTCACCTCTCTCAAAACCCAACCCCCCCCCCCCCCCCCCTCCCCAAAATTGATTTCAAAACCTAACCCCTAAAATCGACTTCAAAACCCAAAAACCCCCAAAACTTCAATTAAAGTAAAGCTTCAATTAAAGATAATATACCCAACTTTGTTCTATTTTATTTAATTAGATTATATGTGTATGTTCGATTATATGTGTATGTTGGAGTATATGTGTATTTTGTTTGATTATTATGTGAATTTCTTTTGATTATATGTTTGATTATAAAGTTAAATGCATTTTGTGTACCTCAAGTATGCACAATCTGCAATTTGTGTACTTATAGTATCAATTGTGCACTTTGTGTACCTGAATTTTATAAAAATCATCAATTCGTGTATCTAAACTTTACATGTGTACTTTGTCTACCTCAACTTTGCATGTATATATAAAAATTTATTTTTTGAATAATTTTTTAGAAAGTTATTATTCAAAAAAATAATTTATATTAACATATAAAGTATGATTAAAAAAATTAAGGATAAATACTATAAAATTCTTTATTTAATTTAATTGTAACTAAATTTAAAAAATTATTTAATATAATTACACAATATAATAATAAAATTTCGTAAAAATTGTGTATATAATTTTTTTAAATGTATTTAATAAGTCAAAATAGTAAATATTTTAGCTAATATTATTTACTTCTATTATATCAAGTTATGTTATATTTTTACTTCATATTATTTTTTAGTATTTATTTTTTGATATTCCATTAATATACATATAATTAAATATATATAGGAAAAATGTGTTATCAATTATATTAGTAAATTTCAAGTACACAAATTGCTCAATTTTAATATTTAAGATACACAAAATGCATCATTTGAATAAATAAACAATAGAAGTACACAAATTATTTATTTTTGCATACTTCAAGTACACAAAGTGCACAATTGATAGTTTAATTAGGTACACAAAATGCAGAAGTTGTATAGTTTAGGTACACAAAATACTATTTACTCTTGATTATATGCATGTGAAATTGTATTTTGTTCTATTTTGTTCGACTGAATCTTTTTTGTAGTTAAAACACCCATCCACCTATCTAGTCTTTGACAAGATTTGAACTGCGATGCTACCACTTAAGTGGCCACTTAAGCTGGACATTATCTTTTTTGGTATATATGAGTTATTACAGATTGTATATTTTTTGTATGTTGACAAGGTCTTTTGGTTTGTTTAAATATGATCTTGTACTAAATGTACAAAATTAAGTGATATACTGAGAAAAGGTAGTTCATAAAAGATGTTTTGAAGTTGAGCTAACTTTACCATTTAGTAAAGTTACTGTCTTCTTGGTTATTGTCTTATTTCAGTGTGTTGTACTGTGTTGCACTTGTTTAATTTGATTCCAATATTCTTGTCTCTGTAAAATTAATGTGCTCTGTTATTTTTTTGAATAATATTTAAGGTAGAAAATGGAAGATGAAGGAAAGAAATAAATATAAGTTCCAAAGTATAGTGATGAATATAAGAAGGGGTGAAAGATTTTGTTAAGATAGCATTTGCTAGATATGCCGTAGGAAATGAGTTGATGTGTCCTTGTAAAATATGTAGTAATGTGTATTGGAGTGATGCCAAGGGTATACATGAGCATCTCATATGTAATGGTCCTTGTCCCCATTCCGTTGAATGGATTTACGAGGTCTCAACCCTTAAGATAGATAGCGTTGTTGAATGAAAGCTTAGCAGCCAATTCTTTGTAGTTCCAGTACACCTGCTACTGATATTGATGATCTCAAAAACACTATAAAGGAGGAAATCATGGCTGAAATTCAGGAGATGGTAGACAAAAAGATGTGTGAGAAAATGTCAAAGGTAATAGCGAAATTGGGAGAAATCAATCCAGATTTTAAATACCTTGATGTTGAAGAGTTGTGTTATGGTACTACTACTGGTGACGAAAGTGAGGACAGTGATCAGGAGGACAATGATCGCGAGGATGACGATGATCGCGAGGACGACGAAAATGATGATTGATAATCAGTAGTACTTAACTCTTATTTTCTATATGCGTACTTTTGGTAGTAGGTTAGTATTTTGACATGATATGATATTAAGACTAAGTTTAATGTATAATTGTGGTGTAAATCGACATGTGTTTCGACTTTAGACTTAAGAACTAGATGTCGGATGGTATTGTGCTAGAAGCCCAATATGTTTGGGTTTATTGACATGTATTTGTTGGATTTTCCATTTCGGAACTTTGAAATGTCATTTCTGATTTTGTACACGTGTTTTTTGGATTTGTCATTAGAATGAAATGTCATTTCTGGTGGATTGGTTTATATTCTTTTGTGCATGGTATATTAAAATTTCAGACAGGACATTGCAATCTGGCTACTAAAAAGTGTTGCACATAAATGTTGCAATTAAAAGAAATAAATATTATAATAGAGATTAAAATGTTGCAGATAAATGTTGCTAAAAAACTAAAAAGCATTGCAACAGGCATCAAATTATTGCAGATAATTGTTGCAAAAAAATCTAAATGTATTGCAAAAGGCATCAAAATGTTGCATCAAAGTGTTGCAATGAACTGACTTTGTAACATTTTTACTTAATAGATGTTGCAAGAAGGTGTTGCATTAGTCTATTGTAACACTTTCAAAACGCTGAATTTTGGCCAAAACATTACATAAACATCTACTGTAACATTTGAAGGGGCTAACAATACACTTTTGTGTGGTTGCAATAGGTCATTTTTGGTGTAGTGTTGATTGTGTTTGAGAAGTTTAGGAAGATCAAGAAGGAGTTTAGAGAAAATGATATTCTATGCCATGGCCAGGTATTATAGAGGAGGTCTCCGGGACCTGAAACTCGCGAGGACAAGAGGAGTCAACACAGGTTGTTGAATGCAGAGAACCATATATTGGCAGGCGAGAGGATATTTTTGGTGATGTTGTTGGAGCTGATGCCAGGGGCTACCATGAGAAATTGTTGTTGATGATTGTTTGCTTGCTTCTAACAATTTAACTGTGTATTTGGTTAGATTTTTTTGAACTTTCCTTCCTATGCTTGTTTGTCATAGAAAACTGATCTTTGTTATTTTGCACCTCTTGTAGGATGCGTGAACTTGCTCCTAAGGGAGCGGGGTTTCTGTGTAATGAACTCCCCCATTATATTTCTATTTATAAAATTAAAAACGGTTATCAAAAAAAAAATTGTTCAGTCTTTTTCATCTGACATGTTACGTATGGACATGTTGGGCTTCTGGTAACATTAACATATTAGTCTGCACAAAAATAATAGTATTAGATAAAATTTTGGATGGATATTAGGCTAAGAATTTCCAAATTAAGCAAACGAGTCCTCTAGATATGCAGAGATCGATGTCTAACATTTCTGTCCGTCACAGATGCAAAATGAGCTGAGATTTCTATTATTTTGGATATATGGAGCGAAAAATCGAGCTTATAAGTTTGTCGAGCGAATTTTAAGATCGAATATATTTTGTAAACGAGAAACAGTAATCACATATTCTGAACTGATAAATAACCATAAACACGCTTTTGATAGCATTTGAAAAAGTTTTTGGAGACATATTTTTGATTCTGTGACATTTTTCCGGACAAAAAAGAGAGGCAGAAGCATAACCCGCTGAGTAGTACTATGGAGTGTGGACTACATCGAGTTTCCACAGTTGGGACTTTCTTTACCAATGGGCTACGTTCCTGCAAGGTCGACAACCCAACAAGCAGAATATTTGCACTTAACACAATTTAAGCTTACAAAAACGTTTTCAATCCATAACTAGTTTTACAACATGTATTTTGTAGGGTCTTGTATAGATTTCATGAATTAACAATATCTCATGCAAAATATGTAATTATTCTGTAACGCTGTCCAACTTTAAGCTACATTCCAAGATTCACCTGACTATGCAACACGAGGAACATGATACACTACTTCCGTGTTAGTCCTTAAATAACCTCTTAAATTGATAATAAAACACCCCTCCTGAATTATCCCTTCTATAAATAGAACACTGGACTTGCTTAACTTTCATCAGAAACTCAAACAAAACTTCAATATGAAAATTGACTCTTCATCTTTCTCCCCGATTTTCTGCATTTGTATTATCTTACTTTGCCTTCCAAACCTTTCAGCTTCAGAACGATGCAACAAGGACGACAAGAAAGCTCTACTCCAAATCAAGGAAGCCTTGAAAAACCCTCACCTTTTAGCCTCATGGGTGCCAAACGAAGACTGTTGCGATTGGTACCTAGTTGAATGCGATAAAACCACTAACCGCATTATTTCCCTCACTATTCAAGACGACAACAATCTTACTGGCCAAATCCCACCTCAGGTGGGCGACCTACCTTATCTTGAAACCTTGTGGTTCCGTAAACTCCCCAAGCTTACGGGAGAAATCCCGACAGCCATTTCTGCACTCACTAACCTAAAGTCGGTCCGACTCAGCTCGACCAATCTTACTGGCCCTCTCCCTCTATTCTTCCCGCAGCTTACGAATTTAACTTACTTAGACTTATCCTTCAACAAACTTCATGGTGTTCTTCCCCCTCAGCTTGCTACCCTTCCAAAACTAGAAGCCCTTCGTTTGGACAGGAACCAAATCACGGGTGAAATCCCTGATACCTTTGGGAAATTCGCTGGATCCCCGGACATTTATCTTTCTCATAACCAGCTCACAGGCTTGATTCCAACAACATTTGCTAGTTCTGATCCAATTAGAATTGACCTTTCTTCGAACAAACTAGAAGGTGACATATCATTCTTTTTTGGGGATAAGAAGCGCTTGGAAACTGCAGATTTTTCACAAAACTTGTTTACTTTCAATTTTTCCAATGTGCACCAGTTTCCACCGGCATTGATATACTTGGATTTGAACCATAACCTGATCACCGGAAGTCTGCCAAGTGTACTGGCCAAAGTGCAGTTGCAGACATTTAATGTTAGTTATAACAACCTCTGCGGCAAGATTCCAACAGGGGAAAACCTAGAGAGATTTGACAGTACGGCATATCTCCACAATAGCTGCTTGTGTGGTACTCCATTGCCAAAATGCTTGTAACCATGCAAAATGTTCCCTAAACTTGTCTTCTGTGATGAGGTAGAGTACGTATGTAATATCAGTAATCCAATAATGCATGAAAATGTAGAAGGCATCCAAAAGTTTATAATCTTTTGTGATTTTGTAAGATATCGGTAATTCTGTTTTATCTTTTATGATAAGACATGTGTATCTCCTCCGGTTTGTAATAAGCTTATCTTTTGTGAAAAGATATTTGTATCTCCAGAGTCACACGTCATCTACTGTTATTAATATATTATAGTCCGTCACTATGATATAATCCCTCACACAATATCTAGTAATCCAAAGACACTACTATCAGTAGTAGTATGTACTGGTCTGAAACTTTGAGCCTTGCATAATGCATCTCCTGTGACGGAATGGACGAATTTCTGGTTCTTTTGATTGTTTTTGCCTGAGCTCTATTTGCAGAATCAATAAAGAAAAAGCCATTAATTATATACATTGATAATTATAAATATTGAACGTGACGCATCATGCATGCATACATTTTTTGAATATTGAGCACGGTGTTTGATTAATAACACAGCAAAATAAACATAATAACACAGGTATTAAAGCACATGCAACTCCATAGAGAGCTAGCCATTTTCCAAGCTAAATAAGTATGTAATGGATTACTATCGAATTGATTTAATTAAGTACTGGAATTGATAAAAATATTCTATTACAGTACTGTTTGATTGAACTGAAAATACAAATAAGATAAACGGAGCGTTCAAGAGGCCCCACTCTCCCAAACCGTAACAGGTGACTACTCAAACAGTAGATAAGATCCCTAATTCTCTTTCCCCCAATTAGTTAAGTCTCTCCTCCAGCTGCAATTTCGCTTTTACCCCTTGACCTCTTCTGACTGTTGACTTCTCATGTGTTGACCAACCCTTTTTGTTTCTCTGCGTCATTTACTCTTTTACCCCTCTGTCTTGCTCTTACATACATTTTTAATGGAGTCGAATTATTGGGGTGCATGTCAAAGTATCATATTTGTAATGATACTTTCACTCAATGTTCCTTAAGCAAAACACAATTGGCTAGTGGCTACTCATATAGATAAAGCAATGTTTTGATTAACGCTTGAAAAAGAGTATATACAGTGCTAGCAACCAACCAATTTAATCATATCAACTTAGTATCCAAACATTAGAAATCCATTTTAGAGACTACTCATCTCCACAAATAAGTACAAACTATTGTTGGCCCACACTAATCTAAACTTTCCAACACAAATATCCAGCACCATGTATGGATTCCTTGGTCTATACTCTATACTATAATACAACTTCCAAAACTCATTGATTATGGATTTATGGACATTTTCCGGACAGGACATTCAAAGGCTATAGCGTATTGTAGTGATTTCGTCCAACATCTTGGAACCTACTTACAAAATAAAGTGAAGTAACAAGACATCAGAAGCAATTAGCAGATCATTTGTTATCTAGGACTGCATCGTAGCAGAAGCAAAGAACACAACATTTGATGCCACTAATTAACAAATCATTTGATGTAAGAAAACGCGATGAAACTAACAAAACCTAAAATACAATTTAAATCAATTAAGCAAAACCAAACTAGATAGAAATTTTAATACACATATGAAGTAGCTATTAAGTGAATTTCAACCCCGATTGTCTCATGTCCATGACGAATTAACTCGTCAATTTCCTTAAACCTAATAGCTCCACACCATATTCATCCCCCATCCCAGACTTCGTCGAGATAAATTGAATCATAACACATGATTTCAATAACGATTATACGAAGAAAAAAAAAGTCCAAGAGGGAGGACGAAGACCAAAATGCATGTATGACGAGCGAGAGAGAGAGAGAGGGAGGGAGTAATAGTTGTTTCAGCAGAGGGAGGAAAAATTTCAAGGTCATGAGCAACAAGTGAAAAAATTAAGAGAGCATTTTCATATTTAAGAGAGCATTTTCATATATTGATACGCATTTAGAAGACGCCTATTCAGTGATACACAAATTAATATGAAACACATTTATATATATTCTTTATTAATAAGCAAAACAATGTCTAATTGGCGAGCGTTACTAAATTACCAAAGTATCAAATTTGGTTATACAAGACTTATTACGTAACTATGTAATTATACAAGACTTATTTACTTTAAATTTTTTAGCTTCACCCAAGGTTCGATTCCTTACAATTACATAATTATAAAAGATTTATTTATTTACTTTAGTTTTCATCCAGGGTTGAATTACCAATGTTCAAATGACGCGGTACCAAAGTCATAAGTTTCATCTAGGTTCAATTGCCTATAACTAGGCATGTCAATGGATCGGATTTGGATCGGATATGCCTAAATCCATATTCAGATTTATTTAATTTTGGCGGACACGGATCGGATCGGATTACACCTCAGATATTTTAGAAGTCGATCCATATCCAATCCATTTAGTTTAATGGATAAACGGATCGGATTTCGGATATTCATTGCTCCATTTATATTTAAAATATAAAAAAAAATTAATTATGTATATAACATTCATCATTTTAAAAAAAATAGTAACACTTAATAAGTTAGAATATAATATTTCAATGTGTAAAATTTAAGTAGTAGTCCAAAATACTCCAGTTGTTTCATTGTTCAAACACAATACTAAATCAAAGAAAAATTCAAATAATGTTAAACTTTGAAGTTGTGCATGAAACTTGAAAGACTGACAGAATGAGTAAATAAAATTATATATTACTGAAAGGCATATGCACTGGCCTATTTGTAAACACCGAGAATTCGACTCAACTTAAACAATAATGTAATAAGTAAATAATATATAAACTGTCACGGGAATCTCAAAAGATATTATCAGTCAAAGTGAATGAAGATTAAAGTCAATCTACAGACTTGGAGTAATTCTACATTGAAAGAAGTTCATTAATTTGATCAAGGCTTAATGAAGTATTAAGAAAGTGGATCTATTAAAGTGACAAAGATTTCAACAGTGTGACAAGAAGTATACATGTTACAAAGTTTGATAGAAGGCAAAAAAAGGGCCACAGTTTAAAGTCAAGAAATGATGAACAGTCATTACAGTTAGTCACTCATGAACCAGACAGTACATTGAGTGTCAACATCATACAGTGGAAGTTCATCATTAATTTCAGTGGTTTGAGGATTGGTTCTGCTATCAAGAAATTGTTTTAATTCTCTTTTAATTAATTAAATCGGTTAATTAATTTATTCAATAAATTAATTCAATCAGAATTAATTTATTCCCTAAATTAACTAAAAGGTTAATTAAAGGGTATTGCTAAATGTCATAAAATTTTGCTTCATGTAGTAATGAGAAATTACTCTTAAGTCCTTTTGTTTATTAAATGTCCAGTTTGTTTATTAAATGATGTGTTTGACGGGTCACTGATATTTCCCAACGCGCCTAGACATCACCCTAGACATCACCTATTTAATTATACAAGCTAGGCTAATTCAATTTAATTTAAAATTTACTTCCATAATATTTATTTGAATAAATTAAATATTTTAAAAACAAGATCACCAGAAATTTGAAATTATATTAATATATTTTGTAGAAATAATATAATTGGTTAAAAAATCAACATTAAAAGTTATTAATTATATAATTATATTTTGGGTGAAAATTATAAAATGTAAATTAAATAAAAGTTATTATATTAAAAGATGGATATATATATATATATATATATATATATATATATATATATATATATATATATATATATATATGCAAGTATATTTTTCATTCTCAGGAAAAAAAAATCGAGTTACATTCAACATAATTTAAGTTAACTCTAGATCTTTGGACTCATCTTAATAAAATTACTTTACATTTTTATTAGCTACAATCAATAAAAAATAATTACATATGAAATATTAATTTATGTAAAACAATATGCTTATTGATTTTGCTACATAAATTTACTTAAAACTTAGATGATCATATATTAATATCAGAAATATACTACTTTTCCGAAAATATCACGGGCAATATTAGGTGCAACATTTGTTCTTTATTTTAAAACATATTTTAATGATTTTTAATATTTTTAAAACAATTACCTATTTTAACATGCCAGCATATTTTTTTAACAAATATAATTAATATAATTAAAACACTTCTAAAAACACCACGGGAGGTTACTTTTTTTTTTTTTAATTAAAACATGTTTTCTTTTCTAGTTGTCCTTAGCTTTTAATTATTTTAAAAAAACTTACTTATTTTCAACATGCTAACAAATTTTTTAACAAATACAATTAATATAATTAAAACATTTCTAAAAATATTACAAACATTTATTTTTTTTAATTAAAACATCTTATCTTTTATGTTTGTTCTTATTATTAATATTGTTTTAATAAATAATAAAATAATATTAATAATTTCTCATTTATCTTCATGAGGCCCATTTGTATTCTTTATTAATTTTTTCTATGTTCCAATTAATATTTAAATTTCTCATTTTTTAATTTATCTTATTAATTTTTATTCTTTATTTAATATTTTTTGTTAGATTTTTTATTTGTTTTTATTATTAACATTATTAAAATAAGATTAATAATGTCCAACTTATCTTACTCCTCCATTTATATTCTTAATTAGGTTTTTCTATGTTTCAATTAATATTTAAGTTTTTCATTTTATAATTTATCATATTAGTTTTTATTTTTTATTTAATATTTTCCATTTTCATTAATTTTTTTAATTTGTCATTTTTTAATCTCATTTGATGGCGGGTTATGAGATAGTATAAATTATAGTCAAAATAAAATAAAACTAGCTTATCATAACATCCAAAAATAGTATTTTTCTAAAGAAAATATAATTGATGATAACATGCTTATGTCATGTATTTAAGAAAAGTTTAGGTTATTGTATAATAAAAATATAACACTTTTTAAAAAAATAAAAAAATTGTAACTATCCTTTTAATGAAAATTGTTATAAAGATATAATTTAAATAAATGAACCAGTGATTCACCATATCTTTTTGTATCATTTCAACGTAAAAAGATAAATGAATGCATTAATTAGGTTAATTTTCCAATGAAAAACAAAGAATAAGTCAAGGACTATTATTGTAATTTCTGATTACTACATGAAGCAAAATTTTATGACATTTAGCAATCATGTAATTAAATTAGAATTAATATAATACTAGAAAGACTTCAAAAATACGCTAGTAAGACTATCCAGGATAGTCCTACCGATAGTCATTGCAGTTCAAACAAAGTCTTACCGAAAGTCTTTTCAGTTCAGTGGATTGTTATGCCGAAAGTCTTTCTAAAAGGAATGGATTGTCTTACTAATACAGCCTTTGTCTTACTGATAGTCATTCCAGGCATTTCTGGTTAGTCTTTCTGATTAAATGAAATTAGCGTACATAAAGGAATGAATACATAAGGCAGAAGGATTAACAAATCAAGACAGAAAGAAACTTAAGTTATATCTCTCTCTCTGCCATTCAAAGCTATCAACTGCCAAGCTTTTAATTCTTACAGTGAATTAATTTCTAGTCCTGGTTGTTCAATCCAAGCTACTAGAATTACTTTAATTGTTATTTAAAGACTATCTAGCGGATCAAAATCCCTAGTAATTATCTCGAACTGCTTTTAAGCATTCGATCTTTTTATTACAAAAATAGAATAGTTCATGTCGAATTTATTCTAAATTTGTTTTAATTAGTTTGATAATCATTCTATGTAATTTGTACTGTAATTGTAACACCTTTCCAAGTTTAATATAAGTTATATTTAACTTGAATCTTGTTTCATTTTATTCCGCTTAAATTTGTTCTTGAATTATTATTTCACGAACCGAACAAATTCGAGAAAATAGTATAGTTTGTATTCAACCCCCTCCCCCCTTCTACAAACATATCAGGACTTAACAATTGGTATCAGAGCTAATTGATTGATGCACAAATCAAGATCCTTACTTTCGTGATTTATCAAGAACGAGTGAATTTTTATTTTTCTTAAAAATTCAAGATGTATACTCAGAAAGTTGGAACTATAAAAATTCATATGTTTAGTAGAAAGCACTATGGGATGTAGAAGAAGAAGATACTTTTATTTCTTCAAGTGGCTAATCCAAAGTATCTTGGTGTATTGAAGAAATGTCCAAAAATTCCAATGTTTATTGAAAAGGAGCGTATTGAGAATGACCTTGTTGTTCAAGCTGCAAGGACTTTTCCTAAAGATCCAAAAGATTATACAGCTGATGAAAATGAAGATGTTTCTCTAGACTCAAACTTACAGTTAATTTTTGTTGACGGTCTGGATCCCATTATGCACAATCATGTGTTGAATTGTAAAGATGCTAAACATATTTGGGGTACAATTGAGATAATCAATGAAGGGGTTGAAGAAGTTAGAGACAATAAACTAGAAATTCTCAACTCTGAGTATGACCACTTCAGATCAAATTCAGGTGAAGGTATCTCTGATGTTTTTGAGATATATAACAAATTGATCAACAATCTAAATCTTCATGGCAAGTACTATACACTCAGAGAGATAAACAAGAAATTTCTTCTGACACTTCCATCCCATCTAGAGCATAGAATTTCAGCCATTAGAGAAACAAGGGATTTGAGTGAGATTTCATTGGAAAAACTCTATGGTGTTCTGAAAACCTATGAACTGGAACAAATTCAGTAGAAGGAAATCTACAGGAAAGGAATAGTGTTCAGTACGTCTACTGCTCTAATAGCTGAAGTCCCACAGAAACAGGAAGCGAAGGTTGTTCTACCTTCCAATTCTGACAAGGATGTAATTGTAGCTGAGTATGGTGTTACATCTACAAGTCAATCTGATGGTGATTTCTATTCTATGGAAGAGCTTGAACAGTTGGAAGATGAGTCAATAGCTTTGATAGCAAGGAAGTTTGAAAACTTCAGATTCAGAAGAAATCCCAATTTCAAATTCAAGTCCAATGCTAACAGATTCCAGAGAGGTGGTTCTTCATCCTCAAATAGCACAAGAGGTGGCTATAAAACTGGAATGGTGGATAGAAACACGATTTGGTGCTTTAATTGTAATGAGTTGAGACACTTTGAAACTGAATGTAGAAAGCCAAGGAAAGCAAAGAAAACCTCTTACACTACAAATCAGAAGAGCAAACCTGGTAAAGCTCATCTTGCTGAAAGAAAGAGCTGGGATGATTCTGAAAGTGAAGATAAAGAAGTTGGCAATCTTGCACTCATGGCAATAGGAGACAAAACTTCATCTTACAAGTCTGAGGTAACTTTTACTGACGCTGAGATGGTTTATCATCTTAGTGGAACTTTATCTTGTGCACGTGATGAAAATGATAGAATAATTCTTCAGAACACTGCTCTTGAAAAAGAAGTTAAAGAATTAAGATTAGTGCATGTTAATCAAGATGAACTTAAAAAGGAAGTAGCTTTTCTTGAGAATAGGTGAATTGTTACAAACAGTTAGAAACTATTCTTAAAGAAAAGGTTACTGAACTTGAGACTAAGGTTAGAGCTTATTATAATTCTTGTAAAACAGCTAAAGAGATCTTCAATAAGCAAGTTATTAGTCAAACTGTTGGAATAGGTTATGACTATAACAAGACTCTTAATAGAGTTAGTGCTAAAGAAAGGGGTATACCACATGTGCTTAAGGGTATTGACAAACCTCTCTTTAAAGAATCTATAGCAGAACCTCTGAATAAATCTTCCATCATTATTCCAGAAGATATGCGTACTGAGGACATTGCCAATGGGATTGTCCATTCCAACAAATGTGTATCTAAGAGTTCTATCAAAGTTGTTCCAACAACGGAGACCAACTTGATTGCATATCAAAACTCTTACTGAGCCATCTAGGCATTTCGTAAGAAGAGAAGCTAGACACTCATAAGTTGAAACAAAACAACATGTCTAACATGTATAACATGCCTAGTGTAGATTTATCTCATAAAGTTTGTGGTGTTGTGAATTGCATGTCTTGTGCGTATAATGTCATGTATACTTATTTTAATAGTGAACATGTGTCAAGTGATAAGACTGCTCCCCGTCAACATGTGAATAACAAAAAGCATGCTAGATCCAAGACTGCTAGTCCTTCTAAAGCTAGGGTGGAGAAATTTGTACCTAAGCCTAAACAGAAGTTTCTTAAGGTTGTTTACAAGGTGAAATGTTCAGTCACTGAGAAAGAGGATGTTGTTAAGATCAAGAATGTTGTTTTTCCTGACAAAGGTCAATTCTTTAAGTATGCCGGACCCAATCAAATTTGGGTTCCGAAGAAGGTCTAATCAGTTTGATATTGCAGGGTGTAGAACAGGTAAACCGAGTTGTGTGGATTCTGGACAGTGGATGTTCAAGGTATATGACCGGAGATAGAGCCCTACTATCAAATGTGGTTACCTTTGGAGATAACAACAAAGGTATAACTGAATTATGGCTGTTTGGAAGCTGTAAATGTTATTATTGAATATGTATCTATTATGGAAGGTCTCAAGCATAATCTTCTCAGTATCAGTCAATTTTGTGACAGAGGATATGATGTTCATTTTGATAAGGAGAAGTGCCAGATCTTACATCAGAAGAATCAAAAGCATGTTCTTCAAGGAGTAATGAAAGGAAACTTGTTCATAGCTGACTTGTATTCTGGATGCAAGGATGAAGTCAATTGTTTTTATGTTAAAGCTTCATTAGATGATAGTTGGCTATGGCACAAGAAGATGTCTCACCTCAACTTCAAAACAATGAACTCCCTAGTCAAGAGGGAATTGGTGAGAGGTCTGCCTAAAATGGAATTTACACAGGAAGAACTGTGTGAGGCATGTCAGAAAGGAAAGTCAAAGAAAGCATCTCACAAGGGCACTGACACATCTTCAATAACTGAACCTCATCAGTTACTGCACATGGATTTGTTTGGTCCAGTTAATGTGATGTCTATGTCAAAGAAGAAATATGCTCTTATGATTGTCGATGACTACTCCAAATATACATGGGTTTTATTCCTACATTACAAGGATGAAACTCCGTAAATGGTGATTGATCATGTCAAGTTGATTGAGCTGGATTCTACGTTTCCAATTCGAGCAATAAGGTCAGATAATGAAACTGAATTCAAGTATGCAGTCCTTAATGATTTTTGTGTAGACAAAGGGATAACAAGACAATACTCAGCCCCTAGAACTCCTAAACAGAATGGAGTGGTAGAAAGGAAGAATCGTACATTGATTGAAGCTGCAAGAACAAGGATAAGTGAATCAAGACTTCCTATGTACTTCTGGGCTGAAGCTGTTAATACTACATGTTATACCCAAAATAGAACCTTAATCAACAAGGACTTAATGAAGACACCTTATGAGATTATGAATGACAAGAAACCAACACGCAAATATTTTTATGTATTTGGTGCTAAATGCTTTGTGCTTAAAGATGGAGATGATCGTCGTGCCAAGTTCGAGGCCAAAGCACAAGAAGCAATCTTTGTTGGCTACTCCAGAAGATCTTAGAGGGTGTATATAATTTATCAACACCAAGTTAAAGAGAGTATCATTGTTACATTTAATGGCACTAAACTCCCAAGTATCCAAACAGAAAATCCATATGAGACATTGAAGTTTGATGACATGTCAGATTCAGATGATGAGAATCCACATGAGGTTGTTGTTGGTGATAATAATGACAATGATGTTAATGATCATGGTGATGGTGGTGGAAACACTTGTAACAATGGAGATACCACTAACACTGGAGAAGAATCACCAAGACAATCTGGAAACAACTCAGGGGGAGATAATGAAGGGTCATCTAGTCATTCATAACATCATAATGAATTTCAAGGCGAATCATCAAGATCAAATCTTCCAAGACAAACAGTTTAGAATAGAGATCATCCTTTTGAGCTTATTATTGGTGATCCAGATGTTGAATTCAAAACTAGAAGTCTACTCAAAATGAATGTCATTATTCAGGGTTTATTTCTGAAATGGAACCAAAGAAAATTGAGGAAGCACTGGCTGATCTTGATTGGGTGATTGTTATGTAAGATGAACTCAATCAATTTGAACAACAACAAGTTTGGAAGTTGGTACCTAGACCAAAGAACAGGAAAGTAGTTGGCACTCGGTGAGTATTCATAAACAAATTAGATGAAGATGACATAGTAACAAAAAACAAAGCAAGACTAGTTGCTCAAGGGTATTCACAAGCTGAAGGCATTGATTATGATGAAACCTATGCACCAGTGGCAAGGCTAGAGGCTATCAGGATGTTCTTAGCATTTGCAGCATACTCCAATTTTAAAGTATATCAAATGGATGTTAAGAGTGCATTCCTGAATGGTGAGCTGGATGAATAGGTTTATGTAGAACAGCCACCTGGCTTTGAAAATCAAGATTTTCTAGACCTTGTTTACTTCATGTTCAAGGATATCTATGATCTCAAAAAAGCCCCGAGAAAATGGTATGACACTCTTTCTGGTTTTCTACTTGAGAATGGTTTTGTTAGAGGTGTCATAGATAAACTCTCTTTTCTAAAAAGCATAAAGATGATATGATTTTTGTCCAAGTCTATGTGGATGACATCATATTTGGGTCTACTAATGATAATATCTGCAAGAGGTTTCCTAATCTAATGTAGAATAAGTTTGAAATGAGTCTGATGCGTGAGCTGAAATTCTTTCTTGGATTACAAGTAAATCCAAGATTAGATAGTTATTTATTTTTCAATGCAAGTATCTCAAAGAATTCCTCAAAAAATATCATATGGATGATTCAGCATCAGCAAGAACTGCATCATCTACAGCTGTCAAGCTTGGAGCTTGTGAAAATTCTATCAAGGTAGATGTTACAATCTACAGAGGTATGATTGGTTCATTATTGTATCTTACTGCAAGTAGACCAGATATTATGTATGCTACATGCTTATGTGCAAGGTTCCAAACGGATCCTTGAGATTTACATCTCGTTGCTGTAAAAAGAATCTTGAGATATTTTAAGGGTACACATAATCTAGGTATCTGGTACCCTAAAGAATCGGGTTTTAACCTTGTTGGATATAGGGATGGCAATTTGTACCGATCTGATGGATACCCGATCCGTACCGATCCGATTAGGCCTTACCGAACCCGATTATTTTGGATTTGGGTTTGGATTTGGATTTATATTTTAAACTCGAATTATTTTCGGGTCGGGTTTGGATTTTGAACATATCGTTCCGACCCGACCCGAAAACCCGAAACCCGTTTCGAATCCAACCCGAACCCGACCCGTAACCCGCATTAAAAAAATAAATAATATAAATATATTATATAATCTATTTGTTAGTCCTTGTGTATTGCAGAAGGAGGGGGGATGAATGCAATACTGATAAAATTCAATCTAAATTTCAACAACTAAAATCAAGATTAAACGTTATCAGCAATATATGCAATCACGAACAGTATTCAGTAAGAACAAGATTCACAAAATAAATGTTTTATTTATTTTGCAAAGTGTTGCTACAACCTCAAGAAAGAATTCTCGAGCTTCGGGTTTTCTTCAAAGACACTTGCTTGTCTTCGTTACAATTCTAGAATGAATTGATAGTAGGTATAAGACTAACCCTATCACTATCAGTCACGGGTTTGTGAAGCTGCTGTCACTGTCAAGTGGCAGCTTCTTACAGATTGTCTTACCCATGTAACTTTCCTAAATTGCTAACATGTCAGATATACATTACAAAGAAAGCAACCTAGATTCATTCCATTTCTAGCTAAACCAATTCAGCAAATAAAGACTTGACCTTGCTCTTGAATTGATTCGCTTTTGTTTTGCAGTGCTTGAAGCTTCTGTCGTAGTCTTGCAGACTTGGTGCATCTTAGGGATACTGCATCACGCCTGTTTCTTGAACATTTAAACTGTCACGGGATTTGACTGAGAAAGATACCTAGCATAAGGATCTTTATTGAGACAGTTACTTTTGCCGCAAAGCTTGCTGTCACATGAATGATCTTTTGGTGACAGTATGAGTTCCCCGCATAGAGTGCTGTCGAGGATCCCAAACTTGCTGTCGAGGGCAATAGTTGCTGTCGCGTAGTCTTCCGCCAATGTTGCTGTCAGAGTGAATATGCTGTCGTGACTTGCAACATTCTGTCTTCTTGTAATCTTACTGTCACAGCTTTAGGACAGTAACCTTTATTCATGTTGTCATCCAAAAAGCATTCTTTGAGGCTTGAACACATAAGTGAACTTCTTTCAAACAATACAACTAGAATAACATTACATACTGATTACAAGAACATACTTTGGCTATGACAGTATGTTCTACTTAATTTGAAAAATTAAGTACAATCAAAGTTAAGTTATTTCAATGCTATCACCCATAAATCCCAACAATCTCCCCCAATTTGTTTTTATGGAAAATAACAACAAATTTACAATATGTGCTGACAACTTAACTAACAAGATCAGAATTTAAGAATTTTCACTTAGCTTGAGATCTCCTCTTCTGTCTTGCTGCATCCTCTCTTTTGAGAGCTTCTGCCAAGCAGCTTCTTAGACTTTCTACAAGAGAAATTTCAGCAGCAGACACTGCATCATCCTCTACTTCATCAATGATCTTCTTTATGGAAGGGGATATGAGAGAACTAACATCCCTGAGATTCAGCCATTGCTCTATATCATATGGATAGGTTCTGAAATGAAGTTCTTCATTAATGAGCTTGAATCTACTTCCAGGATAAGCATTGAGAGACTTCCTTCTTTGCTTGTCCAGTTTTGAGTCTTCTCCTTTTCTCCCTTCCAATAACTTCTCTATCTCATCAGAACAAATCTGTTCCAAGGGATGAATTGAACCAGCTACCATATACTGTAAATCCTTCAGAGTGGATGTTTTAAGCTTATGCAAGCTGCAAACATAGATTTCTTCTTTTAGGAACTTGACTCTTAGGGGATTTTCCAGTATATATGGTTGATAATTTGGAGCTTCACTTTCTGCCTTGTTAGAGGCCTTGTGTTTTTCCAGTAATTCAGCTTCCTTCTTATCAAGTTCTGACTGAGTTTGAGAATATTCAGAAGATTCAGGTTGTTTGCTTGGCTTGGGTTCCCCTTCCTTAGTTGGTTGGGTTTGCCCTTCTTCTGTGGGTAAATCATCAAACTCATAGTACCAGTGGTATGGTATAGGAGAGGCTGGGAGATCAGTAAGAATATCAGCATCATCAAAATCTGCAAAGTTATAGCCAAATTTCTGATAAAATTCAGCATCCCTATCTGCCTGATATTTTAGAACATGTTCCATGACAGCCTTTGAAACATCATCATGGCTCTCCAGCAACTCTACCATTCTTTCCAGGTAGAAGAAATCAATTCTTCTTTTATCTATGGTTGATGTACTTTTCTTGGTTGATGTGGCTACCAGATTGAAGTCCTTGTCAATCTTGGCTGACCTTGATTCTTCCCACCACAGAATGTACTCAGTGGCCTCTTGATTTGCATCCAGCTTAACCTCAACGCTCTTGATTTCTCTTGATTACATTTGTTGAATCTTGAGACTGTTGGGAGGAATTGATTGAATTGGCTTTTTGAGATTCCTACCAAATCCAGTGGCCTTTTCCTTTCCTGAGTACTTGTGCTTCCCTGTAGGTTTCTGTCTAGAAAACCATGCCTTAGCTTTAGCTTTCAGTCTTTTGGACTTGACAGTAGCCTTGGCTTCATCCTTGACAGAACCTTCCTTGACAGTACCCTTGTCGACAACATCTTCCAAGACAGCATCTTCTATGACAGTATCCTTGTCGACAGTACCTTTGGTGACAGCATCTTTTTCAGCATTTATGCAGTCAATAGCACATCTAAGAATGCTTGCCTCCAAAGCTTCCAGTATTCTTGACTCCTCTTCATCTGTTGCACCAGCATCTTTCTTTTCCTGGCTAGGAGTTTCTTCATTGCCTTCATTCTGGGATTGAATACCAGTATTCCCAGAATTACTTCCACCAGCATTTCCAGCATTTCCAGAAGCTTCACCACCTCCATCCTCACCATCTTCATCATCATCATCATCATCATGGGGAGGAATGTTATAGAAGCAACTTCCACCTTGATCATTTCTTTTGGCATTGGCTCTAGTGATTAGCTCCTTCATTCTAGCTCCCAGTGCCTTGTCTCTCAACACCAGCATTTTGTAGATTTCTTGAACAGCATGAACTCTTCCTGGATTGGCATTTGAACTGAGTATTCCATCTAGTACCTTCAGAATTGACTTGGTTTCCATTCTGGATGGGCTACCCAAATTCATGAAGCTGTTCCTTCTTGTGCCATCCTTAGTTTTGGATCTGTAAAAAACACTTGGTGGATTTGAGTAGACTTCAGGTAGCTTCTGTGTGATCAGGTTCTGGATTTGCATATCCAATATTTCATTGAATGGTGTTTGAGTTGCCCTGATCATTCCCTTCAAAGCACACAACACCTTTGCTGGCAAACTCTGCAATAGCTGCATTGTGATGAAATAAGATATGCCAGAAGTGAGATAAATACTTACAGCCCATCTTTTCTCATCATTCACCATTACACTGACACTAGTAATTTGTTCCTTTAACAGTTTTGTGGTGTTGGTTGGACGGTTGCTAGGAGCATTCATTGCTTCTTCCACCAAACTGCTAAACTTACTGTCATGGTTGTGTAATGTGCTCTCCCTGTAATCCACCATCAAGACATTGGCTTCCTCTTGATCAAATTCAGTGCCATTTGTCCAAATAATTCCACCATGAATGAATTCAGGCAGTTTCCCTTTACCTTTCCCAAGTTTGTTTTGTTCCTCCATTTCTCTCCATTTCTTCTGTAAAGCAGTTTCTTGAGTTTCTGGAGTAGGTTCTCTAATCACCACAGGAGGCAAGATTGGATGTCTAGATGCAGGTCTTCTTTGCAATGCATCTTGAGTTTCCTTTGACATTAACACCCTTTCTCCATCCATTTCCACTTCAACAGGCTTTTCAGCTTTATCCTGTGGTTTTGCACTGCTTGGTTTGACTTGCTCCCCCTTAGTCATTGCTTTCCTTTTAGCTCCCTCTCTGGTCTCCACGGCTACAGGCTCCCCCTGAGTTCCACCTGATTCTTGAATAGGCAATGATTCTGATCTTGCTACCTTCTCCCCCTTAGTTGAGTTGGCAGCTACCAGGTCAGTAAGGAACTGAATAGAGAGTTGAGTAGCAGTAAAACCATCAACCACCAGTTGAGAGAGAGAGTCCAGTTTGGAGTCCAAAGTAGCACACTGTCCTTCAAGAGCTGCAATCCTGTTACCAAAAGTAGCAGAGGGGCCACCAGACCTTAACCTTCTTGGAGGGGAAGGAAAAGACAGGGGCCTGGAGGCTATGGGGGTTCTCACACTCTCAGGGTGTTTTTGAGTGATCTCATCACCCCTCACAGTTTGACTCTCAAGGCCTAGTGCCTGAATAGTGTGGGCTCCCTCAATATCTTTCTGGACATGCTCAAGTCCCTCTCCTTTTGCCAGCTCATTTGGCTGCCTCTCATTTTTATGCTCACCTCTCTTTTCTTTTATCTCTCTTTTCTTTTGCACACCCTCACTCAACCTAGATGCATGGGTATGAGCAGTACTAACATGCATGGAAGGAGAAGATTTAGAATGTACCTTTAGGAGTTTGGCAAGAGGTAGGTCATCATCAGAGGCATCCTCAACAAGTACAGCATCAAAATCAGGCTGGGAGGGCTGGACAGCATCTTCAGTAGGAATGGTACTGTCAGTTGGAGTCTGGACAGCAGGTTCTGGCATGACAGCATCTTTGGGAGGTGGAGTGACAGTAGGTTCTGTAGTGACAGTATCTTTCTCTCCACCTTTGACAGTAGCTGTGTCCAGGACAGTAGCATCCCCAGTGTCTTTGACAGCAACAGAGGCTGTGACAGCATCTTCCTGAAGGTAAGATGCTCCTTGGAGATCAGACAAAGTGTTGGCTGTTTCATTTTCTGACAAAATACCACTTTGCCCTAGCTCAGTGTTTGGAGGAGTGGTGTCCATCTCACTTTGAGAAATGGGTTCTTGTGGACCACTAGATGGGGGCTCATCCATGATTGGAGATGGATGATCAAAACCTGAAGGGTTGGGACTGTCCCCTTCTCTAGGTTGTGGAGAAGAAACAAAAGAATGTGTAGGGAAGGAAGAAGGTGAAAGTGTAGTAGAGAGTGGGGGCTGATTCACAGATGAAACATGTGAACCATCAATAGGAGTAGAGAAATCCTCACTGTGCCCTAACTCACTGTGTGTTTCTTCAAGTGGGGGTATCTCAGGTTGGGAACCATGAGTTTGTGCAGACTCTGTACAGGGTGCCTTGGGAGACAGGCCAATTTCAATAGATGTCCCTTGTTGAGAAGGCACATCTAGGGAGGAGTTTATTTCCCTGGTTTCCTCTACAGTCTTTTGGGAGACTGCAGGGTGGCTGACAGTGGTTTTGGTCCTCCTAGCTCTCTTCTTCTTAGGCTCAGGGGGAACCACTGTGGGTTCTGTTTGACTACCTTCCTTATTTGCTGCACTAGGTGCAGTGTCTCCCTCTTGACTAACAGAGCTACCACCAACATCAGCTTCTAAGGATCTTTTTCTGGATTCTTGCAAGGCTTCTCTTTGGGCTTTGGGAAGTCTAGAGGGCCTAGGCTGATTGTATGGTGTTGAATGGGGGTTAACTGAATTTGGGTCTAATTCAGTTTCATTCTCAAGAGAAAAAGAATCATAACCAGAAGGTAATGGATAATCAAAGTTGGACACTTGATCAACCATGTGCTGAGTGAAACAAATTGGAATATGTGCATTGAGATTTTGTGATGATAATAGTGTGTGTGTGTGTGTGTTCTTTTTCAAAACTGAGCAAGCCTCTAAACGAGGAGCAACATCATTAAAATCACAGAATGAATTAATGCACAACATAAGAAAGCGAGGGTAGTGTGATACCTTCTTACCTATGGCAGCTGTGAGTTGTGCCATGAGGAGAGCTCCAACATTCACCTTGTATCCATGGATAAGAGAATGTGTCAGTTTCTTGATGTAGGAGGGTATCCCATTCCAGCCTGTGGACTTGGTAGAGAACACCTTGACCATTGCATCAAATATCATGCTCCACTCCTTCCTTAGATACTTCCTGTCCATTTCACCAGATGGGTACCACTTGGTTGTTCCCTCTTCGAGAATAGGGCCTGCATACCCAATCTTCAAGAAGAGCTTCTTCAGAGTGTCATCATTAGCAAGTGGAGCAAAGTTTTGGCCTGCTTCCAGTGTAATTCCAAGAGCAGTATTGATGACCTCAGCTGTGAGAATGTATTGTTGCCCAGAGATTGTGAATTGAATACCAGGGTTCTCACCCTCAGTTTGAGCAACAGTAGTTTGCCAAAACGCCTCAAGTCTGTCTAAGTCGAGAATGGGGGTTGAGGTTATGGCATAACCGAGATAGGACTTGTTCAAGAAAAACACTAGTCCTTTGAAACCTTCACCAGCATCATTTGGGGAAAAGATGCCAGCAAAGTTTGTTTGAGAGAGAGTCTGTTTGGGGGCCATTGAGATTTCAAGAAAAGAAGAAAGTGAGAAAGTAGCTTTTTGCTTGAAGAAAAGTATTTTGCCTTGAGTTTTGTGAGAGTGATATGTCTGAGTAACTGGAGAATAAATATGGGTATCTCAAACGTTTGCTCAAAAAGTGGAGTTAAAGGACGTGTCTTAACCCACTCTGTTAACACGTGAGTTACTGCCCGTTATTCACTGTCAATCGTGGGGTGAATATCCAATTACAACGGTCCACTATTGTTGACAGTAACCTGTGCGCTAGAAACAATCTGTCAGTAATAAGTGGTGGTGACAGTAGGTTTTGCGCGACAGCAACTATTGCGCAAAAACATGCTGTCACCGTTAAGCATTTGAGTGACAGTATCCTTTAAAGGTCGTGACAGAAAGTCTTTCTCTGCTGTCAAGAAGGTTGCTGTCAAGAGACACGGGACAGTATCCTTCTTTGTGACAGTAATTTAAATGGGAAATTGTTTCTGTCAGGAACTAATTAGAATGCGTTGCTCATATACTTAACCTAAAATTAACAGAATATGAATTTAGCAATGTAATCTTTCAAACACAGATATTAAGCAAGTTACACAGACAAGTCATAAACTCAGTAACCACATAAACAGGAACTTTTATTATTGTTAATAAAATCATTAATATTGAACATTGAGTACATCATTCTATGATTTTATCAACTAGTTCTAAGACTTCTTCCTTAATCTCTTCTTCAGAGCGGCCTTCTTTTTCAAGAAGTGCCTGAAGCTCCTTCTCTTCTTCCATAGCCTTGGCCTCCTCTTCCTTAGCCTTGGCCTCCTTTTCCTCGTCTATCTCATCCATGGCGTCCAACAGCATTTCAAAGAGCTCATCGATCTCTTCATTGTCGGGTTCACTATCACACTTCTTTAGACCAACTTCGATTCCTACTTTGTTTTCCATTATTTACTTTAAAACTGAGAGCAGACTGGTGAAACCTAAGGTTAATTTATAGGCAAAACCGTCTAAGGATCAAAGTCTAATGGTCAACAGTTAGAGTACCCATACAACTACCACAAAAGTAATTAATGGTCGTGTCCTCCTTTAATCCTACAGATTAATGCAAAAGAGTGTGAAAGTCCAATGGAACAGATTTTTAACTCTCAAACTTAACGGATAACCACATTAAAGTCATACACGGTTTAAAAGTATGAGACTGGCACAAAATACTGACATGAAAAGTCAAATCAACACATGCTGTCACATAACAGACATAAACCGAGTAGACAGTAACTTCTCTTGACAGCAGGTTTGAAGTTGCTGTCATGAGCTTCAATAAGAATTGAAAATTTAGAAACCTTAGTAAATTAACATACCAGATTCAGCATTCCCAATTCACTTACCAACCTGTTGAAGGTTGCTTCATCCAATGGCTTAGTGAAGATGTCAGCAAGTTGCTTGTCAGTTGGGACATAAATCAGCTTCACAGTTCCTTGTTCAACATGCTCTCTGATAAAGTGATGTCTTATATCAATGTGCTTTGTCCTAGAGTGTTGAACTGGATTGTCTGAGATGGCTATGGCACTAGTGTTGTCACAGTAAATAGGAATTTCTCTTAACACTAGACCATAATCTAGAAGTTGACTTTTCATCCATAGAATTTGTGCACAGCAACTGCCTGCAGCAATGTACTCAGCTTCTACAGTTGAGGTAGAAACTGAATGCTGCTTCTTGCTAAACCATGAGACCAATCTTCCACCAAGAAATTGACAGCTACCAGTAGTACTCTTTCTGTCAATCTTGCATCCAGCATAGTCTGAGTCTGAGTAACCAATTAGATCAAATCCAGTATTCTTAGGATACCAAAGGCCTAGGTTAGGAGTGCCTTTTAAGTATCTAAATATTCTCTTGATGGCTACCAAGTGTGACTCATTTGGATCACTTTGAAACCTTGCACAGAGACATGTAGCAAACATGATGTCAGGTTTGCTAGCAGTTAGGTATAGGAGGGATCCTACCATGCCTCTATAGGTGCTTGAGTCAACTTTCTTTCCTTTAGGATCAAGATCCAGACTAGTTGTTGTGGACATTGGTGTCTTTGCAGGAGATGAATCTTCCAAGTTGAACTTTTTGAGAAGTTCCTTGATATACTTAGCTTGACTTATGAAGATTCCATCAGTTTGTTGAAGAATTTGTAACCCCAGAAAGAATGACAGTTCTCCCATCCTGCTCATCTCATATTTGTTGCTCATGAGATGGGAAAACTTCTCACACAGCTTCTCATTTGTAGAACCAAAAATGATGTCATCCACATAGATTTGTACCAGAATGATGTCCTTGCCATGATGTTTGTAGAAAAGTGTCTTGTCCACCACTCCTCTGGTAAACTGGTTTTCCAGAAGAAAGGTGGAAAGTGTGTCATACCATGCCCTGGGTGCTTGCTTTAGTCCATACAAAGCTTTGAAGAGTTTGTACACAAAATTATGCATTTCAGCATCCTCAAACCCTGGTGGCTGTTCCACATACACTTCTTCTTCCAGCTCTCCATTTAGAAAGGCACTTTTGACATCCATCTGAAATACTTTGAAGTTGCAGTGTGCAGCATAAGCTAGAAAGATTCTTATAGCTTCAAGTCTTGCAACAGGAGCAAATGTCTCATCATAATCTATTCCCTCCTGTTGACAGTAACCTTTAGCCACTAGCCTTGCTTTGTTCCTTGTCACCAATCCATTTTCATCAAGTTTGTTTCTGAAAACCCACTTGGTCTCAATAACTGACTTTCCCTTAGGTCTTGGAACCAATTTCCATACATTGTTTCTTTCAAACTGATTTAGCTCTTCTTGCATGGCTATCACCCAGTCAGAATCCAACAATGCTTCATCCATTGTCTTGGGTTCCATTTGTGACAGGAAGCATGAAAACATGCTGTCAGCAGAGACTTTGTTCCTTGTCCTCACTCCAGAATTAGGATCACCAATGATAAGGTCATTTGTGTGATCCTTGTTCCACCTGGTGATTCTGGGCAAGCTACTTGATTGAACAGGAACATTTGCTTCAGCTTGTTGAGTTGAATGCTCATCAATTCCATTGTCTCCACCATGTTCTTCATTGTCTCCAGAGTCATCACTGTCATGAATGTTAGAGGATATGGTCTGTGACTGAGCTGGAGTTTGGTTGACAGTAGTGGCATTGACAGTATCTTTATCAACTTCAACAACTTGAGTGAAGCTAGGTTCTTCATCCACAATCTCCTCAGCTTCCAGGTATCCTTGATTCTCAAATCTGAATGTCTGCATCTTTCCTTCTTCATGCAGTCCTGGAAACTTGGTTTCATCAAATGTGACATTAACACTTTCTTCAATAATCCTGTGTTCCATAACATAAACTCTGTAGGCAGTCCTTTCTGTGTTGTAACCCATGAATAGTCCTTCAAAAGCCTTGGTGTCAAATTTTCCTTTCTTCTCATGATTGTCCTTCATCATAAAGCATTTGCTTCCAAACACATGAAAATATTTGACAGTAGATTTCTTTCCAGTTAGCAGACAGTAAGGTGTGCTTGCATGAGTTTTGTTGATCATGGTTCTGTTCTGAGTATAACAGGCTGTGTTGATAGCTTCAGCCCAGAAATATGTTGGCAGCTTAGCATCATGCAACATAGTTCTAGCTGCTTCAATGAGAGTCCTGTTCTTTCTTTCTACAACTCCATTCTGCTGTGGAGTTCTTGCAGCAGAGAATTGTTGTACAATTCCTTCATCTTTGCAGAAATTTCCAAGTGTGGCATTTCTGAATTCTGTACCATTGTCACTCCTCAAGATTTGAACTTTTGAGTTTGGGGTTCTATCAAGAACTCTGACTTGATCAATAATCACTTGAGCAGCTTCATCTTTGGATTCAAGAAGTTTCACCCAAGTGTACCTTGAGTAATCATCCACCATTACTAAGGCATATCTCTTTCTGGCCATAGATGGTACATTGACTGGTCCAAAGAGATCCATGTGAATTAACTTGAGTGCTTCTATGTTGGTGTTTACTTGCTTGCACTTGTGCACAGCTCTTCTCAGTTTGCCCATTTGACAATCTTCACACAATCCTTCTTGACAGAATTCCTGTTGGGGCAAACCTCTCACTAACTCTTTCTTCATTAGAATGTTCATTGTTTTGAAGTTGAGATGTGAGAGCTTCCTGTGCCAAAGCATACTGTCACCAACAGTAGCTTTGCTGTAAAAACAGTAAACTTTATCCTTCTTTGTTGAGCTTAGATCAGCAACAAACAGGCTTCCTTTTCTGACCCCTTTTAGAGAGAGGCTTCCATCCTTCTTGTGGTAGATGTTGCACACCATCATGTCAAAGTCAACCTTAAATCCTCTGTCACTGAATTGGCTGGCACTGAGTAGGTTGTGCTTCAATCCATCCACAAGAGCAATATCTTCAATGACAACATTTCCAATTTCCAGACAGCCATATCCCACTGTGTAACCCTTGCTGTTGTCTCCAAAGGTTATGATTGGGCCAGCTTTCTCTACATAATGTGATAGCAGGGCTTTATCACCTGTCATGTGTCTTGAGCAACCACTGTCAATAATCCACATGACCTGATTTTTCTTCTTACCCTGCAAAACAGAATGTTTCTAAGTTGCATATGGTACCCAATCTTTGTTGGGTCCTGCAGTTTCAGTGTTTCCTGAGTTTCTTTCAGTCACAACATCACAAGCATTATCAAAGACTTCCTGTTTGACTTCTCTTTTCACCCACTTAGGTTTAGAATTGGACTTGGTCCTTTTCTTAGTGGATGAAGCCTTTTTGCTGTTGCCAGCAGGCTCAGAAGTCTCAACAGTGTTTAGGTATGAGCATTTTTCAGTAGAGAGAACAGGTAAGTTAAAGCATGTACTCATGGCAGTGATTTTGCATGGCATACAATCAATGTTATTACAGACACTCATAGTTCTATGCATAAGGGGGGTTCTGTGTAAGTTACCATTGAGTTCAGTAGCATTGATCTTATCCTCAATTGGTTTCTTACAAACATGTGTTAAGTGATGAGTAGATCCACAGTTATTGCACAGTTTCCTAGAAGCACCTCCAACATTAGTGTATCCATTTCCTTTATTGACACCTACCTTACCATTTCTGTTTTTAGACTTGGGAGTTACTGGATTGACAGTATGTTCAGAAGTTGCTGTCGAACTTTCCTTGACAGTATCTTTTATTCCTACTGTCTTGACAGAAGGTTTGAAAGTTGTTGTCTTGGAACCATTCTTGACAGTATCTTTGAAAGATTCTGTCTTGCCAACTGTGACAGCATCTTTTGAACTTACTGTCTGATTGCTTGGTAAGTTTACTGTCTTGGGGATTGTGACAGTATCCTTTCCATCCTTGAATGTGCTGTCAACACCTTCATCCTCATCAAGAATTTCTTGTTTGATGAGCATGGCTTCTTCATCAAACTCAATTTCAGCAGCTTTGAAAATAGGAGTTTTAACTTTCTTGAGAATGGTGGGTTTAACAGCAGCATTTCCAGGACAATCTTGAATCACAGTTTCCTTTCCAGGTCTTCTACCATAAGAAAAACCTATACCAACAGACTGATTTTCTGTATGCTTATCATTGTAATCCTGAACTATCTTTGATGAGTTTCTATAGGCCTTAATCTTAAATTCATTTTCAGCAATCTCATTCCTCAGGAATTCCTCAACCTCCTTAGCACATTTTAATTCATTTTTAAGTTTAGCATTCTCTTGAGCTAAAGAGCCTAGTGAACTGGTTTTGAGAACAAGAGAATCATTTTCAGACTGAAGTGTTTCATTTAGCTTACTTAGTCTAGAGATTTCCTCATTAGCAGCAGACAAGCTAGTATAGACATTGAACATTTCAGCACTTAAGTCTTTAATGGTTTTCTTATACTCATCAGTAGACATATCAAGTAAGACAAGTTAAGGTACCTGACTTGAAGGTGTTGATGCTACCTCATCAGTTCTAGCCATGAGAGCTAGGTTGACATATTCTTCCTCTTCTTCATCATCAGAATCATCCCAACACTTTCCTTCAGCCACATAGGCTCTACCTTGATTTTTCTTGGAGTATCCACCAGTTCCTTTCTCATATCTTTGAACCTGTTTGGGTCTTTTGCATTCAGTAGCAAAATGACCAGGTTCTCCACAGTTGTAACATTTGAACTTTGATCTATCCACAAATCCAGTTTTGTATCCTCCTTTGGTTGAACTTCCCACAGCAGCCTTTGATGAGCTTCCTTTGCTGAACTTGGATGCTTGGCCTTGAGGCTTGTATGACCTATCCTTCTTGAACCTAAAGTTCTTGAACTTTTTGGCCATGTAACCCATAGTAGGGTTGTCCATGCTTTCCAGTTCCTCCATTGTGTAGAAGTCTTCATCTTCCACATCTTTGAGCTGTAGTACCACTTTCTCATCATCTTCAACCACCTCTTCTATCTTCAAGGTCTGTGTTGGGGTTGATGGTGTGATCTGTAGTACTTCACTTGGCTGTGTGATCCTTGGCACATGTGCTACTAGGGCACTTGACATATTAGCCATCTTGTTCCTTGTTCCACTTTGTATGGCTCTCTTTTGAAAGAGTTCGAGTTCATAAGATTTCAGAATACCATAAAGTGTCTCAAAGGTTATATTGTTGAGATCTCTTCCTTCTCGTATGGCTGTTGTCTTGTGTTCAAGGTGATCAGGCAGTGTGAGCAGGAACTTGACATTTAATTCTTTTCTGTCATAGTACTTGCCATGTATCTGTAATTCAGTTAAGAGCTTACTGAACCTTTCAAACATGGAGGTTAAGTCTTCACCAGGCTTGGCCATGAATGCCTCATATTGAGATATTAGAATTTGCCTTTGGTTGCCCTTAACCTCTTCACTTCCTTCACAGAGTAAGGCTAACCTGATCCACATCTCCTTGGCTGATGTGCAGCTTATCACACTTCCACACATGGCTTTATCCAGCGTGAGAGAATCGAGCAAGATAAGTTGCAAATGATCATCTAGCACCATTTTCTCCTTTTCAGGTTCCAAGATTTCTGAGGGATCTTTGGGAACCCAATGTGCAGGAACAATCTCACCATTCACTGTTGTGGCTTCAATTTCCTTTCTAGGTATGAAAGGACCATTCTCGAGTATACCTGGGTATAGTGGATTTGCAGCTTTGATAAACAACAAGATTTTTCTTTTCCAAATGCTGTAGTTCTCTTTATCAAATGCTGGGATCTTGATATTGTTTGATTTCTGCATTTTCTTCGGGATCTCAGATATGTATGTTAATCTGAAAGCTCTGATACCAGTTGTTAGTCCTTGTGTATTGCAGAAGGGGGGGGGATGAATGCAATACTGATAAAATTCAATCTAAATTTCAACAACTAAAATCAAGATTAAACGTTATCAGCAATATATGCAATCACGAACAGTATTCAGTAAGAACAAGATTCATAAAATAAATGTTTTATTTATTTTGCAAAGTGTTGCTACAACCTCAAGAAAGAATTCTCGAGCTTCGGGTTTTCTTCAAAGACACTTGCTTGTCTTCGTTACAATTCTAGAATGAATTGATAGTAGGTATAAGACTAACCCTATCACTATCAGTCACGGGTTTGTGAAGCTACCGTCACTGTCAAGTGGCAGCTTCTTACAGATTGTCTTACCCATGTGACTTTCCTAAATTGCTAACATGTCAGATATACATTACAAAGAAAGCAACCTAGATTCATTCCATTTCCAGCTAAACCAATTCAGCAGATAAAGACTTGACCTTGCTCTTGAATTGATTCGCTTTTGTTTTGCAGTGCTTGAAGCTTCTGTCGTAGTCTTGCAGACTTGGTGCAGCTTAGGGATACTGCATCATGCCTGTTTCTTGAACATTTAAACTGTCACGGGATTTGACTGAGAAAGATACCTAGCATAAGGATCTTTATTGAGACAGTTACTTTTGCCGCAAAGCTTGTTGTCACAGGAATGATCTTTTGGTGACAGTATGAGTTCCCCGCATAGAGTGCTGTAGAAGATCCCAAACTTGCTGTCGAGGGCAATAGTTGCTGTCGCGTAGTCTTCCGCCAATGTTGCTGTCAGAGTGAATATGCTGTCGTGACTTGCAACATTCTGTCTTCTTGTAATCTTACTGTCACAGCTTTAGGACAGTAACCTTTATTCATGTTGTCATCCAAAAAGCATTCTTTGAGGCATGAACACATAAGTGAACTTCTTTCAAACAATACAACTAGAATAACATTACATACTGATTACAAGAACATACTTTGGCTATGACAGTATGTTCTACTTAATTTGAAAAATTAAGTACAATCAAAGTTAAGTTATTTCAATGCTATCACCCATAAATCCCAACACTATTTATATACATTTATATTTTATACTCATTACTCTAGATATTTCATATTTGGTCCTTTTCATTTCAACCCTAAATCTAATCCCTAATCTAGCAGCCGTCGTCCGTCGCAGTTCGAATTGTCATCTCAACTTCTCAAGTCTCAATTCTCAAACCCTAATCCCTAATTCAAACCCCTAATCTAATCCCTAAATATTCATCTTACTTTATTCATCGTTACCCGTTGGTAAGTTTTTTTTCTATATTTGGATTGTTACTTTATTTACTTACTTTATTATTGTTTGTTTTAATTTGGATTCTATATTCATCTTAATTTTTTGATTGTTGATTTAATGATTTGCAAGCAATTGATTTGCAAGTAATTGATATAATTGATTGTTAATTTTTTCTATATTTGTAAACTGAAGGGAAAGTAGTGAAAGATTGCGGAATCATATGAATGTTATTCGTTTGTAATTTCTTGTTTCATTCAGTTGTTTGTTACTAGTAGTGAAAGATTTCTGTGTTATTTTGTGCTTGTAATGTAATTTATTGGCCCCTCTTGCAATGTTCTAATTCGTTTGTAATTTATTGTTTCATTCAGTTGTTTGTAATGTTTTGGTCATCTCAATATTACTGTATGTTCTATCTAATGTCTATGTTCTGGTCTAGATGTTCTAGTTCCCCCAACGTGGTTTAGCAGCAGTCTATGATATTAGGAGAAGTTCATTGTTGATGTCCTTATTAGTTGTAAACTCTGCAGTCTGCACTTGTTCAATTTGTAATCTCTAGCATAAATTGATTCTGCACTTATTAATGATTTGTGACACACTTGCAATTTCCCATGCATATAGCTTTATTTTGTAATGACTATCGTACTGTAATAATTGCAATTCTTTACAGAGTAATTTTCTGATTGATACCACGTCTAGAAGAATATAGTTCTCCATTCTTAGTTGCCATTATTGTTCTGTAATATCTCTGTGTATCTGGTTATATATAGAGTGGTACAACCAACACTTTTAAATCGTAAATTATTAGGTAAAACTGTTTTGTGTATAGTTAAAACTCTGTAGGGTATTCCTGGGACAGAATTGCAACTTATGGTTATTTTGAATCATATTATTCCTGGGATAAGAATTGCTAGTGTTTGATTTTGTATTTTGTTTGTCGTCAATGTCAATGGATTCTCAGACTGATGCAATACCTGATGCAAATTCTGAGCCTGGTCAACCCTCAAAGTCACAACCTTCAACAACACCTGAACTCCATTCAGGTCTCAATGATAGCAATTCAACCCCTAAGGCTGATGTAATTGGTAATGATAATGTTCAAGCCCAATCAAACATCAAAAAAGGAGGATCAAGATTAAGGAGTGATGTTTGGCAACACTATGACAGGAAGATAGTCGGTGGTGTTTTAAGAGCTTTTTGCAAGTACTGTCCAGAAGATCTCAATGGTAATTCTGGTTCTGGAACATCACACTTAAGGAATCATTACACGAAGAAGCACAAGCAGAATGAAAATATGAGGCAGAAACTTCTCACAAGTAACTTCAACAAAAATCATCAACAATTGGCCTCCTGTAGTTTCAAT
This sequence comes from Heracleum sosnowskyi, assembly GCA_030848705.1. Lineage (NCBI taxonomy): Eukaryota > Viridiplantae > Streptophyta > Magnoliopsida > Apiales > Apiaceae > Heracleum > Heracleum sosnowskyi. The sequence goes on along the minus strand of CM061236.1, from coordinate 86,347,134 downwards.
CAAGCCGTATCCAAGAAAGAACTTGCAAGTATGATAATTATGCATGAATACCCTATATCTATTGTTGATCATGTTGGATTTAGAAGGTACGTACTAAATTACTAATTTACTCGAGAAGTCTAAGGTACGTACTAAATTACTAAGTTATAAATTATATTGTTAAATTGAAGAAATTTTCATAATGTTAACACTTCTACTGGTTATGTTACAATTGAAGATAGTATATGCGTGCAATCTCACAAGAGCTTCAGAAGATTGGAAAATGCAGACAATGGACATGCTGCTGAATTTCTAGTTTCTACTGAAATTTGTTATGTTTAAACTTTTTCTTTACTAGTTTATGAATGTTGCAAATTGCAATTTGCAAAGAACAACTTCTAATTTGTAATGGCTACAGACATTCAGTACTTTGTGAATTCATTTTAAAATTTGTAATGGCTTCAGACATTCAGTACTTTGTGAATTCATTTTAAAATTTGTAATGGCTTCAGACTTTCAGGACTTTGTGACTTCTGTTATAAATTTGAATTGTCAACAGATAAATATCAGATTCAGTGCAACTGTTCGGGTTTCGGGTCAACCCGAACCCGAAATAAACCCGACGGGTTTGGATTTGGATTTTATGATTCGGGTTTAATCGGGTTCGGGTCGAAATGGAAACTTCGGGTTTGGATTTGGATTTTACAAAACCCGTTTCAACCGACCCGTTTGCCATCCCTAGTTGGATATACATATTCAGATTATGCATGTAGAGTTGTTGATAGGAAAACACCTCCGGGAGTTGTCAATTCTTAGGTAGCGGATTGATTTCCTGGTACAGCAAGAAACATCAAACAGATTCCAATTCAACAGCAGAAGCTGAATATATTGTTGCTGAAAGCTGTTGTGCTCAGATCTTATGGATAATGAATCAATTGCAAGACTATGGCTTTGTATTGAACAAAATTTCAATTCTATGTGACAATACAAGTGTCATAGCAATCTCCAACAACCATGTTCAGCACTCGAGGACAAAGCACATCAACATCAGGTATCATTTTATCCGAGGGCATGTCATGAATGGTACAGTGGAGTTGCATTTTGTATCCACAGAGGAACAAACAACAGATATTTTTACTAAATCTCTTGATGAATCCACATTTACCAGGTTAGTTGGTAAATTTGGTATGTTAAATAGCTTTAGTGATTAATCATGTTTATAGTTGATGTTTGTTCTTGATTACATTTACAAGTGTTTATTTGTTGTATATATTTTTAAAATCACTTGTAAATTTATTTTATCAAAAAATTTCTTTTATGTATATCTACTATATATTAATGTCATGCCTTGTCTAATTATTAAGCTTCCTAGTTTGAGTATTTTAAAATAATTTATTTTCTCTAAAAAAAATCTCAATTTTTTTCAGTTAAATTTTTTAGAGAAATCTATTTTTATTGAAAATTTTCTAATTTTAGAATATTTGAATATATTGTACAGTTTTTTATATTAATTTCTGCAATTTTTAATTCGATTTTGAACTGTTAAAACTTTATTTAGTCTTTATAGTATTTTTAATTGCCTTTCTGTGTAATTTTCGCATCTATTACTATATATTAAACCACAAAACAAGGGTAAAAAGTGCCACTTTAATGCCTATGAAGTTACGATTTTGCCACTATTTTTTGAAAAATTACAAAAACGCCACCCCTTTAATGTTTATGCAAAAAATAAATTAAATTATGTTAGTCTTGAGAATTGAACCTATGACCTTATATATTGAAACTTGCACCACAACCATTGTGCTACACTTTGTTTTGAATTTACTTTCAAAATCTTAATAGATAAACCACAACTTCTCCTATCTTTTTTTATTTTTATTATAGAGTAAATAAATATTGATTTATATTATTTTTAGAATATTGCACAATATATAATTACAAAAATATTTGTATCGATTGAACATAATCTACAATTCCTTTTTGTCAATTTAAATGATTGATATATGTCATTTTAATACTTATGAATTTACGATTTTGCCGTTATATGTTAAAAAAAATTACAAAAAACACATTCTCTTTTATATTTATGCAAAGAGTAGATGAAATTATATTAGTGTTGAAAATCGAACCACTAACATTCTCTAATCAAGGTCATAATTATAAACATCAACACAAGGGCAGAGATATCCATTTTAATGGTTATGAAATTACGATTTTACCCTTATATTCTCTAAAATTACAAAAATATCATTCTTTAATAATTATGTAATAAAACAATTGAGTGTTAGTGTTGGGAATTGATCCCTCAACCTTTTCATACCAGACTCATGCCATAACCTACTGTGCTACACTTTGCTTTGAGCTTATTTTTAAACTCTTATTAGATAAACCATCTCTTCTCTCATCTTTTTTTTTGAGTAAATAAACATTAGTTTATATTATTTGTAGAGTATTGCACAACATATAGTTACAACAAATATTTTTAGCAATTGAGAATAATCTACAATTCTCTTCTGTCAATTTAAATTATTGATATATTTCATTTTAATATTTGTAAAATTATGATATTGCCCCTACATGTTAAAAAATTACAAAAACGCCACCTATTTTGTCTTTATAAAAAGAGTTGATGAAATTATGTTAGTGTAGAAAATCGAATCACTAACTTTCTCTAATCAAGATCATAACATAAGTAGTATATTGCATTTTATTTTGAGTTTTTTTAAAAATTTATTAGATAAACCACATTTTCTCTTCTTCTCCCATCTTTTATTTATAATTTTTTTATTTTCAAGTAAATAAAATGTTGGTTTATACTATTTATAAAATATTGCATAGTATATAATTACAAAAATATTTTAATGGATTGAGTATACTCTACAATTATTTTTTGCTATTTTAAATGATTGATATAAAAAATTAAATTTTAAAATAATATAAGATTAAAGATAAATGTAATCGAGTCCAAAAAAAGATAAAAATTTATTTACAATCGTCTCTGTGTAGATATTAAATTATTAAAATAAAAAATAAGATTTGGTTTTAAGAAATTTTTATTTTTATGTATCAAATCATACATAATAAATGATTGCATCACATAATTTTCAGTTATATAAAATTTTAAATATGCGAGTCATATTAGAGATTTTTGGTCGACCAACTATTTAGACTTTTAGCGATTTAGAAGTATGATTGACCTAAAAACATAAAATATAAAAAAAACAAAATAATTGAATTTATGTAAAAAACATGACAACTCTAAAAATAAGATTTATGTTATATATATAGAAAATGACATAATTAAAATTCAATATAAAATACAAAAAAATATGATTTTTTGAATCTTAAATATTACAAAAATGTAATATTTATTAATAATGACCGGTTAGACTATAACTCGAATAAAGTATGGTAATATAATTTTTTATATAATATAGTAAATTGATAAATACAATGTGTAATGGTTGAGTTATAACATATGCTTAGACCAATCTGTTATGAAATCAAAAAAAATTGATGTTAAATATCATGAAGATGCTTAGGTCGTCTAATCATAATATACATTGATCAAAATATTTGTGAATATTTAAAGTTGAGTTAAAAAGTAATTCGAAATTCTAAGATTAAAAGTATTTCACTTAATCAAAATTTCAAAATAGAACTTCAATACTGTGTAGTAAACATTAGACAAAAACTAAATATTTGAGTTTAAAAGTGTATGAATTTGTAAAAAAATATATGAAAAAATGAGTGAGATACTGCATGAATGATTTTTACATAATATTAATATATTTTGTAATATGTCTCAGTTTTACGTATATATTATTTTTTTACAAATATACTCTAAAAATGTTAAAATCATATCGCCTGTGTTATATACCGATAATTTTGCTAAAATATTTATTTATTTATTTATACTCAAATAATCAATTTGATAAAGTTCATATCACGTCATTGAAAACTGTATTAACATTTTAGCAATTAAAAGTAATCATGTTCTTATTATCTTATGAATATTTATCCAAATTTTATGAAATCTAATCAAGTTATAAAATATTAGATTGATGTAATTGGCATGCCATATTATAAAAGTACTATAAAGTATGAGATAAAATCAAAATCCTATCCTTTTTCTAATTTGTAATTACAAAATTATCTCACTATATAAACGATTTCAGGCGAGAAATTACTTCAGTGCACTCGCAAAGACTTTTACGCTAGTTATTATTAGGGCTGAGCAAAACCAAACCGAAACCGAAAAACTGATCCGAACCGAAATATTTCGGTTCGGTTTGGATTCAGTTTTTTCGAAGATTTCGGTTATTTCGGTTTTTCGGATTAAACCGAAATAAAATTGGATCGGTTCGGTTTTCAGAATTATGGTTCGGTTAAAAACCGAAATATTTTTATATGTTTTTTAAAATTATATATATATTAGCTTAAAACCCGTGCGATGCACATATTGTTTGTAATGATTGTTACTTTTATGTTTTAATAGGTATTAAAATAAATAAGTAAGGATTTGTCCGTGATATTTTTGAAAAAAAAAAGTATTTAAGTACGGAAAAATAGAAAAATTAACATGTTTTAGTTGAAAAAGTGTAATTCTCTGTATTTTTTTTAGAAAAAGCGAGAATTTTGTTTGAAAAAACCATGTATTTTAGTTGAAAAGGTAATTGATTATAAATAATGTTACTATTTAATAATAATTAATAATTTTTAAAAAAAATGTTTTTAAATTTCGGTTTTTTTATAAACCGAACCGAAAAATCGAATTATTTCGGTTCGGTTTTCGGTTCGGTTTTAGTAAAACTTCGGTTCGGTTCGGTTTCACAAAATTGATATTTTGGATTTTCGGTTTTTCTAATTCGGTTCGGTTTTTAACCGAATTAACCGAATGATCAGCCCTAGTTATTATTAATAGTCCGTGTATTTTTGTATTACCAATCAAAATTTCGGATTGAAAAGATCAGAAGCCATAGTGATTTAGTGAACCATATAATAATCACCCACCGATTAATCTAAAAGCATATAAACAGAGACTCGCGAAGGACTATATAATTCTTATATTCTTATATACTTTAATTTGATATAAAGCTACAGCAAGAAGCAGAGACATGGACCTTAATAGCTGCATGAAGATTAGGTATTAATGGAATTTTATAACTTAGGTAAAAATGAGTTAAGTACTGAACCAAACTTTTGAATGTAGTAGTCCGCAACCATTCCAACTCTGACATGAATTGTGGATTAATTCCCATGGAAACTGCAAATGCACTACCTAATAAGTACCCGACACGAGTTTAAAAGGATTGTTCCCTAGCCATCTTAGATTTTCTGATCACAACCAAGAGAGCGTTAAAAAGAAGAAAAGAGGATACCATGATTATCAATTTATCATAAGAGAAAAAAAAAACATACCATAATTATGTGTCTTGGCCAGGCCCGTCTCAAACTTTACATGGGCCCTGTGCTAATTATAAAATTGGATCCTTAATTTATTCAAAATTTAAACTAGTTATATATAATAAATATATTTTCAACACTTTTACATGACAATTTCCTAATTATTAGGCGTGATATTTGAAGAGACACTAGATGAGTTATTGATTATGGACGTGAGTAACTGAATAAGTCAATTTTGGTGGGATTTTGTTGATAATTAGATGGACATATATAGAATATTTACATGGACTTTTATGATTTGGGGGCCCTAATAATTTTGGGGCCCTGTGCTATTGGGCTCCTTGCACACCCTCCTAGACGGCCCTGGTCTTGGCCATTAGCAAATGGGACATCATTACATGATGTAAAGCCTAATTGCTTATGCAGAAATACCTACATCAAGTCACAATTCCTGCCAACAAAAGAGATGACAACGAATAGAGTGATGAAAATTAGGAAAAAAATTTGACAACGAAGATGGGATTGTTTATGATGATTTGTAGCTTTGTCAATCGCAGCATCCATATTTACAAATCCATCTCAACAGCAATTACTCACACGTTTAAGTTGGAAATTTTTATTTGACTGAGAAAAAAGAGCTTAGATAAGTTTTGTATCGCAACTTTGTGGAACAGAAAATATTCTTTGTCATAGATTAGGGTGAAAGCGGTTGGATAAACCTAAGTAATCCACGTCTTAGAACCGATCGGTTTTCTCTCAAAAAGTTAAGCGGGATTTCCCCCACTTCTTTTCCCCCTTCAAGCGCGAATACATCTATCTATTATCTATTACTCCCTCAGTCTCAATGAATTTTATACACTGGGACTGGGCACGTAGATTAAGAAAAGATATAAAAAATGAGTAAAGTGGTGGGATCTATCAATATTTAATAATAGATTTGAGATAGTGAAGGAAGTAGTGGATGTAATGATGATTTATATTGTTATAGAATAGAGATAGTGGAGAAAGTAGTGGGTGTAATAGTGTTTTATATTATTAAAAGTTGCTATTTTTGGAATGTATAGAAATGAATTGGACATCCCAAAATGGAAAGTGTATAGAAATGAATGGGACAGAGGGAGTATATCAATACTATTATATAATAGACGAAACATTAAAAGTTTGGTTGGTCGGTATGGTACGTTGTGATTTTACTTAATTGCCCTTTCTTAAATTCGTGTTTTTACTTCATTAACCTTATTTATTTATAGAAATATATTATTAAATAATAATATTACCTATTTATAACCAATTACCTTTTTCACCTAAAATACATTATTTTTTTTATTTTTTCAAACAAATTCCCCTACTTTTTCAAATATATCACGGGTAATTACCTTTTTTAACTAAAACATGTTAGTTTTTCTATTTTTCCTTACTAAAACCCCTCATTTTCCAAAAATATCACGGACAAACCTTTAGATATTTATTTTTAAACCTAATATTATAATTATTTTTTTAAAAGTTTACCTATTTTAACATGTCTACTTATTTTTTTTAACAAATGTAATTACTAAAAATATTAAAATATAAATAATAAAATACTTATTTATAACCAATTACTTTTTCAGCTAAAACACATTATAGATTTTTTCTAACAAAGTTCCTCATTTTCTAGATATATCACGGGAAATTGCCTTTTTCAATTGCCTTTTTCTATTTTTCTCACTCAAATCCATTCTTTTTCTAAAAATATCACGAATAAACCCTTTATTTATTTATTTTAAAATGTATTTAAATAATTTAAATTATTAAATTTTAAAACCTCATTTTCCAAAAATATCACGGGCATTTACCTTTTTAAACTAAATATATGTTACATTTTTTATTTTTTCATACCAAAACTCCTCTTTTTCCGAAAATATAACGAGCAAACCCTTACTTATTTATTATAAAATCTGTTTTAATGTTTTTAATTAATTAAAAGTGTTTAGCTATTTTAACATGCGTGCTTATTTTTTTAACAAATACAATTAAAAAAATAATAATAAAATAACAATTAACAATCTGTGCATCGCACGGGTTTTAAGCTAGTATATATAATACAACAACAGGGGGTTTGTTGAAGCAATTTAAATCGAACTGACCATTTTACCATTCTTTCCATTACATCATGTCATGGTTATTTTAGTCTTTTAGTATCACTATATTAATTACATATTATTAATTGTAGCAAAATTAATATACATACATACATATCCACATACATACATAGGTACATATACATACATACATACATGCATACATACATACATGCATATGTATGCATACATACATACTTGCATCATTTTATCCTTTTTTTTTATTACATCATGTCAGAATTATTTTGATATTTTAGTATCACTATATTAATTACATATTATTAATCATAGAAAAAATAATATGAACATAGCATTACTCTTAATTAATGCAGTGTATATGTCATCTTGTGATTTTGTATCCTGTTTTATGAACATAGGCATTACTCTTAAAATTTAAACCAACAAAATCATTGCCCTCTTTATTGGGGTGTACTTTCGTGCTGTCCCCCGCTTACTTTGGCAAACAAATCGTGCATGCAACGTCAAAATCACAAGTAGATAGGCTATTCAGTTTTGACAACTAGAGATGTAAGTTTTCAAATTAATTTAAAGCATAACTCAGAATTATAATTTTAGATTATATACAATGATAAAATTATTTTAATTGTGTAATGTACGGAGTATTAAATAAAAAACAAAATTTTGAGTAACACATTTAAAGATTTAATTGCAGTTTGATTTGCCTGAATTATTATCTTTTTGCACAAAAATGACTATTTTATAATTGTTACCATTTTATAGACTAAATTATTATTTTTTTAGGAGATGATTGCATTCCATTAATTTTTTTTAACGAATGTTAATGGTTTCATTTTTTAATTTTTGTAATTGCACTTTGATGGCTCAAGTATGTTTTGCACAAAATTGACTTTTTTATATATTCTTGACATTTTTAACCAAATTTTTTATTTAAAAATAATTTAACTAAATTATACTTTTAAAATGCTCAACTGACCTTAAAATTCCTTATTGTAAAATTATTCTACATGATTTTTAGGCAATAGTACTAGAAGAATAAGATAAACTGAAAAATGTAAAAATCGAATGATTTTGTCATCAATCAACAGAAATTAAACTCGTGTTGCTTCCAACATAAATTAATTAATCCTACATTTTTCAATCTTTTACAATGATCTAACATTTGAGTGATGTTTAAATGCCTTTTTTTAAAACTAATTATGATATCTTTTTGTTAGTTAATAATCAAAAATCAAATTAAAATTTTAAGATGGTTGAAAAATGTGATGCGAACATTAGTAAATTTTTAACGTAATCTGAATTAAAGGCATGGTTTTTAGAACTTAGCACATGACTTTTTTAACAATGTCTTTAATTCAGATTACGTTAAAAATTACGTTAAAATCTAAGAAAATTAGAGATACTCAGATTAAAAAACCAATTAAAGAAAAAAATATATAAAAATTATTAGAGATATTCAAATTAGAAGTGTGACTCAAGAATTTGCTTACATTTTTCATTTTATCTTGTTCTTACAGTACTAGCGTCTAAAAATCGTCTACAATAGGTTTATGATAAAGAATCTTAAAGTAATTTGGGTATTCTAAAAGTATGTTGGAAATCAATCTAGGCATATAATTAGTTGTACATTACTGTATAACTGATTTCTAGGAGATTAGTTAGCTAAGATATAGATTTCTTGTCTTAGGAAAGATCTGTATCATTTAGATCCTGATTTTGAGGAGCCAATCAAGGCACTGATGTATAGGAGCTTGTGTATATATGATTGTAATCAGCCTCTGATAAGAAAGAGAAGCATTTCTCAATACATCTAATTAAGCTTCATGGTATCAGAGTTGTAGGTTAAGAAACCCAACCTTTCTCTCTTGTCAACCCATTACTCTCAGCCTTATCATTTCTAAATTCAGTCCGTCATGGGTGAATCCGATCAAACCTCCGGAAGTTCATCTACATCTACTAAGATTCTCACATCCTCTCAACTTGCCTCTGCCACCACAGAAACAAACTTCGTCCCAATCACCACTCACAAACTAAATGGCCAAAACTACCTTCAATGGTCTCAGTCAATGATGATGTTCATAAGTGGACGGGGCAAAGATGAATATCTTACTGGTGATGTTCAAAAACCAGATTCAAAAGATGCTGAATACAAAACCTGGAGGGCAGAAAACAACCTGGTTATGTCCTGGTTAATTAGTTCCATGACAACTGAGATTGGAGAAAAAATTTTGTTGTACACCACAGCAAAAGACATATGGGAAGCAGCAAAAGAAACATTCTCAAGTAGCGAAAACACAGCTGAGCTTTTTCAAGTGGAGAGTACTCTTCAAGATCTTCGTCAGGGAGAAAACTCGGTGACGATCTATTTTACAACTCTCACCCGATACTGGCAACAACTAGACTTATTTGAGGTCCATGAATGGAAGTGTGCTGAAGATCGTGTGTATTTTAAAAAGATCGTGGAGACCAAACGAGTCTTTAAATTTTTGATGGGGCTCGACAAATCCCTAGATGAAGTAAGGGGTAGAATTCTTGGTACTAAGCCTTTACCAAATCTGCGGGAGGTTTTTTCAGAAGTGCGTAGAGAAGAGAGCCGAAAACGGGTTATATTGGGCCATCAAGCTTCTTTGATTCCTGAAATCCCAGCCTTTGCAACAACCAGAGATATCCATCTAGATTCAGGTGCTTTTGTTGTTCGTAATAATTCTCAAAACTACGACAATAAGAGCAGAAAAGGTCGTTCTTGGTGTGATCATTGTCGGAAACTAGGACATTTGAAGGAAACATGTTGGAAATTGCATGGAAAACCTGCTGATTGGAAGCCATACAAGGATCGCGAGGCAAGGGGGAACGTTGTTATCTCTGGAACATCTCAACATGGTCATTCTTCTCCTTTTAGTAAGGAACAATTAGAACTTCTTCAGCAACTCATGCAGAAGGCAAATAATCATACTCAAACCTCTAACAGTTCCGCACTACATGCAGCCAAGTCATCCTCATCTTCTTGGATTGTAGACTCTGGAGCCTCCGATCATATGACAGGTGACCGATCATTTTTCACAACTTATTCCCCTTGTACCAGCCTTCAAACAGTATGTATTGCCAACGGTACCCGCACCAAAGTGGTCGGAACAGGAACTATTTGTCTCTCAAAAACTCTTACTCTCAATGCAGTTTTATTTGTACCTGAACTTGATTGTAATCTTATTTCTGTTAGTAAAATGAATCGTGATCTGAATTGTACCACTAAGTTCCTTTCTTCATCTTGTATTTTCCAGGACTTGAGCTCGGGGAGGATGATTGGCAATGCTGATTTTCGTGCGGGCTTTTATGTCTTAGATGTCAACACTCCTTCAATCTATTCATCACGTCATCAAGATTTATTGAGTCGTAGTTTCAAGTCTGTTAGTCATTCAAATAAAGAAAGTGAGATTATGATGTGGCACTTTCGCCTAGGTCATCCTAATTTCATATATTTAAAACGTTTGTATCCATCCTTATTCATCAATAAAAATCCACATTTGTTTCATTGTGAGGTCTGTCAATTAGCAAAGCATACTCGAAACACATATTCACCACGATCATACAAACCAAGTCATCCTTTTTCACTTATTCACGGTGACATTTGGGGGCCATTCCGTATTCCGAGTATGACTGGTGCTCGATGGTTTTTATTGTTAGTTGATGATCATACTCGACTTTGTTGGACCTTCTTGATGAAAGAAAAATCTGAAGCAAAACACATATTTCAGAATTTTCATGTCATGATTCAAAATCAGTTCAAGACCAATATTCAAATCCTTAAAACTGATAATGCCAAAGACTTTTTTAACTCAAGCCTTGGTCCTTATATGAAATCCCATGGCATTGTTCAACAGAGTTCTTGTGTCGACACACCACAACAAAATGGTTTGGCTGAACGTAAAAACCGTCATGTACTTGAGGTTGCTCGATCTTTACTTTTCCAAACCAATGTTCCAAAAAGATTCTGGGGTGAGGCCATTCTCACTGCAACATATTTAATTAACCGTATGCCTTCTCGGGTTCTCAACTTTAAATCACCCATACAAACATTTCAACGTTTGTATCCCACCTCACATCTTGTGACACAAATTCCTTTCAAATTATTCGGTTGCACTGCTTTTGTTCATGTCCATTCTCAATTTCGTAGCAAACTTGATGCTCGTGCACTTAAGTGTATCCTCCTCGGATATTCAGCCAATCAAAAAGGTTATAAGTGTTTTTCTCCTGCTACTAGAAAATTTTATAATACAATGGATGTTACCTTCTTTGAAAGCATTCCTTTTTACTCCAATTCTGGAATTCAGGGGGAAAACAACAAAAATGAATTTCAGAATTGGGATTGGTCATCACTTGTCGAACCGAATTTGCCATCAGAGTCCTCCAACATATCTTCTCCTGCTACTCCAACTTTGGTTCCAACTCCATCTTTGGTTCAAATTTCAGAATATGACAAACATACGTCTCCATCAAATTCCATGCTTGATCAATCTCCAGTTGCATATCCTAAACATCTTCTTCTTCCTGATGATGCTATAAAGGTTTATGAAAGAAGAAAAACCCGTGACATGCCCGTGCAAAATCAGCAAGGTCAAGAAACTCTCATAGGCCAAGCCGAACTTGAAAATATACAAAATGAGGTAAGTGCTTATCCGAAATCAGTTTCAGGTTGTCAACAATCAACTCAATCAAGTTCAGGTTATGACTCAGAGTTGGATCTCCCTATTGCACAAAGAAAAGGGGTTCGATCATGCACTCAACATCCACTTCGCAGTTTTGTATCTTACACAAAATTGTCTCCAAAATTCCAGGCATTTGTGACATCATTAGACAAGATCACGATCCCCAATTCAGTCTACGAGGCCCTAAAGATTCCGGAGTGGCGGAAGGCAACTTTAGAAGAGTATAATGCACTTGAAAAGAATGGCACTTGGGTATTAACAACATTACCTCCCGGAAAGAAGACAGTAGGTTGCAAATGGATATTCTCCGTGAAACAAAAGGCAGATGGAAGTGTGGATAGATATAAAGCTCGATTAGTGGCTAAAGGGTTTACGCAGAAATATGGAATTGATTATCAGGAGACCTTTGCTCCCGTGGCAAAGCTTAACACAATTCGAGTCCTATTATCTATTGATGTCAACAAGGATTGGCCATTATTCCAGCTAGACGTCAAAAATGCTTTTCTAAACGGAGACCTGGTGGAGGAAGTTTATATGGATGTACCTTCTGGATTTGAGACTAAATATACACAAGGGAAAGTTTGCAAGCTGAGAAAAACTATATACGGACTTAGACAGTCTTCGAGAGCTTGGTTTGATAAATTTGCCAAGGTTCTTATACATGATGGATACTCCAAAACACAAGCTGATGATACTTTATTTGTCAAACACTTTACGGATGGAAGAATCACAGTTTTGATAGTATATGTTGATGACATAGTTCTTACGGGGAATCATGGAGAAGAAATAAAAAGGCTTAAGAAGCTACTGTCCCAGAAATTTGAGATTAAAGACTTGGGCTTTCTGAAATATTTTCTTGGAATGGAAGTGGCACGAAGCAGTCGCGGAATCTCAGTCTCTCAACGCAAGTATGCTCTAGATCTCTTACGTGAGACGGGAAAGATTGGGTGCAAACCTGTTGAGACTCCTATGGATCCTAACACCAAATTAATGCCTCGAACTGATGAAGTAGCAGCTGATAAAGGGCGATACCAACGCCTGGTGGGTAAGCTAATATATCTGACTCATACACGTCCTGATATAAGTTTCGCTGTTAGCATTGTAAGTCAATTTCTTGGCAACCCATCAGTAGATCACATGGAAGCAGTAAACCGCATCCTTAAATACTTGAAGAAAGATCCTGGTAAAGGACTTATGTTCAGAAAATCAGCTGACCAGTCCTTGAAAGTTTATACTGATGCAGATTGGGTTGGTTCCCCTTTCGACCGAAAATCTACATCTGGGTATTGCTCATTTATTTGGGGAAATCTAGTGACTTGGCGTAGTAAAAAACAGAAAATGGTGGCACGCAGTAGTGCCGAGGCTGAGTTCCGTTCATTAGCCTTAGGTATATGTGAAGGAATATGGTTACGGAGATTACTAAAAGATCTTAGGATTGGAACTTCAATCAAGATCATGTGTGACAACCAGTCCGCGATTGCAATTGCCAAAAATTCGGTCCATCATGATCGAACTAAGCACGTAGAGATTGACAGGCATTTCATCAGTGAAAAAATTGAGAACAAGATCATTTCACTCAATTATGTTCCATCTAAGCAACAAGCAGCTGACATCTTGACTAAGGCATTGTTTCGACGCAATCTTAGTGAATTGAGTACTATGCTTGGTTTGGAAAACATATATCGCCTAGCTTGAGGGGGAGTGTT